>CM059037.1:49743265-50343265 GCA_030279155.1 Forsythia viridissima | reverse complement strand
TGGAAAACAGCTAAATAGCGTTTTCGTATTTTCTGTACAAAAGAAAGGCATTTTCCAAAATGGCAAAACGCGTGTTTTGCAAATAGGAGGTCTGGGTTTCGATTCTTCAACGCATCTTCCTTTTTTTTTTTTTCATTTTACGCCACGCAAAATGATGATGATTTAAGCAGTTTTCGCGTGTTTTTAACAAAACGTGGTTCCTTTCCAAAGTAGCCAGGAATGCGTTTTCAACCTAAGGAGGTCAGCTGTTCAAGTCCCTTATGTTATGTCACATTTAGTTTTTGAATTGTTTGTAATGATTTTTAATTCTTTTTAAATGATTTTAATAGTTTTTAATGATTTTTAAATATTTTTAATTCTACAATTAAATATTTTTAATTGTGTGTAAATGTTTTAAATGTTTTTAATTCCATATTTAAATTTTCTTAATTGTGTTTAAATGTGTTTAATTGTTTTTAATGATTTTTAAATGTTTTTAATTCCATAATTAAATTTTTTGATTGTGTGTAAATGTTTTTAATTGTTTTTAATGATTTTTTAATGTTTTTAATTCCATATTTAAATATTTTTAATTGTGTTTAAATGTTTTTAATTGTTTTTAATTATTTTTTAATGTTTTAATTTCATAATTAAATATTTGTAATTGTGTGTAAATGTTTTTAATTGTTTTCAATTGATTTTTAAATGTTTTTAATTCCAAGTTTAAATTGTTTTTAATTATTTTTAATTATTTTTAATTCCAAGTAAGTTCAAATTTATAAAAATTTCAAATAAACGGGTTTTCGAGTTTTCTATTTTCAGAAACAATTTTCGAAATTTTCAAAAAGAACGCATTTTCAAAAATCTCAAAACAAACACTTAAAACACAAAATACAAAATGAATTCAAAACTCAAACACAAAGAGAACACCACCTAAAGTTTCAGAAAATTATAAAACAATAACTGAAGTTACAAAGTTTTAGCACCGAACACTAAAGTATACTAACGCGTTTACCGACAGTCACTCTATTGAATTTCTAACGTGAATTGATGACGTATTACCGTTAAGTATCCACATAACACACAATCGATCGATATTTAGAAAAATTGACGTATGGACTTAATTATATACTAATAACAATAAATTTAGACCACAAAAGATGCACCTAAAATATGAGTGCCCAACTATAATTTCTGAAAAAATATAAATCGGATCCCCAAACCATTTGCATAACATGGTTTAACAAATTGGGGGAAATTAAGGTTTGAGATCGTTTTTGAGGAAAAATTAGGTTATGCAAATGGGTTGGGGATCTGATTTAAATATTGTTCAGAAATTGCAGCCAGGTCCTTATGTTTTAGGTGCATCATTTGTACTCTTAATTTATTATTTTTAGTACATTAAATCCATGTAGCGTTATTTTTTGCCAAATGTCTACTGTTTATGCGCACATGATAGTGACACATCATCAATTCACGCTGAGAATTTAACATGGTAACCGTTGGTGAACGCGTTAGTATACTTCAGTGACTAGCGCTAAAACTTTATAACATCACTGACTGTTTTGTAATTTCGCTGAAATTTCAGTGACTTGAAATTAACTCCTTTTTTAATTATAACAACAAAATAAAATTTTAAATTTTAAATAATGTAATTATTTAATAATAATAATAATTTTATTTGACATATTTATTAATAATTATGAGCTTAAAATTTTAGTTATTTTATAATAGTTCATAAAATATACAAAACAATTTATTATATTATCATTTTGATCAATAAAGTATTAATTCAAAAAATATACTCGTTAGTTTTCTTTAATTTTTTATAAAAATAAAAGTATCGGACCCCCATTTACACTTTTTGCAAAGATTAGCAACTCAACTACAATTTTTCTTTATAAAAATTAAGGGTAAATTAGTTTTTTTTAATCAAACAATGACCAATTACGTACCAAAACACATAGGTTAGAAATTTATGTACTAAAAATAAACGTTATGGACTATTTATATACTAAGAGCAAATGTTAGGGACTATTTGTGCCAAAATCCCTAAAAGTAATTACACTTTAAAGTTAGTTTGTAGGCACTTAAAAATTGTCAAATATAGTTCTTATATTTTGCAGGTAATCAAGACCTCGTTGCCACGAAAAAAATGTTTTAAGAACTTGGAACTAAAAAGTATGTTTGATACAATGAATTAAAAATGATTTAATATAATTTAAGCTGGTCGAATTGTCAAATTATAATTTAAGTTTGTCAAATTGGTCAAACATATTTTTTATCCACACATTTGGTATGATATACAACTTACTATTTATTTATTAATCACGCATTTCATAAGACCATAACTTATAATCACTTAAAAAATAATTTTAGCACCATCAAACATGCGCTATAAAAAATAAAATATGTGAAAAAATTATATTTTACTACGTCTAATCATACTATACAAGATAACAATAATAAGTTGCTTATAAGTACTTGTTTTTAAGTAAAACACGAGGAAACCTTGAATACCATTGTGGGGGGTGAACATTGACCTGTCCAAAATATTAAATAAGAGGAAACTGTGCATACCGTAACCCACTTCGAACCAAACATGCCAAAAGTGTACAGTGATATCAATGCAAATCATAAACAAAAAATAGAGAAATTCTGAATTTGATTGACTCGAAATTGTAATTGGAGTTTGTGTTAATTAAGAAAGAACCATATATGGATAAATTTATTATTGCAGACAACTAATGTCCACTATTTATAGTAAGGAAATTAAAAGAACAATATGTGAAGTAGTTGAAATTGAACACCAGAAGCCAATTCTTGAATAAAGTACATTTTGATAAATATTCCAAAAGGGCATAATGAGAATGTGTCAGTCAATGAAAAAGAAATGTTGGACTTTGCAATATGTTCGTAGAGGTGCGCGTAGATCAAATTGGGTCGATAACTCTAATCGAACAAATTTAATTTGACAAAAGTTAAATCGAAAACTAACCCACTTTTAAAAAATTGGGTCCGAAACCGAACCAAATCGATTAGGGTTGGTTCGTATTTTTGGTTTCGAGTCCGATTAAAACTTATTTCAATTTTTTTTTTAAAACGAATCTGGTTTTGGGTTGGGTTTACCCAATTGGAAATCGATCCGAATTTACTTTAAAAACCAACCCGAGTCGGTTCGGGTCGAGGTCGGTTGGCGGGTATTTTTACCTACTCCTATTTGGGAGTGTTTTTAAGTACTTATAATTGAAAAATTGAAGTTGAAAGGTCTAGAATTAATTCAGAAAAATTAATCGAAAAATTAAAAACAAAACTTGGACCCTACTAAGAGGCTAATTGTATGCAGGTCGCACATGAGTTCAATGCCCGATGTATAACTCGGTCCTTTATTTGCACCTCCTACTGGCGCACGCAAGAGATATGCTACACAAGATTACACATTTGTAAAATGTGAGCATTTAAATACTAGTCAAACTTCTTGTCATTTTTCAATATAAAATAACTCCTTGTTTTTCTCTTTCAACCATTATTTCACCTCCACTTTAAACTTCAATTTTTCATTCATCCGATCATCAACTTTGTCAAGTAAATATATGATTTTGATGTTTACACAAAGAAAAACACGGATATACTTTTATCTTCTACAATAAAAAATAAATACCATATAAAATTATGCCTAAACATGGCCTAACACCACTAATTCTCCAAAAGTATTTGTGACCATGGATTATGTTCATTGCTTGCTCAATTTAAATTGCACAAGTAGGGTTTGGTGAAAAATCTTGAATCTGTTCTTTACGTCTATCTTTTTTATACAACACAATTTTGCATTTTGAACAATATTTATTTCTCTTCTGAAATGAATAATCTTAAAATTGCACAAAAATTTCAGAAGGGCACTACGCATCTATTCAACTATGAAACTCTAGAAAAATAAATGAGAAATATTTAGACATGAGGATATGTCGGTGAGGGACTTTTTAATTGATACCTAATTAAATTTGCATGTGGAAGATAGATCAAGATCAAACATTCAATGCTTCTTTGAAATTTGTTCTTTCTATTCAAAGGTAGACCCGATATGATCAAAGAAGACAATTTGGACTTGCGTGTATGTTTGATAAAGTATATTAGATAATATGAATATAATTAAAGAAAATAATTTTATTCTTTCATTTTAGTTTTAAGAGCGTGTTTGACATGCTCGATTAGACAAACATAATTAAAAAATTGAAATATATTTTTTGATTGTAGTCTTAAAGGACGTTTTATCGTGTTAGACTGGATAGATATGTGTGAAAATATATTAATATAGAAATTACACATAAAGTGTATAATTTAAATAAATAAATTTTAAAAAATATAATTATTCCATGCTAATTTAATTTAAAAAAATTTTCATAACAATAGATTTATAAGATATAAAATAAATATTATTTATGGAGAAACGACATATATAATAAATAATTAAAAAGAATAATAAATGAAATAAAATTTGGGTCATCAAAGAGACAAAGCCCAATTAAGTATATTAAAGTCCATTTCTTTTAAAGAGTCCAATTTACTTTAGGACGCCCACCGACTTTATTTGATATTTTAATTAAAATAAGAGATAATTAGGAACTACACAAACTTTTTTCTAAATTTTAGACATTTATTAGATAATATAAAAACTTTCAACATTGCCATTTTTCATTTAATATTACTGTGTATATATAAAAAAAATTAATTCAAATTCAAATAAAATTAATAATTGAATTGCTAAATTTCAGGCAACAATTCTTATCAACAATTAATTAGATTAGCAATAAATGTATATTTTTAAAATTACCCTCCTAGTATCACAATTTTTAAGGTTTCTTCCGCACATTTTCTTCTCCACACTCCTCGGTAAAAGGATAACTTTCTAGAAGAACCCAAACAATGGTATGCACTAAACTATGTATACTCACATCGGAAATAATTTTTACAAAATTTGAACATAACACTTTTATGGTATGCTCACATCTTTTTTTTTCTAGTCGTTAATCAGTAATCAAACGATGGCATCAACCCGTAGTAGCACCAAATCAAGTCGCAGAAGCAAAAAAAAAAAAAAAAAAAAAAAAAAAAAAAAAAAAAAAAGAAGAAGAAGAAGAAGAAATATTGCTGCCCTAAATAGAAGTCGTTGCCGCTCTAAAATTGTTAATAAGTCGGAGAAAGAAGTTTATCATTCCGGTTCATGAAGGAGAAAAGGTAAGTTTTTATGGCACCATACATTCCCAATGTCTAGATGCAAAGGATAATGACCAAGATTTGGGCATTTTGGGTCCGGTATTTAGTATTGGACAAAAAAAAAAAAAACCCAAAGTGTTGGACAGTTTTGGCTAAGATTTTTGTGTATTTTGCTTTGTTGTTGTAGGTGTAAAATAAAATGTTAGCAGCTTTTCATGTTGTAATTATGTAATCTAGAGTTCTGATTTCTGGTTAGTAATGCCATGGAGATTTAAGCCAATAGGGTAAATTAGTACTCTTTGTGAAAATCAATTATACATAGTATCTATTTTTCATGAGTTCTGATTTTCTCTGCTTTTATATGTGAAATTAAGGGCTTGTTCGGTAGAGTTTTTTTTGAAAAAATGGGTTTTTTGGGTTACTTTTTGACTTTTCAAAATTTTTGGTAGTGTAAAAAAGAGTTGAAAAGTCAAAAATTGTAAGCAAAAAAATGGGTTTTTTTGGAAAAAATGGCAACCGAACAAGCACTAAACAATCTATACATGTTCAACTAGAGGTGGACGTATTTCTTTTTTCTTTTTTTTCTTTTTAACTCATTTGTCGTTGTATTCAAGTTTGCCAATAATGTTTTGAATACGTGCTCATTTGTGAAAATTATGATAATTACGAATGTCATCGTTAAGAGATATGCTTATGTAGTAATAAATTACATGGTTGATTTGAGATTAACTAATTTAATTCTGATATCAAATCTTTCATTATAATTATAATGTTGAAAAATACAAAGTATGGTATTCACGTCAAAGTGAAATAGTACCCTATTATCTGTCGAATTACAAGATAACTGAAATGTCATTTATATATCCATTTGTTAGTGACGTCTGTTTTCATTTCGTGAAGTCGTTTCGTCATTATGATAATTTAGAATCTATCCGTTACAAGACGTTGTTTTTCATTGTCAGTAATTTTTAATATTATACCGTTGTAACTGAATTTATTTGTCTTAGTCATGTTACATGTATCACTCAATAACAAATGATGTTACGTCTGGGGTTTTGGTCAGTTCGCAAATGGATGATCTCCATAGCATGCTTAATAATGTGAACTGCCATCAGCTTCTTCCCATTGTTCCGTCCATGCATCATCAGAGAGTTGGTTAGCCTCTTAACAATTGGGCACTAAGCCTTTCTAAAATGCTTCGCTTGTTACCTTCCAGTTGTGTGGGGAATATAGGTTGCATGCTTGGAAGCAGTTGCTGTGATGTAGTCCTACACAGAGAGGTCACTGATCTCAACACTATCGTAGGACCACTGGTTAAAGAGCATAACGCTGCCGTGGACCTTCTCTTGGTCGTCAATGTCGGCGGCTGTCTCCAATCCCGTCGCCATTGCTTTCACCTCAATTGACCTTAGGGAGGAGGGGAGCTAGAGTACCAAACACATATGATCATACGGCACGCTATTTCATTGTAATCAATAACAAAATAAAAATGAATCCTAAAATTAATACATATTGTTGTGGATGATTGTTCAAACGAACTAACAAAATATCAACAATGCATTTGTATTTATACCTCAATCAATTATTAACTACATATGGAAAAAAAGAGCCACCAATCTAATTCATTGGCGACAAATCAACTATTTCATGCCTTTGTAATCCACTTTAACACACATGGAACTCTTCAACCCATGGCATGTTCTTCAAATATCCGTATATCCTATTTTATCCAAGATGCAGCAATCATCAATCAATAATCATTTATAGCCCCTCATGAATCTGACCATAAACAAAAAATATCAAAATAAATTCTCAAATGTGTAGAATATGAGCATAATCATAATAGTATCAACATCAACTAATTTTTCCTACAAAATATTAGCACAGGATAAAACTAAGTGGTCAAATAATCAATAGCCTCGAATTATTTTCATTGAGTTTCATAGGTACCCCAAATTAGTTCATTACTCTTTACTTTCTCAATAGCTCCATATATCCATATCAATCATTGATTCAAACAAAGGAAAAAACATTCTATAGACGCGGTACTAGCAGTTAACAATCGCATGAATAAATAATTTATGTTACTAATTTCGGGAAAAAATTTTAGTACCTTGTTAATCCAACTCTGTAATTGAATCCAAGATATCTTCAAATGAAGTTTCCAAATGTTCTTCTGCAAACCAAGTCACCAGATTTTTGGATTGAAACCTAGTGCACAACCCCACTTTTTTTTTCTTGCAAGATCCTCGTATCAAGAATGAATAACAATATCCGATTTCATTTTTGAATTTTGAAATCGCCATTATCAAGCTGATAAATCTCACTTATTTGTAGCGTTTGAACCTTATCCGTGAAATTTATGTTTTGATAAGAAGAGATAATATTGGGCTTAATATCAATCTGTTAGTTAAGGGCTAGTATCATGGGCTATTACTGTTCTAAATGTTCATCATGAATCCAGTAATATTTTAATTTTTGAGATAGCCCAGTAAAATTGACATTTAATAATAAATGTAGTATATATATGTTATTTACTCTTAAAATAATAATAAATGTGGAAATATGAATATAAAAGTTTACAAAAGATTTTCAATAATTAGAATATTAAGTCAGAAGAATACACGTCAACAAAGAAAAAAATCGAGAAGAAGAGAATAAAGAAAGGAAAGGAAGAGAGAATATTTCTATGAAGTCCAAGTCTCGAAAATTCTTTTAAAAAAAATAAAATAAAATATCTAGCCTTCTTCAAGTCAAAATGATGGAGAGAAGATGAAATTTTCTCCACAAGTCAACTTCAAAAATTCAAAGAAGCCTGAGTATTCTTCAAGTTGTTGACAAATCAACATTACGAATCATGTCACATGGCCCTCGTCTTCAACAACCGGGTTACTAATTGTTACGCATGCATTGGAGCTTCTAGCAATCGATATGGGCCACATTTTCAATCCCTATAAATAGGGAGCTGATTGCAAAACATAAACGAGTCGATCTAATAACATAAATGCACTTGACAAAGAATAGCACCAAGAAATTGTTTGAGCAATTCCAGATTGATTATAAAATTATTGAGCTCTACAATAACTCAAAAAGTAACGTATCTCACACTACAACATGGCATTGTATGTTCAAACTGTCAACAAAATGACAATTTTAACTCTAGTTGAGAACGCCTATTATTTCCTCTACATGAACTCTCAAGGTCGTTTACGCTAAATATGAGATGATTCTTTTATCATTACTTTTTTATATAGATTTTCGAAAACTAAACGTAGACTTGATTGTTTGAGTTGAATCAATTGTCTTACCTATCTTTGACGACCAAACATTTAGCATATCTCTTGTCACGCCCCTTAAACAACACCTCCACGTGGCACCCCATGTGTAATTACCAACTCAGTCCCACATAAGACGAGCCCCACACAACCCCGCACAATCAATACCGAACCGCCACAACTGATTGATGAAACATGAATATGGCGGCTCTATAAATCTGACACAAACAGAGAAAGTATAAAGGGGTGAAGTGACTGCCTGCAAACCCCAAAGTCAGACGCAAAAAGTGATGGCGACAATGACAACCTGATGGGACACTGGTTAATCACACACGCAGGTGGCAAATCCACTCATACCAATGAATATCAAATATAAATAGAAGGAAGAATGCCAGAGAGAAAGGTAAGTACTTTAACTCAACTCTACAATATCATATTTTACAGTTAAATCAATCTAGCTAAGATATGATTTTTAACTTGGGCGTCGGAGCATATACGATAGTCTCCCCGACTGTCTATGTCAGTTGACCCTTTAATGTTTAGTGTGCAGGATCCATACAACTAGGAAGAATGATAGCATTTTGGTGTTGATTTGGAATCCAGTCAGCATTCGTGGTCAACATCTCTAATTCGCATATTTATTTAGTATCAACACTAGAGGAAATTGGTGAGAAGGTGCCAATTAATTTTGCTAGTTACCACAAACACATAAAATTGAGTAGAGAAATGAAGAAATTTTTTTATAACTATTGTCTTCAATTGCAATTTGTAACTGGATGCCAATTAACACAAGAGCTAATTGATGCCTCTAATCACATACAACTGCATTACAACTTCAAGATAATTGACATTGTATTCATATTTTGACTAATGAAACCGTACCGCTGTTCCTTTCCTACCGACTCCCTCCATCACTGTCCCCCGCATTTGTCTGGGCATTCCCAGTTAGCTAAATCATTGCCATATATTGATTTTTTGAAATTTCATTTTAAAAATTCAATATTATTAAAAAGAATAGTCAAACCCTTAACATTGTTATCCCTCTTTCTTGCATCTTTTCTACCTCTACTCACAAGTCTCGAGATCGAGTACACCTTTCTCGTGATTAGAGGTGGCAAAATTGGCATGTAGCCCGCTTTTTTGGATTGGATTGGCCCTAACCCAAATAAAACCGAGCCAAGATGGCCCGATCTATCTAGCCCACTAGCTAGTTGGGCCGGCCCGATTTTGATTTTGATTTTTTGATTTTTTTATTCCTTAACACTAATCACTCATTTTGTGAATAGTCTCAATATATAATTCAAATAATATCAATTTAAAATTATCTAAACCAAAGTCACCAATAAACATTAGTCCAAAAATCTTAGGATCCAACATAAAATTATTTAAATTTAATTAAAATTTAGTTTAATTTAAGTTTTAATCCAAAATATATTTGGTGTGACAAATAAATTATTTATTTTAAATTTATTTATAAGTAAACATTTTAATTTAAGCCAAACATGCTTATATCTCAAAACAATAAGATTAGCATGATTTTAATATTTGTATTTTTTTTAAAAATGTCTACAAATAGTTTACAATTAACAAAAAAAAATATTATTATAAAAGAAAATTGACGTTTATCTATTAACTAATACATGAGAGCCCTAATTTTATAAATTAATGTCTTTAAAAATCTCAAAATATATAGTCTAAATTTATCTAAGATTGTATTTGATATAATGTATTAGATTGTATAAAAAATTTATTTAAAAAAAAAAGAAAAAAAAATTAAGATAAGTTGGACCAATGGACTGGATTGGGCTAGCATATTTCTGGCCTATGCAAAACTGGGTTGGGCCAGCCCAGTCCAGTTTCATGTGTAGCCCTACTCTGACGGGTTGGGCAGCCCATTTGTCAGCTCTACTCATGATAAATGTTTTAAACATGAGTGGATTCTTTATTTTTACTTAAACTACATGAATGATTGAATTTCAAAAACCAATTAATTTCAAGTGCAAATATATTTGTGAAAATTATTTGTTTTTGGTTGATGCTATCAAAAATCGTACTTAGGATGACTTGTGATTGGCTTGATGATCGAGCTAAGTTTGATCACAAAGAGTGCTCTCAATAGCTGAAATAAAGGCTTTGAGAGTGACGTTGTTGCCCCTTAGATGCTTAAATTAACAAGTGCAAAGATAAAAATATAGATGAGAGGCTATAAACTGAATATAGTGTTAAAGAAATAATGTAACCGGAATAATGAGTCAAAGACACCTATATATAATGATTTATGGTGTAGTCCTAGAGGAATTATGAATATCTTGGGACGAAGACCTGCCCATGGGCCTAGGAGGCCGTAGTATAGTAAGAGTTGGTGTCCAACGATTGTAGATGTCCTAGACTTCTTAATGGATAAGGATTAGGGAGAGTAGGAGTAAAAGTTGACTGGGACTAGATAACTGTACAGGGTCGACTAGCCATCGACCTTCAATATGGTCAGGACAATGACTTTTGGTGGCGGGGATAGCTAGTCCTCAGGTCAGTATTTGAGGATCTAGCACGGTGGTCGGTTAATCCTTCTATTTGGATCCAAGGATGACATGTTCTTTTTACATAACATGACTTTGCCCTTTATAGGGGCCGAACTGGGGTTCCCGACCGGCCGACCTACCAGTGGGCGATCTTGGGGTTCGAAATAGGTGGGGTCGGCACTTGGACAATCATTGCCGGATCACTTGTTAATTTGTTGGCTGTTTTATCTTTTATTGTAATTACTCTTGATCACACCTCATGTATGCAGTATGTTATGACTTATTTGTTAATAAAACTCAAATTATATACAATAATTTAAATTGAGAAACAATAAAATAAGATTTGCAAAAAAAAAGCCCCTAATAGAAAATGACATGCTAGCAAATTATAAGAGAAAAATGCACTATTGGTCCTTAAATTATTGTATGAGCAGCAAAATTAGTCTACAAGCTTTACAATGGTGCAAAGTGGTTGCCAACATTTGATTATAATAGCACTATCAGTCCCTAATGATGACAAACCATCGAATTATTCGTTAAATTGTATCGTGACTCTCATACAAATATGAAACACTTTAAATTTATGAACAAGTATCCGAATTTAACTTTGTAGAGTTAGACACGTAAAAATCACATAACAATATAACAAGTTTTAGACCGTCCAACTTGTCAATTTCGGTAGCATTTTGTTGCTATCAGTTGGACCATATTTCTTGTGGTGGTTGTCATATGATTGGCACGCCATTTTCTCTGCAGTATAAATTGGATAAGGTCGTATTCGATCTGGAAAGGGAAATTGACATAAATAACACAACAATGAGCACTGCAACGAAATATAACTTTTTGGGTTATTTAGTACAACTTGATGAATTTTTCATTGATGTTTGGGAAGGAGAATTTTAACTTCTACTCTTTGTAACCAGGTTTCAGAAATTTTTACCGTCTTAGCCTTGCATCATTTGATAGCGTATGACATCTTGGTCATGTTGATATTAGAGAAACTCGAAATTACTTAGTACGTGTATTACATGTTAAGTAAAAGTGTATTTTAAAAAGTTTTAAAGATATTACTTAATTAAGGTAGTGATAATCGAGTAACATATCTATTGTCACGATAGACAAAAATTGACACGACTGAATAGTACATATAAATTAAAATTATTTATTATTAAAAAATTTTTTAACAATTTCTCTCGACTCATTAGCCGTGGGAATGTGCAAGTAATTTTTAAAATTTGATTTTGCCGAAACTTGAATTTAACACAATAAACGTACCAAAAGACGAGAAATACTTTACAAACTAAAAGTTTGCGACACAATAAATCTCGACCCATAGTTGAGTGGAGTTAGCATTTCAAATATTTGATAGGATTGTGGAACAAAAATATGTGATTGTAACATGATTCATGAATGATGAATCATTGTCATTTGTAATTACTTTTGGATTATAATTTTAATGATTTTTCTATTTGATATATTCCAACTTCTATGTAACACATTAGTTGACCTCTTATAGGTCCACTCAACTGGAGGAGTTGCAAATGTCTTTAAATGAAAACAAATGTATTTGATCTCAAAAAAATAAAAAAATAAAAATAAAAATAAAATTTTAACTTTATTTGAGGAATTTCTATAATTAAACATTATTGAAAGATAAAAATTGTTTCCCTCCTAAAATCCACGCGCATACTTTGACATGTTTGGTATGTTAGAATAGATAATATAGAATACAATTAGAAAAAAATGTACATATTTGAAATATTTTTATGTTGTTCTATATATCCAATATGTCGTAATTCTATTGTCAAACAACGAAGTAGACAAAGGAAAAGAAAAGGGATAGAACTTTGTTGCTCGGATTTCACCTATGACCTTGACGGAGACAATGAGAGAAGTTATCGTAAGTTATCTCGTGAATTGGGAACGATAACTTATTATTTTCACGAAACTAAAAAGGAAACACATTAATATTTAGCAACTTATCAAAAAAGAAGGAAACCAATTGATAGTCTTTAGATCATCAAATTTCCTAGTCGAGATTATATTTTGTCAACTTTTATCGTGATAACATAATATTGTGATCAACGAATACATATAGTAGAAACCAAGTTATTAATCTTACAAAGTATAATGTTCAATTCATGTTTAGATTATGTTAGGCGTACTTAAAAGTTATTCATTTTTTTTATATAAATTAAGTTAAATTTTACTTTTTGAAAAAAAAAAAATTTACTAATTATTTAAATATTATTTTTGTCTATACATTTTGTATGATCGACAATTTTTATCAATTTTTATCTACATATTCTCTATAATCTATTATAATATAAAAAAAAACTTTATCAAATAAGGACCGAGGAGGTTAAATATAGGGTAATTAGCACAAAACATCACTGCCTATTGTAGTAATTGTGTAAAACGTCACTACTTTCTATTTTTTGGCAATTTCACCCTCACCTACTGCATTTTGTGTACAAGAGGTCATTTCGTCCAAAAATCAGCCGTTAACTAACCATACCAGCATGACTAGTGATACAACTTAAAGATAAATTTTTCAAGCAACATTTATTCACTTTTCCTCCCTTTCAAACCAAAGAATGAAGAGTGAAAGAGGCAAATCGACAAGGCAGTTAATGCCAGTTCACAAAATGCACAGCCGGTTTGCTGCTGTCCAAAATTAAGCCGCCTCCACAATCACCCTTTTCTGCCTTGCCTCATTGAGTTGTTTGAAAATCATGAAATCATCTGTTGGGCCATCCCATTTTGCCCAGGAGGTGATCTCAACGTGCTCCGGTACCGCCAAAATGACCGCGTTTTCTCATCGGCACATTTTCTCGCCGTCGGCGGTCATCCGCTTTTATTGAGCTGAAATTATTTGTTCTTTGGAATACCTCCATGGAAAAGGCATTGTTTACCGAGACTTGAAGCCGAAAAACATCCTCGTACAACAATCTGGCCACGTTACGTTACCGAATTTCGACCTGTTGTGAAACCTATTTCCAAGAAAACCAGATAATCTGCAGTTATATTCCGATCCGAAGGAAAATGCGCCGGTGAATTTGAAGTACCCTCATCTCACCAGAAAATTCACGTGATTTATTGCTTTAAAACGAGGAAAGCAAGCATTCAACAATTACAAGACAATGTTGAAGAAGGCAAAAAGTGCCCGCATGTCACCGATTAGCCAAAAAAAACCCAGATGAACAGCTGTGGAGGCAAACCTAAAGAAGGCAATTGCAAAACTCCGGTTTCCTCTTCAAGATGAACAGTTGATGCCAGTTCACAGAATGTACAGCCGGTTTGCCCCTCTCACTCTTCATTCTTCAATTTCAAACAGAGGAGAAGAGAATAAAAGTGGTTGGACTAATTTACCCATAAAATACATTATGAATCGTGCTGGTATGGTTAGTTAACGGCTGATTTTTAGACGGAATGACCTTTTGCGTATGAAATGCAGTAAGTGAATGTGAAATTGTCAAAAAATAAAAGATAGAGATATTTTACACAATTACTGCAATAAATAAAGACGTTTTGTGTTAATTAACTTAAATATAAGTTTGATTTGGTGAGTATTCCATATCCTGCCCCCAAGGGAAATGCTAAAGACACCGTGGACGTAACCAAATTGCTTGATACAACATTTAATAGAAATATCCAGGGAAATAACGAAAATGCCTAGAGTAGGGCAGTTCTTAAAATTCCATATGGGAATTCCATAAATACCCCCGCTTTCAAATTTTGTTACATAAAAACGGCAATTCAGTCTAGTACGGATAGGATCCTGTTGTAATTTCAAACACCAATCAATCTCATTGCAGGTGGTGAAAATGTTGTGGGATGGCATTTGAGTAAATATATCAAACATCAAGGGTAATTCAACAAGGATCCTCGCTATAAAATGATAATCCACGCCTTACACACCTCCTGCCTTCTTTATAAAACTTCAATCCTTACAGCCTTCCGTTATCTCTCCCCCCATCTCTCCACCGCCCACGGCGGCGCCACCAGTCTCATCACCACCAGCTCACCGAGATCCATCAACCCTGGTAGTTCCCGGCGACTCTAAATCTGAGTTTTTCAATCACCCCTATATGACCAAGTTTCTCTCTCCATACATTTTCTAGAAATTATTAAATCCTTTTATACAATTTATTGTTATTATTCTTTATTTTCTGTTTTTTTTTTTTTTAATCAAAGATTTTTACTCTCTTTTTTGCTGTTTGGGCCGTTTTCATTTATTTTCTCGTCCTTTTATGTAAACAAATTATTTTGGACTTCTTTGACCCAGAATCGTGCTGACGTGGCAGGCTTTAATTTTTTTTTTTCTCTCTCTCTCTCTAGAATAAACGGACGGCTAGGATGAGTTATAACTCACGTAGACCGTTGATGCCTGTAACGTCAAAGAAAAGGAAAGAAAGAGAGGCATTTTATAATGCCACGTCATCGAGACCGTTAGCTCCATTAACTGCCGTTAATCCTGTCGTTAGTAGAGGGAATCCAACGACGTCGTCGAATGGAGCCGAGCAGCAGCCAATGTGCTCGAACCGGCTTTTAGCCGGTTACATGGCTTACGAGTTTTTAACGAAAGGAACGCTGCTTGGGGAAAGGTTTGACCCGGCTCGAGCCGAGGCTGTTCCTGTGAACTCAGCCGACTCGAAGAGGAACAGGCATGTTCTGAGTCAAAGTCAGCAGAATGTGGAAACCGAGCCGAGCGGGAAGTCGAAGCCGCAGAGCTATGCTGAGGTGGCAAGCTTGTTGAAGGGGGATGTGGCCCATATTCCAGGAATACTCAATCCTACGCAATTATCTCGATGGATTCAGATGTGAAATCTCCGTTTGGATTACGTGGAAGAAGTTCATTGGATGAAAATGTGGTGGTCCACGTAATATATCTGTGGTCTTCCTTAGCTTAAAACATTCTCCTCTACTCGGGTGATAGAGTATCAAAAACTATTGTACGTAGACCGCATAATCTCTCCCTCTCTCCCTCTCTCTAGATTTTTCTGAAACAGTTTCAGGGATCAGGACAAATTTTCTTCTTGTTAATTTGTTTTTTGGCTATTTTTTTGTTTCATGCATGACAGATGGGAAATCAACTATTTCTTCTCCTTCTTCTTTTTTCCAAGAAAATGACCTTGTTTTTCTTGAAACTCTTGATTGATTACATATCTCATGTGTATTGATGTAACAACGTAGAGAATTGACGTGCATTTGGGTTAAAATGTTATGTGTAATGTGTTTGTGCCCCCCCCCCTAACACCCCCCACCCACCTACCCACACACACAATACACGTGCATGCATGTAAATATGTAATTGCAAGGCTTTGTGCATTTCATGTTTGTTTATTTGAGGGAATATTATTGACACATGTTAGACAATAATTCAGAATAATATAGAAGATGACCGACGTTTATTTATGTTATAATGTTTACATTAGGTGCATGTATTAGTTAATGTACTTGCATATTCATTTATGTATGTGTTCATGTACTCATGTACTTAAATATTCATGTATTTAGATCGAGGTATGTAGAGGGAGTGTCTTTAGGCTCATCGTGTCACCTTGAAACTTGTAATGACGTGTCCCGTCATCCTCGGTACTCATCGCTAATGTCAAACTGAGCTTATGTGACTAAAAAATTTCTAATACTGACTTTGAGTACCTTGTCGGATGCACTGGTCTACGTAGAGCTACTTTCGTGTGGTGCTGCTTTTCAAAATGGTAGGAGTGGCTATTTTATGTTGTGCTAATGTGCTTGTCCTAGAATGTTTGAATTTAATAGCTGACTCCGGAACTTTGCGATCTTGCTTGGCATTCTGAGTTCAGTTAATTACATGACTTGTGCTCGATCTGTTGACCTGTCCACACACTTCTGGTTGACCTTGGACTCTATGCTCAACTCTGACTATTTGTGACCTACTGACTTTGGTCATCGATTTCATTGCCATGTCAGAATATATTATATATACTAGTAAACTTTACATTTTCTACTTTATATTGATATGTATCATAGTAGGAGAGCAAGTTAGGTGTATATTTGGTAAAGATTTATGTAACCTTACCGAATGTGTGAATAAAAGTTATGGATTCTATAAAATGTGATTATCTACACATTATTTTTGTCGTGTTAGTTTGTTTAATTACACATTAACGTCTTTATAATTCTCTACATTATGAGTGTCTCGAGTCTATTTTTACATTAAAAGATATAAGTTTCTTGATTGTGCTTCTAATTTTTTTGCATTTTGAGATATCATATATTCTAATCATAGGATGTGTTGATTAATCTCCGCCTAATATCTTTTGCCACATCAAGATCAATACATTATAAGGATTTTTTTATTTGAAGATTTTGATATTTAACGACTCTTCTATTGAATTTTGACTTGGTCAACAAGTCGATTACCACTATAATCTTCTTTATCAAATCAACTTTGTGGATTCTGAAGTACTGCCATGTGATCATTCTTTTGTGCAATATGTAGTAAGCTGTATAATCCCCAACCATAAATTCTCGAACCCATTACTACATGGAGGCTATGTTGTACGAATATTTCTAATAAGGTTGCGTATCCGTGTGTTCGATACATATCGTATTGTGTCGGACACAACACTCAAAGATTCAACAAGTCATATATGGTTTCTTATTTTTTATGTTTTTTTTTTTTTTTAAAATTCCAATGCTCGTGGGATATTTTAGGATCATTTCTCAGATAAAGATTCAACTATGTTCTATATTAAAAAGTATAAAAATATAAGATATAATATATAAATTTAACATTTTAAAAATTTTAAATCTCCGTGTTTCTGATGTGTTTATATTTTAATTTTTAGAAAAATCATGTATCGCTGTGTTTGTGTCTCCAATTTATTGTTATCTATGGTTTTGGTTAATTTTGGATGTACTCGAAACAATAGTTTTGACTAATTCATGTCAAAATTTGTTCAAGCATGAATATACCACTCTAAATCAATGCAAAAGAGGTAAAACACTAATAATATCTATGAGGTGGGGTTGCCGAAAGTGTTATTTGAGAATTGAGAATGTGTCTTTGATGCTCCAATAATCTGAAAAAGAGACAGGGAACTTTCCTCATTGTTCATCCGGTGTGAGAATTAATTTGTTTCTAGAGAGCAATATTACAAGTATACACATTAGTTAAAGGAGAAAATGAACTTAATCCAAAATGCTTGGGATCATCACCTTCATATAGGAGTTGATCTAGAGGAGGTGGCGCAAGGATATTTAAGCACGTGTCGTATTTTCGGACAATGTATTTAAGGTTAGCCTGCATGTGTATTGTGATAATAGAATCTTTAGATATTTGTTACATATTCGGACGTTAATATGGGGCTAATTTACATTTAGTGTGAGTATTTTGATCAACAAGGGAGTCACCTCTAGTCTACTTAAGTGAACAAAATTTTACCAAGGTTGTACCATAGCTGAGGGTCTTATCCGACCACGTACTCCACCTGGGGAAGAAGGCTTCAATACCTATCCATGGTGGCCGGTGCAGGACCCTAGGGGTCGGGTATTCAGGCTCGGTTTTGGGCTGAGGCGAGTGAGGCAACCGCCTCAGGTCCAAAAACGAATGAGGTCCATTTAAAAAAAAAAATTATTTGTGATTTTAAAGTTGCCCAAAAAAAATATTTGTGCAAAAGTTTGAAGCCCAACAAAGCAAAGCAAGCCACATTCTATGAGAACCATGACTAGTATTAGGTAGCAAGTGACCCAAAACCGAAGGAGCCTATTCTTTTTCAAAAAACAATTCCTTGGGAGCCTAATTTTTGGATTTCGCCTCGGGCCTTTAAAATGTCAGAATCGGCCATGCGGCTATTCATTGTATTGACAAGTACTTAGTTGGATTTGTACCCGATGAAGCCAATCAATGTGTGTTTTGGTGCATAATTTTTATTCTTCGTATAACTTAAGTAGTTTATCACCCGTGCAATGCACGGCACTTATTTTTCATGATAGTGATTTTAAAAAAATTTTAAGAGTATATTGTTTATTTATTACATTCAAATAAAAAAAGTATCATATAAATAATATTTGATTACTCATTAATAATGAAAAAAAAACAACATAACTAATTCAGATTTTGAAACACCTCTTTGAAAACCACACTTGTGGTCGAATTGGTTGACACTCCATCCCTATTACAAATCAACATCTTCAATTCCGTATGATTTGTAACTCTAGACAAAACAACATAAAGTTGTCCATGACTACAAACTGGTTTTCTCATATATAATCCCACGTGGGAGAGAGATTGACCTTGACTCTTATTGATAGTCATAGCGTATGAGACAATTAACGGATACTGTCTTCGTTGGAACTTAAAAGGCAGTCTTGAATCCAACGAAGTTAAAGTCATTCTTGTAATGAGAACTTTGTTCCCCGCATTGTGACCTGAGATAATTTTTGCTTCCAAAACATGATTTTCAAGCTTTGTAATGACCAATCTAGTCCCATTACATAGCACAGTAGAATGATCGATATTTCTCAATAACATAACGGAAATACCAACCTTCAACTTCAGCTCATGATTAGGCACCCTGGAACATCTAATAACATTCAAAAATTGTGGAGTATGAATAACTGATAATAAATCAATGTTGGAATATGATCTGCAAGTTGCATAAGAACTTAAGTACGTCTTTCCCTCAGTTTGATTAAGAGAGATCATGTATTTATTGACTGATTCAACAACATCAAGAGTTGGAGCAAGAATGGCCTTTCCTTGTAGATATAATAGGTCATTCACATTATCTGAAAAAGAAGGATATGTTCTATTTACAATTGCCGTAACTGAATCTTCTAACTCATTTACCAAAAGATCATTAGGTATTTTAATGGTTGCATAACCATCATTTGGACCGCCAATTGTTCAGTCTCCAATGCTAGATATCCAATCTGAAAAGGCCTTTAATTCAGTGGAATGAATGTCTGATCCAAGACCCTGAAGCCTCATATTTTCTGTCAACTTCAAAACTTTACAGTGTTTCCACAAATATGAGGAGTTGATTGTTGCAAGTACAATATTTTGCCTACTTCCTTTTGGAATGATAGGCAAAATCTGTCTAAAATCTCCTCCAAAAATAACTGTTTTACCGCCAAAAGGTTGTTCCAAACTCAATGGATTGCTGAACCTCATAATATATCTCATAATCTTGTCCAAAGCTTCAAAGCAATATCTGTTCATCATAGGTGCTTCATCCCAGATAATAAGCTTGGTTATCACAATTAACTCAGCAAGTGGACTCTCTTGTTTAATATTACATGTAGAATCTTCATTCGGGATAATAGGAATGGAAAATCTAGAATTAGTTGTTCTACTTCCTGGAATAAGTAGAGATGTTATACCACTTAACGCTACAGTTAAAACAATTTCATCATTTGATCTCAAAGCTGCTGACAATCACAAAAGTCTTCCTCGTACCTCCATAACCATAAAGAAAAAATACCCTCCTTCATCACTTTCAACAGAGTGTTTCTATCATAACACAATTCATCATGTATAAGTCTATTACTGTAAATTGAAACATCTATGATCTCAAAGAAGGGCATTGTTTCAAAGTCTCGAAGACTCTTTCCATTAGTCTACAATATTTTTTCAATCTCTACAAGTGTATAATTTTTTATTTCTTCATCACTCAATTCTAAATATGTAAATCAAGACAAATAAACAACTATAATTATTTTAAAGGAGAAAGCAATAATAATAATTATTATGTAATAAAACATTGAATAAAATGTAGTACCTTCATGACGCAACATGTTGCGTTGTCTATAAAGTATGTCATTTGATAGATACAGCCAACATTGTTCCTAAACAAATTCAGGTCTTGACAAAGAATCTGACAATAACAATATTGCAAATAGATCTCTCAAACAACTGGCATATCCCCAATGACTTCCTTCGATTATCTCATCGACATATTCTTTATCCTCATTCAACAAACCAAGTGCATAGCAAGCATCCTTAAATGAATTATATTGAACGCCATTTAGAATCCTTATTTCCTCATAGTTTCTTGGCCCTCAGACTATGTTAAGAAGCATTCTCAAATAATAATTTTCTCCACATCCCGGAGGGACCAAAAACATTCGTCCAATTGAAAACCCACGTTTTCTTGGCTGCTATTGTCTTGTTGATTACTTCCAAACAAATATTGTAGGAAACTCTGCATAAGTTAAATTTCTTGCTTTGGGATATTTCTGATTAGCTTCCATCCATGCTGAAAACATTGACTGGTTCACGGAAGGTCGACTCATAACAACGTCAATTGGATCATTATTTTAAATATGATATTTTGCTTATCAGGTAGATGAAAATTCAATCTCTCAACAGGAGGGTCTTTATAATGAATATCAAATCCAAATATCCTCCAAGCCGCCTCACGTGGTAAAATATATCTACAATAATAGTACATATTTATTTCATCCACATGGCTCTAAGAATCATCAAGCTTAGTACTTCAGTAAAAGGTTGCGGTGACACGATCATGGCCCTTGTTAATATATTTGAAAAGATATTTAATTGACATAAATTGGTTACACCATTCAACATTGATATGAGTACCATACTTCAAAAGCAAGTAATGGTTGTGTGGCACTACATATCTGTTATCCAACTCAATCTCATTCTTTTTAATTGTTCTTCAATTATCCCTCATTCTATAAATTGGATAACCATCTTCATCGATTGTAGTTCAATCTGTGTACTTTTTGGGAAAATGTTTTGTACATATTCCATCCACCATGTATGGAGAATTTTTTCTTAAACTGCCACATGGGCCATGCATTATCAAATTTTTGATAGTATTGTAATAATTTGGATCACTATCTTCATCAGCAATTTCAGTTGAAATTATTTTGTCAATATTTAACCTGTGGGATGCTTATCCTCTGGATGTAAAAAAAGCAATATGTGTGCATGTGGAAACCCACGTTTTTTGAAACTCAATAGTATACATAACTGCAACATTATACATTAGGATTAGAATTATAAGTTATTGTGCATAAGTTTTAAAATTTTCAATTTACTTTAGAAAAACGTATAACATATAAAAATGTTACCTGCTTTAACTCGGCCAAATATCTTATTTTGTCTAAGATCTTTTATCAAATGATCTAGCTTGATCTTGAATATCCTACAAAGGATGTCAGTCGATCTTCGGGTTTTAAACCTCTTTTCTCAACAAATGATGTAAATGTAATGAAAAGATCAAGATATCCGGCCCACTTAAACATCGCCATTGCATCTTGATAGTTTTGGATCATATATCGAGCTCCACCTGTGAATAAAGAAGGCAAAATCACCCGCATTCCCTGTGATATTGTATGAACGTAGATTATACCGTAGACTAAATCTAATTTTCTGATTTTTTTTTTATTATGTTATTTTGTTTACATTTATGTACTATATTTAATATTAAGATTATATTCGAACAAAAAACATGTTGTGCATGATAAATGTCTTTTTTAAAGTTTTTAAGCTATAGATGTACAATAAATAAATAAATAAATAAATAAATAAAAGAGAAAAATATATTAAGCCATAAATGTATGATAAATTATCTATATTTTTTGTAATTTAGGAAGTATGTGGCCAATTATTTTGACAGTTTTATTATAAACATTTATTTATATTAGCTCAACAACTATGATTAAATGAAATCACAATAAAGATTAATCTATTCTAGCAAAATAATTTTGGGTGACTTTAATTTGTTTTCTTGATGTCATATTAAATAAATCATGAAGGACTAAAAAAATACATAGAAAAAAAATATTAATGTTATATATGATTAAACAATTTCGTAAATGATTTTTTTTTTAAAAAAAGAAAGAAGACATACCTCTTGTTGAAAAATCACAACATTCTACTTGTTCCCCTGGAGAAAAAAAAAATCAAAACAGTTAAACAAATTTTATAAAATCAATATGTGTTAATCACAATTGTAATATACAATAATTTAAAATTTACCTTCATTTTTAGTTGCATCATTCCTTGTAAAATCAAATTCTGTAGAATAATCACAACCTTATAGAGAAATGAAATGACTTTAGTCGATCTTATATTTGACATATAGATATCAGAAATGTCTTAGTAAAAAAATGTAAACCTGATGTTAATTGTGATATTGAATACTTAATGTTTAATGTGCTGTTTTATTCCATCAAACCTCTTGATGAATGGTCATCAAAGACAGTGTTGGAAGTCAAATTGAAACATCTTGTTATGAATCCATTATCCAATGTATGCTTCCCAGAACCCAAATGTTCAATGCTTTATACGGTTTAATGCCCGGACCTTGAGTATGCATGTTGTAAGGAATTTCAGAATTAATGATAGTTGAAGAACTTGTTCCAATTGTTTGAGAAACTGTCAAAAATTTAGAGGTGATATTAATATCTATCAAAAAATTATTTAAGAATACATGAAAGACTTATAAATTACTACTACACGCAATAATAAAAAAAATCATCTTATCATTTGTGGCATCACCTAAAGGTATTCTAGAGAAAGACTGTGAACTATTTATAACACAATGTTGAACGTTTGGGTTAGTTAAAGTAGATTCTGAATCTTTGTTTGAGAGTCCATCCGAGCTGTAGTACATTGAAGTAAACTCATTAGAAATTATTAAATAGAATAACAACAATATATATGTATGTTTGTACTGAAATTGAAATCGCGTATTATATGAAAAAATAGTTGTTTGGCATACAATACTACCATAAATAATACACTAAATAAATGCAATGAAAAAATAATAGTATAATGTTAGAAAGAATTCTTACATGATGCTTGACTCGATGATCTCTGACGCTTTTTTGATATGGTCGATTCAGTACTCCTTCTTACTCTGTTTATGATGGGTGTGGTATCCATAATTTTTTTGTCTGTTTTTTCACACTTCTACTCTCTACTATCTTGGTAGATAAAATTTCTGTAAAATGTGCTAGTATACCAAGTTACAAATTTATACAATAGAAAATTGTATGTTTAAATGTGCGAGTTCTAGAAATTGTAATATTTAATATGGCTTAAGTTGGTTATTGAAAAAGTTTGACAACTCATAAAACACTATTCTTACTATTGAATGTATTAAATATTAATCACAGTGATTTGAATTCAATTTTGTTTCTTTATTTAATGCAGTAGATGATACACTCTCTAAGTAAATGTGTGTACTTCTAGCAATTGTTATCTTGAATATGGCTGATATTGGTTATTGGAAAAGTTTGACAATTCATAGAGCACTGTTCTTATTATTGAATTTAATAATATTAATTATCAGTGATTTTTTGTGAATTCGATTTTGTTTCTTTATTTAATGTTGTAGATGATTATTTCTCTTAAGTAAACGTGTTGACTTTTAGAAATTGTTATCTTGAAAATGACTGACATTGGTTATTGGAAAAGTTTGACAATTCATAGAGCACTATTCTTATTATTGAATTGAATTTAATAATATTAGTTATCAGTGATTTTTCGTGAATCCGATTTTGTTTCTTTATTTAATGTTGTAGATGATTATTTCTCTAAGTAAACGTGTTGACTTTTAGAAATTGTTATCTTGAAAATAGTTGACATTGGTTATTGGAAAAATTTGACAATTCATAGAGCACTATTCTTATTATTGAATTGAATTTAATAATATTAGTTATCAGTAATTTTTCGTGAATCCGATTTTGTTTCCTTATTTAATGCTGCAGATGATTCTTTCTCTAAGTAAACGTGTAGACTTATCTTGAAAATGGATGACATTAGTTATTGGAAAAGTTCGACAATTCATAGAGCACTATTCTTATTATTGAATTTAATTTACTAATATTAATTGTCGGTGATTTTTCGTAATTACTTGAACTAGTTATTGCTTTAAAGAAAATTGTTGTCAATAAATTCCACAATCTTTGTCTTTGGCATAAAATTCAATTTGTACTTGTGTTTTGTAGTTTTGAACTTCGTGTTGTTGTATCCAACAACAAAGTTGCACACATCGTACAACTTTCCTTCACACATCAATGTTTTAAACATTGGTATCAAAGAACGTTTGACGTTGCTTGAATTCTACCGCCCTGTCATTTTTCAGGTAAGAGATTATTAAGCTGACATTTGGTAAATGTTCTTTCTTCCTCTTTATTTTTTTCCAAAGACTGTTGTTTATTTCTTAAAGAAAACAGACGACAACTTGACATAAAATTTATATAAAGTACATGAAAAGTTAATGTTATGAATCATAAAAGCAAACAACATAAAAAATTGTATAGTGTGTAAATACATCTTAATGTTGACTATACCTTACAAGAGACAAAAAAATAAAAATTTTATATACAATATTTAAATAAATAGAAAAGTAGAAACTGGTGAAAACCTGTGAATCTGCGAAAACCATCTCTAGACTCCTCGTTTCTGTCTTATTGTTAAAGCAGGGAACTTCCAAACTTTTACAACTCAAACATTTAACCTCCATTGAGTTTTATAGAATATACTTGATTAATGAAGTGACACTGTCCGGCCATATTCGGGTGAAGGATTGATTTGTAAGAAGGGTTTGAAGTGATTTATACTGGTTGGATGAGATGAGTTTGAATTGATTTTATTTTGTTATGAAACATGTGTATTTTTTATTTTGAAAAATGTCAATTGTTGGAATATTGAAGTTATTCTACCGAAATTTGTATGTGTAAACGAGCAAAGTTCTGGAAATTGTTTTCTTGAACAGGGTTGGCATTGGTTATTGAAAAGGTTTGACAACTCATACAACATATTCTCACGGTTGAATTTAATAATATTAATTATCATTGAATTTTTCATGAATTCAATTTTGTTTCTTTATGAGATGTTGTAGATAATTCTTTTTCTAATGGTTTTTGACAATTGTTATTGGAAATGTAATTTTAATTATCATATTTATAACATTTATCAAGCTTAAGAAGGGTAGTACGATTTACTCAGTATTGGGATAAAGATGATTATTTAACAAATGAATCATAGGGAATATAATATGCACATTAAATTTGATTAATAATTACTTTGAATGAAATGTTTATTTATTTATTTATTTATATACATTGGAGATGTTTCAGGTGAAAAAATAGGTAGACTTTTATTGATGACTATCTTACTTTTATATATACATTAAGATTAAGATACTTGGCTATACCATTGAGTTCCGAAAGTCTCCCCTAGCATTATAGCACAACAAGATATCATGGGAAGATGGGTCCAAAAAGCAAACTCCCTTGTCCAAATCAGACCCAATAAATATATGCTTGCTTTTTCACTCGGCCCCTAACAATCACTTTAACTGCATGAATCCATTTCTTCATTTTATCATAGGCCTTGGCATTTTATCCAGAACCGGACCGGAACCAGTGGATCCAGTCCAGTTCCCATCACTAAATATCTAGATCTAGGTCTAAAGAATCGAGAACCAGCGGTTCTGGACAGGTTCTGGTTCTTAGGAACCGATTCTGAATATCCGATTCAGAACCAAAAATTCAATTTTTTTTTATTTTCATATTTGTAATTTATTTTTTACTTTTCATATTTTTCTTTACCAAATTAACCACATTACACTTTACTCCCAAAGCCCAAAGAAAAAACTCATTAATCCTATTAGATGTAGTTCCGGTACCGTAGATCTTATTAATTATTATCAAGGAGTATGATTACTATTTGGGAACATTGGTACCTATAGGCTAAAGTATAATTTAGAAAAAAAAAAATCATTTGTACATTTAGCTTGAAATGACAATAGTTAAAATAAAAATAAAAATTTTTTGGTAGAACCGGAACCGGTGGTTACGGGTCCGGTTCGGTTCCGGTTCTTTGTGCAATATACCCGAACATAAACGGGTGGTTTCGGTTCTTCCACTATCCAAACCGAACCACCGACGCCCACCCCTATTTTATCATCCAGCAATCGCAATTCATGCATCTAGACCTCCTCAGTGAGTCCACGCTCAATTTTTACCTCGAGAATCACCATACATTCATCAAGAACATCGCAGCGCAGACTACTATAGGCATGGCATCATTCCTTTTCATATCCCGATCGAATCATGCAATCTGCGATCTCTCCCAAATCAATTACCGCGTCCTAGAGTATCAAATCGAGGCACACATCTTCTCCCCCAAAACTCAAGCCCCGGTTACGGTTGTGGTTGCCGCCCACTACTGACATCATCCAGGCTTTCACTCACATCATCATCAAAAAAATCAAAAGCCATGGATGAAACTTGCTATAAGTCCAGGCACCAATTGTGTTTTTAACTTGGTTATACATGCACACAGTCAAACACATAGAACAAACAACAGACCTCAACCGCAATCGCCACCTCAGCAGTAAAAGACGGAGATGATGGCGACTCATTTGGGGGTAGCCTAGACTGAAGGAAAGAATGGCTCCTTGAATGAAATGCCGTATAATTCAAACTTTTTTATAATTTTTTTTTTGGTAAATTCAAGGTCAGTCACTGTTTTTACATTTATGGGCTCTAAACTCATATGTTCAAAACTTAATTCAATTAAAGTCATATTTTAGAGCTAAAAGATCAATATATCCTTACAATTGCCAAAAAAAAAAAAAGGGCTCATTTAATGATATTATTTTGTATTATACTGTTTTATATGATACTGTTTTATTATGATATTATTTTGTATGATATTGTTTTATTTAGATAATGTACATTTGTATATTTATACCATACTTTTATTTTTGATACTGTTTTATTATGACAATGTTTAAACCTATGATACTGTTATTGAATACAAACACAATCAATGATCTTGTACTACTAATGGAGTATTTTAAGAACAATATCATGACTTTAACATTAAAACATCTTATTCTTAGTTTTATATATGATAATATTTTATCTTATACTTATACTATACTTTTATCTTTGATAATATTTCAACCTATGATGTTGTTATTGAATGCAAATAGTATCAATGGTATTGTAATAGTAATGAAGCATTTTAAGAACAATATCATTACTAAAGCAGTAAAACATCTCTACTTAGTTATATTTATGATATTGTTTTAGCTATATAAAGTGATATGACATACTTATACCAAGCTTTTATCTTTGATACTGTTTTGTTACGATAACGTTTCAACATATGATACTGTTATTTAATCTATGATAATATTATTTAATTGATTTGTAGTTTCTGATGCTGTTTTATTAAGATACTTACATGTATAATACTAATATGTTAAGATACATTTATCAATGATACTGTTTTAGTATGTATGATATTGTTTAGACAAGAAAAATTAAAGATTTCTATTTTAAGCTAAAAAAACGACTTCAAACTGCTAAAATCCGTCGTACGCAGTAACGAAGCTACTGGTCTTGACTAACTCGTTGACACGATTCCGAAAACATATAATAGTAAAAATTATGAGCACGTACACAAATTCTATGCCATTTTTGTTATGATACTATTTTCTGTGATACTTGTTTCTATAATACAGTAAAAACAACATACATGACTAATTAACAACACAGAGAATAATCTAATGGCCAACTTTCGTCACAGCAATGCCCACAGCAAAATTTTTCATTCCTACAGAAATTCAAACTGCTATTTACAACAACAAATCATGGCAACTCTACAAAAATTCATCAAACAAATCTTCTCTAATGTTTTCAACAATACAGTATTATGATACAAATGTTTATGATACTGTTTCTCATACCACAAAGGTCAAATCCTTCAAATTCTCATACCTACCTCAATTCCGCAATATTTTACACAAAATTCCACAATATATAATACCATCTTGAAAGCCTTCTCCAAAAGCAAGGCAGAGGAACACGCCCAAGTGTTAACAGACCAACAACAACATATTCAGATAGAATACATATCCAAGTGAGAAACATAAAACACAGAATTACAAGCTTGCATCAAGTGCACAATCTTTTTTGGATTTTTTTTTTTCCTCCCTAAATAATCTTGTTTAACAATTGTTATTAATACAATTTTGGTGTTCCATAAGAATATGTATTTGAATGACCACTTTATCAGTCGATGAAGTTAAGTTCATGTAGACAGAAAAATTTATCTATTTATGTTTATGAAGGATTATAGCATATATTGCTCATTAGAATTGTGAAGTGAGGGCAGAAGGAGTAGGAAAGTGGGCGAGTTCAGTTCAATGCTGTCAAAGAAAAGCCCAGTCAAACTTTTTCCATCAATAATCGGAACGCTGGATGGAGCGAGCCAACCAATCAATCCAAATCCGATCACATTCAGGTCTGTTCGCAGCCAATCTCTTTCAAAGCTTTACAATCAAACAATTATTCATGTTCATTAGCCAAGTCGGAAGTAATATGTATCAAAAGTTAGTATTAGTTCTTGGTGATTAGTCATTTACCATGTGAACTTTCTTCCCGAAGCTTGTGCTAGCCTTAGAGGATTTCGGGCGGCGGCTACGACTGCGGCTGTTGCGGCGGCGGCAGTGCCAAGAGCAATGTTTGTAACAAATATAAATTACATGGATAATTTTGGGATTAATGAAAAATTTATGAAGAGTATGACTTATTGACAATTTTAAAAATTGTTTTGATCTAATTTGAAACAAGTCATTTGCATGTGACTTTTAGGCAATTTTTCCAATTTTTTTCTCTTTAAACGAGCCCAGATACAGTGATGGGCCTAATTAACCCTTTATCTTTTCTTCCAAAAGGTAACAATGACCCATGCAAAGAAAATGAATAGAATACAAAAAGAAGCCTGCATATAAGGTGGGCCTGGCCCTACTGGATAGTGAGATTTTGTATTTTGAACTACATTGATACCAAAATCCATTGGGAAAATTGTAGCCACGGTCCCAACCTTTTGGATATTGGCACTTATCTCTAAATCCTCATTTATCATCCTATTGAATTAATTAATTAATTTTTAATATCATTTTTTTAAATAAAATTTAAATTTTAAAACATAAAAATAAAATAAAATAATTCAAGGCAGAACATGGGCGGATTATTTTTTCATCATTAAGTATTTTTAACATTTCATTTACTGATAGTGAACGTCTTTATTAACAGAATTCGTTTAAAATAGACATTAAATTGGCATAAAAAGACATATTTTATTTTCGCATTCAATATGAAAAATTGTACTCATTATCCTCAACCGTACTTTAGTTTTATCTTTAATAGTTTGTCCCTAAAAAAATTGAGGATAAAGCTACTAATACCACAAAGGTTGGGGACCGCTGCTCCAATTTTCCCAAATTTGTTTAAATGCATTATGTTTACTTTTAAATTAAAAAAAATTATACTTTTAATTTTTTCAAAAGTAACATTTGCTCTTGGGAATTTGGTTCTTAATCTTTCTTGTCAGTGTAAAAATAGTTCTTAAATGTTTTTTTTTTTTTTTTTGCAGAAACACCTCTAATCTATGTGTTTTGGTACATAATTGGTCCTTATTTGAAATACACCCTTAATTTTGTAAGAAAAATTGCAATTAGGTTGCTAACTGTAATTGGGTCTGATAGTTTTATTTAAAAAAAAAAACTAAAGTGTTCTTTTTTAATTAAGACTTTAATTGACCAAATTAATAATATGAGAAATTGTTTTGTAAATTTTACGACCTATTATAAAATAATTAAAATTTAAACTCATAATTATAATTTATTTTATCGTTATAACAGAAAAAGAAATATAAATTTGTCACAAACTTTATGCTCAAATACTTTTATTTAATTGAGTTATTCGCACATTTACTACAAATATTAGAGTTTCAAGTGTATTATTCATGTTTTAATTTATCGTTTTGTTATTGTTCGAAAATAAAAAATACACAAAATGTGTAAGATATTTTTTATTAGTATTTTTATGTTAAATAAAAACATAATATATTGGTTAAATGTCATAAAATTATATATGTTATTTTGCTATTTATTTATTTTAATTTGTATTCAATTTTGTCACATTAAATGGAAATTACATATAATTAAAACGCATTAATTTTATATTTTTCTCTTATGAGAATTTTAATTGACATGACTAAAATAATATATTTAATAAACTAAATTAAATATTATTTAATAAATGTATCAGACTTATTTTCACTTTTTGTAAAAGTTAAGAATCCAACTACAATTTTCTTTAATTAAAATTAAATACATATTTGTCTTTTTCATCAAATAAGGACCAATTACGCACTCAAATATATAGGTTAGGACGTCCGTGTCAAAAAACAATTGTTCATGATCATTTTCGCTCTAAGGACAAAGATTAGAGATAATTTAAGCCAAATTTTCTTTACTTTACTATCAAGACAAACAAGTAACTTATTTATTTCAAATTTGACTAATAAAAAAAAAGTATTTTAAAACTAACGTTTTTACTTATAAGTAAATTACTGTTTAAGCTTGGCCAAACATGCTAATTGCTAGAGCTCAATAGCCTGCTTGAATGATGTCACTGATTTAGTGCTTTATGCTGTTATCACTTTTATTGTTGAATCTATGAGTTGTACACTAAAATCATGGGGTTACCTAAAATAATTAGATCATGAAATTATATGGGTTGATTTATTAAATAAAATCATCTTTAATGCACTTCGTGTATTACTTTTTAGACGTGTCAATTGTCACATAAGCATAAATAGACAGAGTTATAAAAAAAATCTCCAATGCATGCAAAAGAGGACTCCGTCTAGATGATATGACACACAAAAAAATAGACTCCGTCTAGAAGTCCATCTAAATTTAGATGGAATGACTCAACAAATTTAAATACATCTCAACATTTTATTAAAAAAAAAAAAAGTCCGACGAAGGAAATACAAATTGAAGACTTGCTAATTAAAAAAAAAAGTAATGCCACATAAGCGGTAATATTAGTTTTAGACGGAACTATTAGAGATGAATTTATAATTTGACCGTAGTGACACATGAATTGGAAGTCTATTTATTTTACCCGTCACGTAAACTACAATAGAAATTGTGCTTTGGAGATGCTCTAATGATCCCATGTTCACACAAAATTATTGGTTAAACGTACGAAATCATGGAGCCAATTAAGATTTCAAACAAAGTTTATTGTTCTTTATGAAGCATGAAATGGTGCATAATAATTAGAGTGGAAAATGTTAGGTTTTGAGAACTCATATGCATTTATAGAAAAACCAAATTAGAATTATGTCCCATATAAACTTGCTTGCATTGTTAGAGACAAATAGTACGTATATAATGAAAAATCACTTTTGTAAGTCGATGTTTCACTCTTTCTCTTGATTTTATTTTAAAGGTTGTCAGAAAATTTTTTCTATGCTACTAAATATTTTGTTTCTCTACAAGTGATAACGATCATTAAAAAAAAAAGAACTCTTTTTCACGACAATTTAATATGAGTGTCGTAAAATATTTTATTTTTAAAAGAAAAATTTTCGCAAATTGAAATGTTTACTTGAAACGTTAAAGAAAAATTGAAATCCATAACAAGTAAGCTTGCTCCATCATAAAGTAAAAATTAGTATACTAATTATATTTCTTTCCTTTCATCATTTTCTTCCACTAGATTTATGCTTAGTGGCTTTTGCTTTTCTCTTATATTATAGCCCTTAAAAGACTAATGCATTTCAATGTTCCCCACTCAAAAATGAAGTCCACAAGATATCGTTTTCTTTCTTTCTTCCTTCCATTTTTTACCATGTATTTTCGTGTACACAAATCCCATTACACAATAGTAGGACAGATTAGACGGGAGCTAAAAAAAATTAGATCGAACTAATATACATATAAAAAAACCTTTCCTAAAAAAAATTTCGTCAATAGGAGCTCCTTTGACACAATAGTATCCAACATATCAAGATCAATTTTTCTTCTTGTCTATAATAGCACCATCAATAGGAAATAGCTCTTATATGATTGGCACAAAAAGCCCCTAGCACTTGTTCTTGTCCCTTCATTTTTTAGGTCAAAATAGCACTTTCTTGCATAGTTATGGTTCGACCAGAAAACCGGTGACCCGGTTCTCCAACCGGTCTGGTTTTCTTAATTGGACCGCTCAACAATCGAACCGTTTACAACCCGAAAAAACCGTTTGGTTTTTAACTAACCCGGTGACCCGTGACCCAACTACCCGTCCGGGTCGTTGCATAATAAAAATTTTCATTTTTTTATTACATTATTCTACATAAAAAATGCACCAATTTTTTCTCCACTCTATTAATAAGATTTTAATGTAATGAAGTATAATAATTTATGTTATTTTTTTACAAGAATTAGTTGATAATATTAGTAGTCTCGTACTTATTTTGCTAAATACATTCGTGATGGTGATGATTTTCTACTATATATGTAGTTTTTTGTTTAATTTGAACTTGTAGGGTGATATTTAGTAACAAAATTAAAATAATGTTTATTAGAGTGTAATAATTCATAATTTTATGTTATATTTAACAAAAATAGACTTATCAGTTCGATATGAATTGACCCACCGGTTCAACTACCGAATCACCGGTTAAACCAACAACCCGGTGACCCATCTCCTTGTCCGGGTCGATGTCCGGCCCGAGTCTGATAACTATACTTTCTTGAATGTCTTTCCATTGAATCCCTTGTGCATATCAATGTGGAACGTACTCACACCAATGGTACGTGAAATTTGAGTTTTAAAGATGGTTGAAAATCCCCATTCAAAACATTTGATGATGACAATCATGATCGATGTGAAATCTATTGAGTTTGAGAAGAGTATCTCAAACTCTGATATGTTGATTATTTCTTTTATATTTAAACAACATGAGATATTATCCTTAACATATTTTTGATAATGACTTATTTGAGAGCAGTAATCTTAAAATTAAATTGCTCGTTTGATTTTTAAATAGATCGATTTGTTCATTTAAGCTTTTTGGACCTTGATACTATACCGAGTTTTGGAGGGTTTTATCTTAAGATCAACCTTGTATATATAGAAATAATGCAAACGCATGCAAAAACTGTTCATAACGAACAAGAAACAATGAACTAAGAAGATAATGCACTTTTAGCAATAGTTATGAATAACACGATTGACTAATTTTAACGTGTAATTAATTCACACGAAATAAATTAATACAAAAATATGTCTTGACATGACTTGTGACGACATTTGTTAACATGCAAAAACTAATATGGAAGTAGGTAAATCTTGATGATGAGAAGGAGAAAGAGGCCAAATCCCTTACACTTGGTCTCAAGTAGTACCACATATTGGCAAGTGGAACTATATCAATACAGATTGAGACAATATGGTGGCATATTTTTCAGGGTCCATATCAATATTTCAAAAAAAAACATTCCTTTATTTTTATTTTTCAACAGGATGACCATCCAAAAAGAACAAACTTTCAATAAGAATGTCCATGCAATACTTAATGATCTCTTTTCCACTTTACTTGCCAGACCAAAAGATAATCTACAATTCTATTTGTCGCACTCATTTATAATCAATTACTCCTTTAGTTTCACAAAAATATATTTTTATACTAATTAAAAAAAATTACTATAATTAAAACAATAAATTTTACTTATATTTTTTCTAATATATCCTTATATTGAATAATAGTAATTCATATTTATTGACAATAAGACACATTAAATAGGATTATATTAAGAAATTAAGAAATAAATTTTACTCTCAACAAGGAAAGTGGATTATAATTTGAAACGAACAAATAAAAAAAATAAGTCTATCTTCTGTTAAGGAAAAAGTCTCGAAGGCGAAACCCCTCTACTTGTGTTAGATACCTCTTGACCAAGCGGGTTGTAAATCGAGGGATGTGCAAGAGTGGCAGGGACCTGAAGGAGAAAGCCAACAGACCAACCTCCAGGAAAGACCCCAACAATATTTCAGTGAAAATCTGCCCCACACAGGAATCGAACCTGCGTTACCGGAGGATTTCTCCCCACGTCACCTCAAGCCTTACCAACTCGTCTATACTCCTGGAGGCAAAAAAAAAAAAAAAAAAAGTCTATCTTTATAAAACGAAGAGAGTATAATATTAAACGTTTAGTGTGCCCACTTCATACACACTTGCACGAAGGAAAAATAGTACTATTGGCTCCATTAGTATATTTTTTATTCAAAACCCACTTTTGTACTGTACAAAACAATCCCCCAACTGTATCCCAATTTCTCCTTAAATTTCCTTATTGAAAATTGTAAAAATATTTTCTATATTCTGGCCTGGGATCCATGCATGTGTTCCCAAGCACCGAAAGATTCTGCCACTAATTTTTTTGCCAGATTAGATGTTTATTAATAAATAATAAATACAATAATTTAAGAATGTCGTATTTTAGTTTTAACCGTAACTTTGAATTGTTGAAGTGGTCTTTGTGGTGATCTCGTAATTTCTATTGAGTGAAAATCGAGTTGATCTATCATCTATGAATCTTCTTTCTTTTTCTTTTGCTGAATTTCGCTCGAGCCCTTGATGGTACCAGCTGCTTAAATAGGGTGTCCAAGAAATCTTACATGGAGTAAGGTTTTATTATTTATTTTTCTTTAGTAATGCCTAAAATTATACATTTTATTTAATCGAACTTTTCTTTTGTTCTTCTGCAAGTCAATAAAGAAAAACAATTTGTCCAAAGTAATTATTTTTCTTTTGCGTGACAAGATCCAAATCTCAATTCAAGTTCCACTAACGAAAACGTGAGTCAGATCACACCTAAGTAATTAATTTAATGCTTAACCGAAAAGAAAAATAATTAAATAAATGCAAAAAGTCAAAAACCAAAGAAGAAAAGAAGAAGTAAAAAACAATCTTCATGAAATTTCAAATAGTCATGCAGTCAAAGTAGTGGATCGATTGGCTTCACTAGTCGAGTTGGAGAAGTTGATGCAAAATTCGCCTCACTAGTCGAGTTGGACAAGTTGACGCAAAACTGTGACCGTCCATAAATGTTTGTTCTCTCACTTAGTCGTACTAGTTAAGAATACGTGCTTTGCACGTAAATTTATTTTGATTTGTTGAAGTTTTTAAATAATAAAAGTTCAATAGCTATTTTTTTATTTTATATATACAACCCTCAATCAGTATCTCAGATCACTTGAATTAAAAGATTACAAAAACTCTCAATTTACTCGAAAATCCAGGGAAAACAATAGAGTACTAAACGTTGATTGATTATAAACTTTTAAAAAGAGATTCGACATAGCAAAAACAAGTAAATTATAGTTTTTCTAAAATTAAAAGTTTTGAGTTTATATTCTACCTGATTGTTAGTCATTTGAACTCGAAATTAGTCCTACTTGATATATTAAATGTCAGTTTTATATAAAATTCTTGTAAAAATCTTAAAAACTTCAAGTACCATCACATTTTAAAAGTAACAGATTGTATTCAATTTAAAAATAAGTGATTTTAGCTAGGAGCGGAGCCAGGATTTCGATTCAGTGCAGGCGAGATTTAGGGCTTGTTCTGTGTTATTTTTTTTTTTTCATAAAATTGGGTTTTTTTTTTGTTACTTTATTAACTTTTTAAACTTATTGTAGTGTAAAAAATTTGAAAAATTAAAAATAGTAGGCAAAAAAATAGATTTTTTTTGAAAAAAAATAGTTACCGAACAAGCTCTTAAATGTAAAAATAAAATGTTAGTATAACTTCAACATGTTAAAAATAGAAATTCTAGTTGTACACTTGATTTGCCTCTACCACTTGCACAAAAGGAAGCTTAAAATAAGGCCAAATTAATGGTAAATATAAAAAATTGTAAGCAACAACTATAAAAATATTTTCTGTATTATTCAATTTTGATCAACTTTAAAAAAATAATAATAATAAATCTTTGGAGATTTAGTCATGCAATTACCTTACTTTTTAATTTTTCAAAATTCCAGAACCATAAGTGAAATTTTGAAATATTATTTTTCTCTCTTTTACCTTCATTTAACTTATATATATAAACACACACACACACACACACACACACACACACACACACTTACACGCAGAGAAGCAATTAAGCAAACACACACTCACACACACACACATCCATTCACACACCCACACACACACACACTCAGTGCAGGCGAAACTTTTCCTCTTTCAAACATTTCTCAAAACATAGTGCAGGCGGCCGCCTGCACTCAGCTCCATGTAGCTTCGTTCATGATTTTAGCGCCTTCCTCAGTGCGGAAATAGTTCCCAAAGTTTATTTTTTTACTATAACATATGTATTTTAGTGCGCAATTAGTTCTTATTTGATTAAAAAGATAAAATTATCTTAGTTTTAATTAAAAAAAATTGCATTGGATTCATAACTTTTATAAAATGTACTATTGTATCGGGTACATTTATTAAATAATATTTAATTTTGAATACTAAACGTATCATTATAGTCGTGTGAATTAAATTTTTTATAAGAGAAAAATATAAAAGTATTGTGCTTTAAATAAATGTAATTGCTATATGATGTGAAAATTTTGAATAAAAATCAAGATAAATAAATAACAAAATAATGTATATAATTTTATAATATTGAACCAATCTTATTATGTTTTTAATTAACACGTTTGTGACAAAGTTAATTTTGTTTTTTTATTATAACTATAAAATAAAATTTTAAAATTTAAATAATAAATTAATAATTTTATTTAACACATTTGTTAATAAGAATGGCCTTAAAGTTCGTAAAAATATACAAAAAAATTTACGTATATTATCAGTTTGGTAAATAAAGTATTAATTTAAAAAATATATAATTTCTTTTAATTTTTTATAAAAAATAAATGTACTAGACCCATTTGCAACTTTTGCAAATATTAAGAATCCAACTGCAAATTTTTCTTATTAAATTAAGGACATGTTAGTTTCTTTTGTCAAATAAGGACATTGTGCACCAAAACATATATGTTATGTACGTTTATGCCAAAAAATAAATATTGGGGACGATTTCTGTATTGAAGACAAATGTTAAAGATTGACTCAATCAAATAATTTACCATTTTATTTAAGTTCCTTCTTACACAAAAATCAATTAATTTTAAATCAAAGTATCATACGTTCATATTTAGACACATTTCTACTTCATCACAAATTAAAATCTCATATCCTCAAATTTTTATTTGCATAATTATTTTAAAATTTTGGTTATGGAACCAAACAAAACCGTAAGTGCTATTTTAATCAGTTCCTTAATTTCAGATAGAACTAATAATTCTGTAATAAAATAACAAATGGTTCTCGATTCCAATTCGATTTTCTTCAGAATTAGACCTATTGAAATCATGTCTACCCCTAGTTTTTAGAACAATTATGCAAAGAAACCAAGAATTTGGTACAAATAGACGGTCGACAATATCAACACTATTAGTTATTAAAAAAAAAAAATTAGCAAATTAGAATCGGTTCTGGTTCTCGGTTCTGAGTTTAGAATCAAAACTAAAACCAATCAGTTCTCAATTATAAGAACAATTAATCTTTTGTTACTTATGTAGAATCGAACCAAATCAATCGATTCTGATTCACTTCTGGTTTGATTTGAATTCTTTGATTCGAATTCTTTTGCACACCTCTAAAAACTAAATTTGACATGATTTTATATACAAATATTACATGCTCTGCAGCGCATACATCACGTGTTCGAGTACATAATAGCACCCAAAACATTGTCTATGCTTTGAGATGGTGCAATCCTATTAGGATTGAAACTAGTTTAGAGAATCCCCCATTTATCTCATGTTTAAGTGCCTTTCTTCTCATTAATTTATGTTTAATTAGTACTTTACAATAAATAATGTTTCATTAATATTTGCAGTGGGATCTGCGGCACTGACATTAAAGCCGCCAGGAATATTGATGACTCGGCGGGTTTGGCAGCTCAATCTCTCCTATTCATCTATGTGACAAAATCAGTGTTTTAAAAAGCGCAATTAGACGACGCCTAAACATGAGACGTGACCTCTACATTTCGTTTAGTCTCGCCTATGTGCGTGTTTTTTAGTTAAATTTTTTTTCATCTTTTGTTTAATATTTAAAATAATATTAAAAATAAGAAAACATTTTTTTTTCATACTTCGTCCTCGCCTAGACTCAAAAAATTTGAAGTTTGATCTCTACACCTAACCATGGTTTACACTTTTTAGAACTTTGAAAAAAACCAATTGAATACAGTCAACTCGGATCCCGATTTATTTTTAAGGGACAATTTTTAGTGGGTAGTTAACCCATGGGAGCTTTAGTAAATAAGTATTCAATTATTTATTTATTTTTCCTCCTGGTAATTCAAATTTAGAGATACATTTTTTGTTGGATTTTTTATGAGAACTTAATTTGGAGAGTTTCACTTATACTCACAGCGCATGTTTAGTCAAGTTTAAATTATAATTTAAGTCGATTAAACTGTTTAAATATATTTTTTTATCTACACATTTTAAAAAATTCATAACTTACTACCTACTTATTATCCACACATTTTATAGAACTTATAACTTATAAGTAAGGACGAATCTAGGGGGGACTCCCCTTGGCCTAATTTTTTTTTTTTATTATAGGAAAAATAAATTATATAGAAATTTTATTTTTTTCATATATTAATTCGATCTAAATTTGTTTTTAGTACTCAGTCTAGAACTATCTCTACTTATAAATACTTAAAAAATAATTTGAGAACTCTCAATCATGTGTATAGTTCATAAATGTTTACCTGTATTCAAAATAAATGTCAATTAATGAATTTTAGCATTTAATGTGTACATGTATTTATGGTTTTCCCAAAATTATATAAAGTTTCCATAAGTGGTATGAAAAATATAACTCGTACATAATTTCTTTTCTTATTATTTCCTTAATACGTAATTTACTTTTTGAGTTGGGTTTTTAGAAAAGTTAGTTTCAATCTATGGGTTAATTTCACCGATGGTCATTGAAGTTATCTTTAAATTATAAAATGGTCACCAAAATTCAAAAGTTTCAATAGTGGTCACTGAATTAGAAATACTTTCACTAATGGTCACTCCATCAAATTTCTAATTTAAAATAATGATGTGGCATGATAATGTGACATTTGTTTATTGCATAGTAATCTATGTACTTTATATAATATTCACTTTAATCCCTATATTTTAATTAAGTCCTTCAAAAATTACATCTTAGGTCTTTAATGTTTTACATCTTTACAATTTGGTCTCCAAATTTCAATTATCTTTTAGTTAAGTCCTTCGAAAATTACATCTTATGTCCTTCAACGTTTTACATATTTACACTTTGATCTCCAAATTTTAATTATCTTTCAATTAAGTCCTCTAAAAATTGCATCTTAGGTCCTTCAACTTTATACATCTTCAAACTTTGGTCCTCCCAAATCCTTGATTTTAGTGACCAAAATAAGTACAATTTTAATAGTCAAAATAAGTGTACTTTCAATTAAATCATTGACTTTACACTCGAATTTTTACCTAAGCGAACAAAATAATAAACTATTTAGTGGTCAAAATAAGTGTAAAATCGCACTTATCACTTAGAGTTGACTACTAAAAGTAGATATTTTAGTGGTCAGACTCTATAATATTAATTTGTTCGTTTAGGTAAAATTTCGAATGTAAAGTCAAGAATTTAATTGAAAGTACGCTTATTTTGACCACTAAAATTACACTTATTTTAAATACTAAAATCAAGGATTTGGGAGACCAAAGTTTGAAGATATATAAAGTTGAAGAACCTAAGATGCAATTTTTTAGAGGACTTAACTGAAAGATAATTAAAAATTTGGGGACCAAAGTGTAAAGATGTAAAAAGTTGAAGGACCTAAGATGCAATTTTTGGAGGACTCAACTGAAAGATAATTAAAAATTTGGGGACCAAATTGTAAAGATGAAAAATATTAAAGACCTAATATACAATATTTGAAGGACTTAATTAAAATATGAGGGACTAAAGTGAATATTATATAAAGTATATGGACTACTATGCAATAAATAAATGCCATATCATCACGTCAAATTACTATTTTAAATTAGAAATTTAATAGAATGATCATTATTGAAAGGATTTCTAATTTCAGTGACCATTACTGAAATTTTTAAACTTCAATGACCATTTTATAATTTGAAGATAATTTTAGTGACCGTTGGTGAAATTAAACCCTTCAATGGTCTATATATCACTTTTGAGTTGGGTTGTATCTATGCTTCTTTGGTAATGTTAGGCACTTGCATGATATCTTTGATTTTGTCTAACACTTGACACGTATGAAATTTTTAGTTTGTAACACTTTAATTCATAGACGGTTTTTATTTATTAAATCATTAAAGAGTCGTGCACGTGAAACGTTGCTAAAAAGGTAAGCTAAGTAAACAAAAATTAATTATGATGAAAATTTTAAAAAAAGATAAAAAAGATAAAAAAAAAAAAAAAAAGGAAACGAAAAGGAAAGGAACAAAAGTGAAAAAATATTCATACATGTAGCTCCACTATAATTGTTTCACTATGCACTCTGTCTATATATTTTTTTTTAGATATACCACATAAGCACATATAGACGGTGTTATTAAAAAATTTCTCCAATGTATGCTGATGAGAACTCCACTTAAATTTAAACGGATTTCTAGATGGAGTGATTCAGCAAATTCAAATTAATCTCAGCATTTTATTAAAAAAAAAAAATCCAAACAGGAAAATATAAATTGAAGATCTGTAAATTTTTAAAAAATTTAATGCTACATAAGCGGTAATATCTCCTCTGCATTCTGTCTATTGCAGTCTACGTGATATGTAAAATAAATGGATTTCTAGTCCATGTAGCACTACGTCTATAGAATAGACGGTCAAATTAAAATTCATCTCTAATAGGTTCCGTCTAAAACTAATACTACCTCTTATGTGGCATTAATTATTTTATAAAATAAAAAAAAAAGCCCACTTAACAGTACGTAGAGATTTAAATTTGTTAACTCACTCCGTCTAAATTTAGACAGACTTCTAGACAGTTTATTTTTTGGTGTGCTACATTAGTTAGACGGAGTTCTCGTCAGTATGCATTGGAGAGGGTTTTGTATAACTCCGTCTATATGTACTTATGTGGCACGTCTAAAAAGCTATAAACGGAGTGCATTGGAAATGCTCTTAATTTTAGACGGAACTTATTGGAGACGAATTTAGAGCATCTTCAATACAATCCGTCTATTGCTTTTTAGACGTGCTACATAAGCACATATAGACGAAGTTATAAAAAACTCTCTCCAATATATGCTGACGATGACTCCGTCTAACTGATTTGGCACATCAAAAATAGACTCCGTCTAGAAGTCTGTCTAAATTTAGACGGACTTCTAGACGGATTGACTTAGCAAATTTAAATTAATCTCAAAAATTTTATTAAAATATAAAAAAAGACAAAAAAGAAAAATATAAATTGAAGACCTGTCAATTTTTAAAAAATTTAATACCATATAAGTGATAATAATAATTTTAGACGTAACTTATTGGAGACAAATTTATAATTGAATAATGATATTCATAGTCGCTCACTACCGGTAGTCATCCTACGTGCATTACTCAATTGGATGAATTATTTACTACAATTGAATAATGTACTTATAACCATTAATTATGAATAATTCATCCAATTGAGTAATGCCACGTGGGATAACTACCGACACTGAGTGACTATGAATATCATTACTCTTATAATTTGACTGTCTATTAAATAGACATAGTGCTACATAGACTGAAAGTCCGTCTATTTTGCCTGCCACATAAGCTACAATAGATAGAGTGCATTGGAGATGCTCTTATAATTTGACTGTCTATTCAATAGACGTAATACCATATGGATTGGAAGTTCGTCTATTTTACCTGCCACATAAACTACATTAGACGGAGTGCATTGGAGATTTTCTAATCTTGTAATTAGTTTGTCTATAAAATCTTTTAGATCTCAAGGATAAATTAATCTGTAATAACATAAATTTATTTTATTTACAAATATTATTTTCTAGAAATAGGAAGTATTAAAGGCAAATCAAGAAATGGCATATAAAGAGGGGCATCAATAGGGACCAGATTGTAGTCCAGTACTAGTACTGTTCTAAAAAAAATCAATTTTTGAAATAATTTTTTTTTTTTTGCAAGTAATAGTTCTCTACTAAAAAATCTCGACTCTGACATTTAAAGTCTCTTTTATTTAGGGATTTAAATTAAATAGTGTTACTCAATTTAAATCTCTATTTATATAGTCCTGTAATATCACTTTCATGCCTCCAAACTCTCTTCTTTCTTCCCCCATCCTTCCTCCACCTCTTCTGCCGGCCTCCACCCGGTCCAGCTGATAGCATGGTGAAGTTCTCCAAGGAGCTGGAAGCGCAGCTCATTCCCGAATGGAAGGATGCATTTGTGAATTATTGGCAGCTCAAAAAACATGTCAAAAAGATTAAGTTGGCTAGGAAACCTAAACATGTTCCAGACACCAACTATGATTTCGGCATCTCCATTTTCGACCCGATTTGTCGTGTCGTAAATAAAATCGCCAGCAGGATTCACAGTGGTGGGGAGAAAGAGAAACCTGAAATTATTCAGGTAAATATTTATATATCAGGCTGTTTTCTAATGCTGTTCAAAGTTGGCAGTAAAACTTAAATATGAAAGTTCTATAAATTACCACCTATATTTATTTATCTTCACTGTCAAAATCCAAATAATTTTCAATTTGGAACTCATAGCAAAAAGGCGTCAACACGATATAAGTGACAATATTTTCGTCACTAAGAATGACATTTATTGTTGGGTTTTATTCCTGATGTGGATTGCATGTTTAAAATATAATTATATTACGGGCTATTAGATTTAATAGGACCATATAAGCGATCCATTTATTAGATTCTAGAAACATCTATTGGTATAGATTTTGTAATGTGTAGAAACTTAATACTAGTCTAATTAGGGTTGATGTAAATTTAAATAGCTAGTATATAAAGATTATTATATGGTTAGATCGCCAAAGTCAAATAATTCAATTAATTTAGCTTTTTTCCTCTATCCCTGTTTTGGAGCGAGATCCCATTGGGCACTAAACAGATTTGAATGTAGAAGATTCTAATCCTTTCAATTTCAACACAATGAATTTAGTTACTCGTCCTCAACAAATTTAGCCAAAAATTCATAAACATAATTATTTTTACCTTAAAAAATTCCGTATATGCCATTCATTCAAAATCAAAATATATATGAAAAATCCTAATAATCTAACATGATTTCCTGCTCTGATATCATTTATTAGATTTATACATAAATCTTTAATTATAACTACATAATTAAAGAACTCAAGATCATCATTTTAAATTATCAAGAGCAGGTGTTGAGGAAGAATAATTGAATCCATTGTGTTGAAATTGAAAGAGTTAGAATCTTATACAACCAAATTTTTTTAGTGCTCAACAAGATCTCACTCCAACACGGGGATGGAGGAGAAAAACTAAGCTAATTGAATGATTTGACCTTTGGACCTTAATATACTAGCTAGTTAGATTTCTACACATTATAAAGTCCACACTTATAACTGTTTCTAGAGTTCAATCAATGAATCACTTATATGGCCCTATTAAATTAGACAGCCCATAATATAATTGTATTTTAAATATGTAAAAATAAAACCCAACATTTACATCACATCAGTTTTCAATCTTCAATCTTCAATCCAACGTATTTTTCTTTTTATTTTCTCTTTCAAGACAGTTTTTAAATCATATACATGTGTTTTATCCAACATTAGATTGACTAGTTTAACATGATCTTAGAGTATCAAAGGTTTTAGGTTCAAATTTCTCCACTACCTGTTTAAATGAATTGACTACATGTTAGACTTTAACGGAAAAAATAAATCTTGACTCGTGAACAAGCGAAACAAGTATTACAACCCTAAAAGGATATGGAAAAATGATAAATTATTAGTTAATAATAATTAGTATTTTTTGGGTACATAATACTAATTTCTTGATTACAGGTGAAGAGAAAATTTAGAGAAGGAAACGATGGAGAAGAAGAAAAAGAAATTTATGAAACTGAGCTTGATCAGCTTTTTTCGGAAGAAGACGAGGTAGTTAATTGACAATTAAAGAAGTAGCTTTATATACTAGATTAGATCGTATTGGATAGTATTAAAAAAAAAAAAGATTTAATTTCTCTAAATCTACTATTATATACCAAACGTGTCCTTATAAAATAGAAACTCGTAATTAATGTTTGAAATGATTGTGTATATATAGGTTAAGGTATTTTTCGAGACATTAGATGATGAACTTAACAAAGTGAACCAGTTTTATCAGACTAAGGAAACTGAGTTTGTAGAAAGAGGTGAGATTTTAAATAAGCAGCTTCAAATTTTGCTCGATCTCAAGAGGGTTCTCAGTGATCGGCGCCAGAAAAAATTGGCGGCTAGAACAAGCTCAGGCTTCCTTTCGCCGACCAATTCATCATGTGGCCAAAGTTCGGATTTCTCGGGTGAGTTACCATGCACCGTCAAATTTTATGAAAATTGTGTACGATTTTATTCAATAGTATGCTCGAAAGTCCATGTTTTGTATAATTTTTTCTAAACACTTTTTTTTTAATTCATTTTCAAACAAATATTTTATTAGACCCACAAATTTTATCAAATTTTCAAGTACACACTTTACCAATTTTATTTAAAATCTTTTAAAAAACTACTTTTAGACACCACCAAACACTCACTAATTACATCTGGAATAAGTCAACATAATTGATCATATATATTTTTTTATATTGTGTAAATTTCGATATATTTGAATAATTTTATTGTACACAAACAAAAGTATAAAAAATAGTGCTAAACACTAGCTTTTGATTTTAAAGAAAGAAAATACCCCCATTAACTATTGTAATGTGGAGTAATTAATAAATTAAGAAAAGTGTCACAGTTGAAACTTTTTCAGCTTTATCATATGCACTAATCTTTGAGTGGCTACATATATTATTGACAAATACAGCACTTATATGTGGCGTTCATAGTATGTCAAAGCCCACTAATTGTAACACAATCAATCTTTTCATCATTCATAATTTATGATTTTTTATATTTACGAATATATTGTTTAACTCTAAGTGCTTGTTTAGTCCAATATTAAAATGTGTCAAGAATTTGTGGTGAAAAACCAACAATTAATTTGAACTACATATTTTGTGGGATCCACAATTTTTATTAATTTTTCAATCACACATTTCGGGCTTGTTCGGTGTATTTTTTTTTTCTTCAAAAATGGATTTTTTTGCCCACTTTTTTTACTTTTCAAATTTTTTTGTAGTATAAAAAATTTGAAAAATAAAAAAACGGTAGATAGAAAAATAGATTTTTTTGGGAAAAAATAGAAACCGAACAAGCCCTTCATCAATATATATATATATATAGACGCACGCATATGTGAAACATGAAATTTTAAATTATCACGTATAAATTTTATGTATTTTACACGAGTCATCTTTATCGACACACTGTAAAATTGAGTGAAAACAGAAAAATAACTCTATCATATCATGAACTAGTGCATGTGTTAGGCTAAGATTAAAATATTTACTTATAAGTTCATCTTAGTCTAAGTAAATTTTAAAATAAATATTTTTTTGATGGTAAAGGTTAAAAAAATCCATAAGTTAGATATTAAAATAAGTAACATTTTCACTTATAAGTAATTATTACGCAGAAAGCCAAAGTGAATATTGTGATAGCCCAAAGGATACGCAAACAGACGATGATGTTGTTGCAGCACTGGAGAAGAATGGCATTAATTTCATTAATTCCGCCACCACAACAAGAGCAAAGACGAAGAAAGGGAAGCCGAAGGTGGCCCTGAGAATCGATATCCCGGCAACAACGCCGTCACGCACCATAGCCGCTGTTACATCAATGCTTTGGGAGGACTTAGTGAACAATTCCAAGAAGGAATTAGGCACAGCAGATATCATTAACAGAAAGAAGATTCAGTGTGCTGAAAAGATGATCAGAGGGGCATTTGTAGAGCTCTACAGGGGCCTTGGCTTGCTCAAAACATACAGGTCTATTAAATTTAATCCTTTTTTTTTTTAAAGTAAATTAAGTTGCATGCAATACTTATATGAAACTATATACGACTATTTAAAACGAATGTAATTTTAAAAAATACTACAAAAAATATGTGACGGTGATATATTTGATAAGGTAATAATTAAGTCATCAAGAATGTAAAGAGACGGACGAAGTATATATGAATACATTTGCATGTCAAGGCTTCAAAAGTGCGAATTAAACAAATTTCGTTACCTGTTATACACAATATAATTTAAATAAATTTGTCTTATATTTAATAATTTAAACTTTTAAGATGGTTTAATAATTTCCATTCAAGTTGCACGCAATCTTACATTAAATGAGGTGTATCCCATCAGAATCATATAATGGATTATGTTATATAATGTTTTATAATTGGTAATACACTAGAGCTAATATAGAATTTGATAGTGATTGTGCAACTACATAAAGAAAGCTTGGCCACTAGAATTTGCACATTTTTAAAGATTTAGACTATATATGTGTTGGAGACCAGTGATGCAATTTTCCGTCTCCATCTCACTATCCGCCTAGCGGGCTCCTAAATCAAATTTTGACACATGGAACAAAGTTTTTTTTATTTTTATTTTTTTCTTATTGACTAAACTATACGTCTTATTAAAATTGACATCTCAAAATTATAGTGATGTGTCAAAATTTGACTGAATACACAGTCGAGGACACAGTCGAGGAGACGGCGAGATGGGAATATTATATCTTTACTTCAATTTTCCCGTGTATAAAATTAGTATTATACAGCATAAATTTAAACAAACTTAGTGTTTCCACTTAATTATTTTGGGCATATTTTAATGATTTCATTGTTTTGTGCAGCTCACTAAATATGGTGGCTTTTACAAAGATACTTAAGAAATTTGACAAAGTAAGTCCTTAAAGTTTAAAAAAAAAAATGTTATAGAAACATTGCATTTTAAATTGGAAATGGTAGATTTATTTTTAATTATTATCTAATCATCATTTCCAAAAATAGGTATCAAACCAGCAGGCCTCAGTAAGTTACCTCAAAGTGGTCAAAAAATCCCATTTCGTTAGTTCTGATAAGGTAATTCTACTTTTAGACTTTAATTTGTGCTTAGTTGATAATTAATAATATATTATTTAATTGAATAATTGTTTGAATTTTCTATCTATAAGTAAAGACTGTATTTTCAATTGTTTACAATTACGTGTTGTGTAAAATATTTAAAATTTCGTCTATTATAGTGTCGATTGATTTTTATATTTATAATTGAACTATTTGTAAAGGTGTTAAGATTAATGGACGAAGTGGAGTCCCTATTCGCACAGCACTTCGCCAACAATGACAGGAAAAAGGCAATGAAATTCTTGAGACCCCATCATCACAAAGACTCTCACATGCTCACTTTTTTTGTAGGTATACACATACTCTCTCTTTTACACGTGCATGCGCACGTGCACTCTTTATTATTTTATATAGTCTCATATTTAAATCTTGGATATGTTATGTTTCTAATGTGGGGTTCGACGGAATTAGCATAATGTCACAAAATCTCGTCCATTGCTCTCATTACTAAAAGTTGCACCGAATTAAGAATTTTATGGAGACTGGACTACTATTGAAAAAAAAATTTGTATTTTAAAATTGAATTGTCATTAAAAAAAAAAAAATTTACAAAAAAAAAAAATTTTCTCCGGGCGGGACAGGACTATAGTCCGGTCCCGTCCCCTAAATCCGCCCATGGTTGCAATATGGTTGGGACTAGATTAGAATTTGTGACTAGAGAGAAAGAATAGTCTCGTAAATGAATTTACGAAATGAAATGTAATTTATTAATGTTGTAATGTTGCAGGTTTATTTACAGGATGTTTTATCACATTATTCAGTGTATATGTAATATTGGCACATTTAAGTGGCATGTTCTCCCCTGGAATAGAAGCCACTTACATGGAAACTGTCTACCCTATTTTCAGGTGACCTTTTTCTTATTTTTGTTTACATGCTTATTTTTCTGCATATTCTTATAAGCTGTTATAATTTTTTATGTTTTCGTCACAATTCAAAATCTACATTATTTTCGATATACAAAGGTAAAACTATCCAAGTTCCGATTTGGATAGCTCTGAACAATAATTGTTCATTTAGCTTAAAAATATATATGTTTGGAAAAAACACGCATAAACGCAAATATCTCAAGCACAAGTTGAGACTTGCAAAATATTCTCTGAAGTAAAAGATAAGGTTTTTCGAACAAAAGCCAAGACTCACAAAATGCTAACTACGGATAAAATACATGATTCGAGAACTAAAGAAAAATACTATTTTCTCCTCTCAATCCTTTACTCTTAGTCTTAAGGATTGTTTAATTTGTGGATAAAGTTATTTATCTAGATAATATTTATTCGAATAACAAGTTTATTATTATCCTATTTTATTGAGCTAGGTATAAGAATGAAAAACTATCACTATTAAAAATTGAATTTTTCGTTAAAAAAAAAAAAATCTATCATTATTCTTAATTTAATAAAAAAAAGTAAATAAAAAAAAATTAAAAGAGAAAAAAATGGTGGAGTGGCGAAGGTTGGTGGCGGCGGCGGTAGCAATTATCTTAGGATATAGGATATAGATATGCAAAAATAGATTTGTTCTATATTATAAAATATACGCTCGTCTTTTATAAAAATGAGTGAAATGTTTATCTGAATAAAAAAATTTGTGATCCTCTTTTTGAGGATAAAACATATCCTCATTTTTTGCTTAAATTGTTATTTGGACAAAAGTATATCCGGACATCAATTTTGTCCAAACTGGATAAGTTAAAGGGTAATTATATTTATAATACACTTTTTATTTGCTGCACCAAATTTTAATTGCACTTAACGTCCTCAATCTTTGCTCATTGTAGCACTCATGACCCACACTTTTTTTTATTGCATTCTTATCCTTCATCTTGTGTCTCATAATGATTTCAACCCAAACAATTTGTTGGGATGGCGTAAAATGACTTATTTGTCCATCATATTTAAAAATAATAAAAAATAAAAAAGTTTGAAAAATTAATTTTCCCTCATTTCAAAGCACGTAAACAGAATATCTTACAAAAACTATCATCAAAGATAATATGTGCTAATTAATAGAAATTGAAGATAAGAATTCGACAAAAAAAAGTTAAGAACATAAGTGCTACAATGAACAAAGTTTGAGGATCTTAAGTGCAATTAAAATGTGGTGCACTTATAAGAAATTGTAGTGTCAATATAGTCACTTTAAGACAAATTTTATTAATTATCTTTAACAATTGACCATATACCTAAAGGTCCTTTGGAGTCTCTCTGATTAAGTACATGCTGTGGACAAACAAGGAGTAATGCTTTCTTTTTCTTTTTATTTATTTCCATCTAAAAAATGATAGACATGTGGACAAACAAGGAGTAATGCTTTCTTTTTCTTTTTATTTATTTCCATCTAAAAAATGATAGACATTTAGAGCACGTTTGGTTTATTTTAAACTTTTTTTTTTATTAACTCATTTTCAACCATAACTTTCATCAACTTTTCAACTTCACATTTGACAAAAAAATTTCAAAATCTCCTAAAAAATTATTTTTAAACTACACCAAACAGCACTTATGTTTTCATGATCCAAATAATCTTGTTTTCTATTATTAATAATCTAAATTTATGTGGGCTAGCTAATGCTAAATCTTTGACTTGATACATCTGCAGCATGTTTGCATTGCTAAGCTTGCACATGTTTATGTATGGATGTAACCTATTCGTATGGAAGAGCACAAGAATCAACTGCAATTTCATCTTCGAATTCCAATCGAGCACAGCTCTCAATTACAGAGATGCTTTCCTCATTTGCACCTCTTTGATGACTGCTGTTGTTGGGGCTATGGTTATTCATCTTATCTTACTCTCCGAAGGATTCTCACCCCTTCAAGTCAACACCATCCCGGGAATTCTACTACTCGTAGGCCCCTTCAATAATGGCGATAGTTGAATTTTTTCATATATTGAGTTTTGAAGTAAAGCTTGATCCTATCTTTTTAATCTGTTTTCAGTGTTTCATCTCGCTGCTCGTATGTCCATTGAATATCTTATATCGTCCAACACGATACTACTTCATTAGAGTCATACGCAACATAGTCTGCTCTCCCTTTTACAAGGTACTTTTAAATAGTACTGTTAATGTTAAGAATTTAAAAAAAAAAAAAAAAACTACAATCTTGTTCATTATATTGTCCCGTACTGAGCACGCACTTAATGTCATAGCTGAATAAGAATTTTCCAATAAATTTTGTGCAGGTTTTGATGGTAGACTTCTTCATGGCTGATCAACTTACCAGTCAGGTATGTTTAATATTGATCCAAAAAATTTCTTCTTCTTTTGGTTGTTGATTTTTTTATTAATCTGGATTCATTCCACAGATTCCATTATTGAGGCACATAGAATCAGCAGCGTGTTATTTTCTTGCTGGAAGTTTCAAAACACACAATTACGAGACCTGCAAATCAGGGAAGCTATACATGGAGCTTGCTTATGTTATCTCCTTCGCCCCCTACTACTGGCGTGCAATGCAGGTAATATGCAGCCACTTTATACGAATTCAACAATATCTATACACATATGTTGGTCACAGTGTCGCGTATGTTATTCTTTATACTAACAATCAACAAGAACCTCTTGCTAAATTCGACTAATATAGTATGCAATTTGAAAAATGATCTTTGTTAGTGCGCCAGAAGATGGTTCGATGAAAGTAACATAGACCACCTAGCTAACTTGGGGAAGTATGTCTCGGCTATGGTGGCAGCCGGGGCAAGAATAACTTATGCACGGCAGCAATCAGAATTGTGGATGGCTATAGTTTTGGTGACTTCATTGGTAGCTACAGTTTATCAATTGTACTGGGATTTTGTCAAAGATTGGGGACTTCTTAACCCGAAATCCAAAAATCCATGGCTTAGAGATGATCTGATATTGAAGAATAAAAGCATCTATTATGTATCCATTGTGAGTTCTCCCTTTCTCTCTTCTTGAGATATTGTACTATTTGCGCATGTTTTGGCAGCAATGACTTTCTGTTAATTCGAATTTTGATATTTTTGAACAATAATATTTCGATTTTAGGCCTTGAATTTTGTCCTAAGAGTAGCATGGCTGGAAACTGTGCTGAGATTCAATGCTGGAATGTTCGAGAAACGCTTGTTCGAGTTTTTCCTGGCTTCGCTTGAGGTCATCCGACGTGGACACTGGAACTACTACAGGTAGAACTAAAAGTTTTACTTCAAGGAAAAAAGTTTGCTATTCAACTTGTCTGTTTCTTCTGAAATTTAAGAAAAACCAGATGCAGAATCTTTCTTAACTTACTATGTTCAATATGAGATTAGGCCTTATGCCCCCCTCCCATACTCTATACTTATTGTTTATGTAAACTGGTAGGGGTCCCCGACCCGCACCCCTCCCTTTAAATTTACGGAGTCTCTGAATTGAAGTGTTCAAACACATTAGTATCATACACGACTCTCGGGATGATTCAAATTTTGTACTCCAAAAATTTCCAGCCCCGCCCTAATGACTCTGCTAACTTCATATGCATGATTGAACAGATTGGAGAATGAGCACCTCAACAATGTTGGCAAGTTTAGGGCAGTGAATACTGTTCCATTACCATTCTCTGATGGCTGAAGTTAATTTACGCAAAGAACCTGTATAGATGTTCGAAAGAGGCTTACGCATAGAGGCAAGAAAAGACTTTTCACCTACCAAGAATTCAGGGGTTGGAAGATTATTGTGGCATTGAGGAATCCACAATCATTCATCTCTCTATTAGTGAAAAACGGAGTCTTCAACTCCTCATGTTCGATATGAACCCGACTAGAGAAGCTCTCGGCTTCTAACTGAACGTTGATTGCATAAATGTATCAGCAGTTTGAACAATTGTTGTTGATCGAATTTATTGTAATTGACATGGAATCAACTCTGACTAGATTTTGTAAATTGTATTTACGTAATAGTGGATATGCAAAAACCTTTTTCTCACTGTATTTTACACTGTTCATGCTATCAAGTAAATGTCAAAAACTAGTAGGATTACTTTAGCTGGCAAACAAACCAGACAAAAAAGTGTTTTAAGGTTGTTCTGATTGTTGAAATATTAGGTGCATCTATATTATATTCTGTTTTTACTTTACTATTGATGTGCAGTGATTGGACAGAGTTTCGATTTACCAAAACTCAAAAATGTAAAAGAAAGAAGGAAGACTAAGTTTTGATCGAGACAAGAGTTCAACTCTTTTTTCTTAAGACGAATTTGCTTCATACTGGTGTCCACAGTTGAACGACCATCATTTCCCAAGATACAACGACCAGAATTGCAAATCTCGAGAAACAGCGAATCAGACAATGTTTTGAACTCTCTTTATGGAAAACATGACTTAATAAAATATGAAGAATGATATTTTTGAACAATAATGCAAAGAATATGGTAGTGTGAATTATTATGAAAAAAATCTGTAATTATCGGGGTCTATTTATAATATCTGAAAAGTTGTGATTAAAATATACAACTTCATGAAGGCGTGTCTAAAAAGACACGTCTTGTTAGAAAGTACACGTCTCTAAGATACAAAAATATGGTTATTTGAGAAGGGCATATCTGAAAAGGCGTAACTTTTAAACCATACAAATTCTAGAATATTCCATCATATTCTAATCTATTTTCCAACAATTTTCATTTTTAAGCTATACATATTAAGCATTAATTTATCATTCACGCAAAATTGGTTTCGAACAACTAAATATGCTATGTTAATCTATTTCAAGGAGTAGAATACGTTTGGCTTTAGAACTTTCATATTCGACTAACGAGTACCACTTAAATAATTGGTCAAAGTTGGTCAAAACCAACATTTGGTATCCAATTTCCAACACTTGTATCAGAAACCAGACGTGCAGGTATAAATACCAGTACTTCATCCATTGCTTGACTTACTTATTCGAAATGTAAAGAAACGTGAAATCAAAGATATATAGACATTCTCTTCTAGAACCTTTCATTCTTCAACATCTCCGCTATCTTATTCAAAAGGTAATATGCAATAGATACCCATGGTCTTGCACAAGTTTGGGGTAGATGTTATGGGATCTTCACAATCTTTTCAACTACTCAACAACGCTATATCTTTGTGCGCAAGAACCAGTTAAGTTTTGTTGTTTTACATCGAGGACAATGTCAATTTTAAGTTTAAAATCAGTAGGAACAAACCACATCACACCTACCTCACTAGCCAAAAAAAATTGAACTTAGTGTTTGTGGGTAGTCCAAAGAGTTGATAGTTCTTATTCATTTCTTCATCTCTCTTATAATGGAAAGAGTTAGGAAACAAGAAATCGAAGATATATAGATATGCTCTCATAAAATAGGAAAGAATCCGTAAACTTAGAACTTTTCGTTCTTCAACATCTCAGCTATCTTATTTGAGAGGCAATACGCTGTTGATTGAATGGTTATCATAGGATTGACGCCAACTGCACTTGGAAGAACACTAGCATCACAAACGAATAAGCCCGATGCTTCCCAACACTCTCCATTTTCATCGACTACACCTTCCTTTTCGTTAATCCCCATTCTGCAGCTTCCCATTTGATGAGCAGAAGAGTACGTCGTCCAGTTCTGCACAAATGATTTCGGCCCTTCAGGTGCAGTCACCGTATCCAAGAACTCATCCAGCTCTTTCTCCGTAATGCCTTTGCATTCGAGCTTTTGACCATTACTCTGATGAGTGCCTACCTCAACAGCTCCTGCTGCTACTAGAATCCTTAAAGCTCGACGCAGTCCAACCTTAATATTTTCCTCGTCCAATGTATGGAATTTGTAATTAATTCTTCCCTCTGCAGTAACTACTCCTGATCCTCGGTCTCTTATCATTGAAAACAGATGGGCTGTTCTTGCGTACTTGACAATCCTGTTCTTGAAGTCTATTCCAGACGTCCAAGGACACAGAGCTGCAAATGATCCAGGCCCTAGAATAGGAGATTCGATTATTGCTGTTTCGTTAGATGGACCTGCCCCGACCTTATGCATCGATGTGATTATACCTCCCTCGTAAACTTTTCCCTTGATATCTGAACTCGACTTGGGGAAGTACCCCCACGCCATCAAAACCGGATGAAGATGAAGATTCCGACCAATGTTTTTATTCATTAAACCACTCCGGATCATTAAAGGCGGTGTCAAGAGAGAACCACAGGCAGAGATTGTGACTTTAGCCTCAATTCGTATCGTTTTTCTGATATCTGTGTTAGTACTTTTTGCAAGTAGTCCCAAGCATCTCTTCTGCCTTGGACTTCCATACTTGCCCCTTTCTAGTATAAATTTCTCAGCTTTGCATCCTGTTATGATTACTGCACCACAATTTACAGCGTCAACCAGCCAAGTTGTATCAGTTCCTTTCTTGTCTCCTCTCATACATCCATAGCAGCAAGAACCACAATAATGGTTTTCTGACGAATTCCGGGGTACATACTCGACATCAAGCCCGAGCTTTTCACACCCATTACGGAGAATTTCGTTCTGAAACCCCTCTTTAACACATTTCTCTGTGACACCTAGTCTTTCACACACTTTATCCATGGCAGAAACATATTGAGGACTTGCAAATAGGGAAATTTTGTGATCATTTGCCCAATCCTGTAGCACGGACTTTGGTGTTTTAACGCATGCTGACCAGTTAACAGCCGAGCCACCCCCTACCGTTGATCCTGCAAGGATCGTCATTTTTCCATCCAATGTTGCAAGAATTCCTCCAGATTCATATAGTTCATTCATCGAGGGCCCTTCCAGTGCAGAATAATCTGTCTTGGTAAAATAATTTCCCTTCTCGAGGACAATAACTTTATGGCCGGCACTTGCAAGAACTGCAGCCGCAACACCACCACCACAACCAGAACCAACAATTACCACATCACATTTGATTTTGAACAAGTTTTCTTGGGAATTTTCTGTGATTTTAAGGCCTTTTTGGGCAAGTGAACTGACAATTGTTGACTCAGTTTCATGTCTTGTTTCCACTATTCCTTGCTGAAGAGGTCTATCTTTGGGCTTGTTGGGCAAAATTTCATGGCTATCTACCTCATACTCCATGGCTTCCCATGCAGGATTTTTTGAATTTTCATCAACCTGTTAAAAGATGAAGAAATTGAATTTTGAAGCCTTTTGGAAGAATTTGAAATAGCTATAACCCAGAATCAGCATTTGCAGGTTCATTAGCACAAATTAATGACTTGTAATTCTATCCATTTTTTTCAGATACTTCTTAATTATGTATTATGTAGCTTTAGGCATTATGCATCAAGCCAAGTTGATTTTAACTGCATATTAACATTGGAAAAAGGGAACACCAGAGAAAATACACTCGCGACATGCTAGCTAAGTACGTTGGACTCTGACAAAATAATCGATAAATTTCTATTTTTAATGTCATTCAAGTCTATCTTAAACATACATTTCAACAAGTATATCAACTAGTTGTGTCAATCAAGCCGGCTCGTGCAAGTTACAGAGAGGCCCAAAATGATCGACCCGAGCTGCCACACATCTCAGGTTTGGGTTATTCAACCTACTTTCACACCACTACTATGGACGGAGGATTAATTAGTATTAGAGAAATCATATTACGCTATAAGTAATTATTGGGTCTTTTCTTCCTTGAAAAAATTGCATTGACATCATGGGTTGTAAGACTTGCACAAGTTATTCCACTAATAGGTGGACACAAAGTATAATAATTACATATGCAACTTAGAGAGAATCATTTTCATAATCATAATTAATTGTTTAAATTAAGTTTCAGAGAGATCATTTTCATCAACCAAACATGTCCAACTTCTTAAAAAAACTAAAATTATGAAACTGTAGATAGGTTCAATTGGTTGTATGGAATGCAAAGTGGGTAGCTGTACCAATATAAATAATTTTTTTTTTTTTTTAAATACTCCTCATTATATAATTATAGTAATTACATGACTCGTGCCCTTGCGAAATATATGATAAAATTTGGCCTTTTGAGTAACATTGCGAAGTGAATTAGGCTATCCACACACATCGTGGTCCAGTCCACAAGCTAGCACAACTTTAGGTCAGCGATTTGAAGCTTCATTCAACCAGCATTTTAAATTAAAAATGGTAAAATTGTCATTTTATTATTCTTAATTAAAATAGTGAAAAAAAATGAAAAAACGAAAAAGAAAATGAAAAATTCATAAAACAAAATAAAAAATAAAGAGAGTAAAAAATAGAAAAAGAAAAATGTCAACTCCAACGACCCCCCCAAACCTACCCACGGCCACGGCAACAGGAGATGTCTTCCCAACAGCCGGCATTCACAAATGATAAACTAGTCACTAAGAGACCGGAAGAACGCTACGAAATTCACTACATAATGGCGGGGCCCCAACACCCAAATGCGTACACAACCACAAGATGAAAACCAAACAAAACTATTTTAAAAAACTTAGAAGAAATCCTTTCAGAACACAGATTTGATAGCTCAAAACCCATTTGAGAAATACAAATGATGATGTAGCAGCATATATGAGAGGCAAGTGTAAAGGGAAACATCAAATTAGGGCCTTCATTTATTTCTGTACAATCAAAAACATTCCAGAGGATCAAGAATTTCAATTTCATGGCACCGGACAAAATAAAACTACTAAAAGGAACCTCCTAAAAATGCAGAATTTTTCGAACCAGTATACAGGAGTGAGGCAGAGGCCTTGGGGAAAGTAGGCGGCGGAAATTCAGGCCAGCATAAAACGAAGTGGGTTTGGCTGGGGACCGCCGAGGAGGAGGCGAAAGTTTATGACTGGCTGACTGACGGAGAATTGGACGGAATTCAACCGGTTGAATGAGTGCCGTTAATTTTTGAAAGGTTCAGTGCAGGGTTGTCCAAAAACAAAAGTGCAAATGACAAGAATATATACTGTAATTTACCCAAGTAATAACATGAGAGTTTAGGTTAAGTAGTATTACCTGAGTGAAGAAGACAAGAAGACACAAAATTTTGATAAATACAAAGGCAAGCCTGATAGGAGTTAGAAACCAATGCCTTAACCATTTCTGGAGAATCCTCTCTCTTTTCTCCAAAGAAATACATGCAAATTTGTTTATGTATGGCCATTTGTTGCTAAAACAGAGACTTCCACTGATCAATAATGTTCCCAGCCTTGTTGAAAGAATTTTTAACAGCCCTCTAATCAATACTTTACTCTCCAAAAATCCCCTCTTCATTAGAAGTTCTGCAACCTGTATACATAAGCGTTCGTGAGTTGTTGAACCATCTTATCTAAAAAGTTAAGCTGTTAAAGATAGAAAACGTATTCATTTAAATTATGTAATCAACACCCCTTCATGTGCACTCCACTATAAATTTGGGCCAAAAAGATTAGCCCACCCTAAGCAGCTCTCATGTATAACCTAACTCTAGCCCTGATGTAGGCCAGATTCATGTTTTTATCAAACGTCTTGCAAAATAGATAACAAGAAGACTTGAACTGACGACCTATGTTTAAACTTTTAGATGAAGTAGTTTGACATGAGCAGCAGTATCGACTACTGAGTATGCGTGCGTGCGTCGTGGTGGTGGTGGATGGGGTGTGGGGGAATAAGAGGGGGGGGGGGGGATGATTGTTGTATTATCTTCACCTCATCAGGTACAGGATGTTGAGAGCCAGAAGCAGCTATGTAGAAAGACTGGATAGGGTTTGGAGATTGTTGATTGAATGGATGAGGAGGAAGGATAACCTCACAGATACTGCTCAGTGTTTTCATCTCTGATACAGGAAACCCATGGCTGTATTTTGATTCTCTCCTTCCTCCCTTGAGTAATGGATCACACTCCCTCCCCATTCTCTCTCTCTCGTTTGAATATTGCATGATCAATAGTACTATTGAATAATGAAAATAATACAAGAAACTGAATCCTTTATATAGAGCTGTGGATTTTATATTCTGTCTTTGTTTTGTTAGATGCTTACTTGGTAGGACTTTATGTTTAATTGTCCTGGATAATATATGACGGTACTTCATTTTAAATTTTAAATTGGTCATTAAAGTAATAAAATTTCTATTAGTAGTAATGTATAATTGTTTTATAGTGAAATTAACTAAATCAAAAACAACATTAGAGCATCATATCCAATGATGATTTATGCAACTTAGTAAAATCCTTCACGATTCTTAAATTTACCTAAAAAAACAAAAAACAAAACAAAAAGAGGTCGTTGCTTTTCGTGATAAGCCATCCTCTCCAACTGCTCACTGCTCGATAGTGATACTTGAAGGTCAAGTAAAATCGATTTTTTCAAAGTATCGACTCTACTGAGAGATTTCTCATCTTAAGAAGTGAAAATAAATGGAATTTTGGTACATGCAGTTGTGGCTTTATTGCATATGCCATGGATTAATTTGCTAAATGTTAGCTAAACAAGGAATTAGGATGTGATCAAATATATTTGTTTTGAATCCTTATAAATTTCGTATGATTTTGATTGTGATTTTTTATGGTCCAAAGTTTGAATTTTTTCCCAAAATTATAAAGATTAGGTTGAGTTTAATTTTGATTAACATTGTTTGGTCTTTCCTCCATTTATATTGAAGGGCTCCACTTATCATAAAATATGTATCTTGGATTTCCCACCTTTGGAAGACAATGCTCAAGTCATTTTCTTGATGGTAGATGGATCACTGTGAATAGAGTTTGGATAATGAAATTTAACTTAACATTTATATTTTGGTTTTTAAAATTCAATTATTCTATAAGAGGAGAGGAGCAATTTCTCGATTGATCATCATCGATAATTAGAATACGTGAATAATCTCGAATTTTCACCAACTTCTTAGATAACCATATGTCACAATTATAAACTCTCCCATTCCAAGATATATCACAAATAGACGAAGTTCAGTGGCACTTTGACCCAACCCAACCCGAGTTCTAAGTTGTACCATAACTCGATAGACACTTCGATATTGAGCATTTTTTTTTTTATATAAGTCATTAGTATCTAATGAGGATGATTATTTTTATCTAAATACAATTTTATATTTTAGTAGTTGTTTAATTTGATCACTTTTTTCTATATAAAACAAGAGAATTATATTGTAGAAATTTTTTTAGTCTCCTTCACACCTAGAAGTCTAAAGATGAACTTGGACGAGCTGAGCTGTAGGTAGAGCTGGCAAATGGGCTAGCCCAACCCGTCAGAACAGGACCACACATGAAATCGGACTGGGTTGGCCCAGCCCAGTTTTGTATGGGCCAGAAATATGTTAGCCCAGTCCAGCTCATTGGACCAACTTATCTTAATTTTCTTTTTTTTCTTTTTTTTAAAATAAATTTTTTATACAATATAATACATTACATCAAATACAATCTTAGATAAATTTAGACTATATAGATATTTTTAAAAAGATTAATTTATAAAATTGGGGCTCTCATGTATTAGTTAATAGATAAATGTCAATTTTCTTTTAAAATAATAATTTTTTTTGTTAATTGTAAACTATTTGTAGACATATTTTTTTTAAAAAAAATACAAATATTAAAAGCATGCTAGTCTTATTGTTTTAAGATATAAGCATGCTTTGCTTAAATTAAAAGGTTTACTTATAAGTAAATTTAAAATAAATAATTTATTTGTCACACCAAATATATTTTGGATTGAAACTTAAATTAAACTAAATTTTAATTAAATCTAAACAATTTTATATTGGATCCTAAGATTTTTGGACTAATGTTTATTGGTGACTTTGGCTTAGATCATTTTAGATTGATATTATTTGAATTATGTATTGGGGCTATTCACAAAATGAGTTAATTAGTGTTAAGGAGTAAAAAAAAAAATCAAAAAAATCAAAATAAAAAAATAAAAAAAAAAATCAAAATCAAAATCGGACCGGCCCAACTAGCCCGCGGGCTAAATGGGCAGGGCCAACTTAGCCCGATTTTATTTGGGCTAGGGCCAACCCAACCCAAGAAGGCGGACTACAGGCCGAGTCAATTTTGCCACCTCTAACTATAGGTAAGGGCCATCTAGAGAGCCATTTTGTTTATTGAGAAATCTTAAAACTAATTTACTTCGATTATGGCATATTAGGGGTACATGGAACACAACGCAATGGAACAACAACTTTTGTAATATACTTTCTTTTCTTTAATCTTATTCGATTTATTCAATCTAATATATTGAATTTACTTTTATTGGCTAGCTCTAATTATTTTCTTTTTTTTCCCTCTAGCCTCTTGATTATTCCAAATGTATGCCTCTCCAAAAAAAATAAAAATAAAAATAAAAAATCGATTCATTTCTAAGAAAACTCGTGCTCATTTTTTGAGTTTTCAACTATTTATAACTTATTTTTACACTACATCTATGTATTTATTTACATCAAACACTATCATATTGTGACAGTATTTTCACTAATTTATATATCACATACAAAAGAACTTCGCATTAAAATAATAATAATAATAATAAATTGTTTGAATATGTTTCTGGTGTATCTAAATTTTCTCTTTATAAGTCTTAAAATTTAAATATTTTGTTTACAGTATTTTAACCAAAAAAAGGAAAAATATTGATTAGGGTACCATATAATAACCTTTTACTTTAAAATCACTTTAATTTTATTACCTTTTAACATATAAGATTATGCAAAAGCACAAATCCCAAATATGTCTCTTGGTTAGGGAAATCTATTATCCCACCATTAACTATTAAGAAATACGAAAAGAATAATAATAATATCATGAATCAAGTTATAATTAGAGGTTAGCATTTTAATCGGAATTGAACTTCCTAAATTGGAACCATATCGGAAGTTCCGTCAGGTTCCAAAAAATTAAAATTAGGAACTGAAACTGAGAATCGATCGAACCTAAGACAATAATCCAACTGTTCAAAACCTAAACCAAAAGCCACCAGTGAGACGGCGAAGGCGAAACTCTTTTGTAACCAAAACGAATCTTCAATTTTGAGAGATAATTTCCTTTTTTCTAACTCTAATTTATAGATTTGTAATTTTGTTGTCTATTTTTTCAGTTAATATTTATATGTTCTAGAAATTGTTTTAATATCTAACGTATTTTAATGTTAACGTATTTGTAATTTTTAATTTTTTTCAAAATATGTTGTCAATTCACGATAATACGTGAACACAAATGTTTCATATACAAAATATTCGAAGTGTAACGGATGGTTCCGAGTATTAAAATACTCAGACCGATCCATTCGATATCCAAACCTAGTTATAACATCATTGCATAAAATTATATGATACCATAAATTTTATATTGACATATCTAGTAGTATTATATTAGACAAATAATTAATAAATTCTCCCTGTATCTTCTTTAATCAAGTCTATTAACATATCTATCAAACCCTACAAGTCACATGCATGAATAAGATTTTAACACATCACTACCACAATTAACAATTAATATATTATAAATTGCACAGTTGTGAGTACCTATAATAGAACAATTAATAATATAATCACTAAAAACATGAATAAGATTGCCATAAACCATATTCATAAAATCAATAAATGAGAGTAAACAATAGCATATGAATCCTACATTATAAGTCTCAATCGGGTAATACCTATAAGCCTATTATTAACAATATAGTCATTAAAGGTTGAATTCTAACTTTGAGAGTCTCCACCACTTTTGACATGGGACTTTAGTAGAATATGTAAATCACAGTATATGCTTTAGTGGAACGGGGTTGAGAACTTACTTTTTAACGGTGCTTACAAGAATTGGGTAGCAATATATGTGACATTTAATAATAAATCGAATTAAATAAATTTCATATCCTTAACATTTAATGGGATGTAAATTTGTCTACATGGCATTATTCTAATATTTATAACATCAATAAATAAGATTAGACGTAAAAATTGCCACAAATTCTATATAATAAAGTCTCATGATTCCACCATTTGCAATATAGAAACAAGAAACATGAAATCCTTAAAATTTCATTTGCCCATAATTTTCGTTATTCTCCTAACACAAAACAATTTAGTATATTCACAACAGATATTTATAAACATCATTAATAATTTAGAATTACCATTGACAATCATATGTAACGCTGATGGCCGAGAAATTCCAGACCAGTATGTACCATCCAATGGAGGCGTTGTCAAATGGAGTATTGATTCAGTGAAACCAAATTCCACTTCATCATGCCTCATGGTTTCCAAAAATTTGCGTGGAAATTTCTCTCTTTTTTATGCTAAAACAGATCTTGCAGTGTGTGCTCAATTTGGGTGCCGTTGGAGTGTGAGAAAAGATGGTTTGTATGAATTCATCAATGGCATATACGTTTTCAAGTATCCCTGGAAATAGATTCGGATTTATAAGGTGAAAGCGTTTTTTCAAGGATTGTTATCGTTTTTGTTTAATGAAAACCACATTCTTTAGTTTTGGTTTCTTGTTTCTTGTTTTTAAGTAATGAGTTGAGTATAATGGAATATGTTTTGTGCCCAATTTGATGATTGAATTTAGTTCTTGCAATTTCATTGAAAAAAAAAAAAGTCATTTGTATAAACAAATTTTTCCGACAAAGATTCTTGTTGAACTAGGTTCAAACTTATATAAAATAGTCAGATCAAAATATTTTTATGTTCATTGATCTTTAGCACTGTAGAAAACAATTTAATAAATGTCACGACTATGAAATTCAACATGAGAGAAAGCAATAACATTCTTGGAGGCGACCCACAATTTTAACCAAATAGAAATTTTAAAATCAATCAAAGTTTTTCAATAATTTTTAAAAAATAAGATAATATTATATTAGTATATACCGCTTTCCCTCGGTGGATCCGACCGTAGGTTACAATTCAAATTTAAATATGTAGCAGATGAAGAAGAAAGTAGATTTGAGAATTTGATTTGAAGAGAAGAAATTTAAAAAACTGAAGAAATATAATGGAGAAAAATCAATTTTGAGAATGATGTAGCATATGAAGAAAAATGTGGATTTGAGGAGATTGAATTTGAAGAAGATATGATAGAAAAAAAATCAATTTTCAGAATGAAGATAAAGATAAACGTATATGTGTTTTTTTGGATCAGTAGAGGAAAAACTCTTTACGATCATGATTATTGAGATAAATTAATAATTTCAATAAATTTGTAAGATGGTACTTTTGTAGAACTATCTATATAAATGTGTTGTCTCATTTACACCATAAATTAATAATTTTCTAAAATAATTGACTATGATATTATCTTGTAACATGACTCTTTTGTTGCTCAGTTATATGTAAGTGCATTGAATCATAAACGGAAGTGTGTCCAACTAGAGATGACAAAAATATCCGATCCGCCCCGAACTCGATGGATATCCTATCCGAATGGAGTGAAAATATCTGATCCGCGGATTGGCGGGACGGATCGGGACAGATATCCGTGATCCGCCACGAATCTTGGGACGGATCGGATCTGGGCCGACCCGATCCACCCCGCCCAGAATTAAAAAAAAGATTCAATTTTAGAGTATTCAATTTTTAATTAAGTAATTGAGTCGTTTTTTTCTTTTGAACATTTAATTAAGTAGTTAATATATTTTAGAATTTTGTTTAAACTCTATAGTATAGTAGTAAAGCTTGTTTCAATATATTTTAAATTTTTTGAATGCCAAAAAAAATAAAAAAAATAAAAGAAAAAAAAATGGATCAATATAGGATCAGGGCTCTGATCCGTATCCGATCCGCCCTGAAAAATGGCGGATCGCGAGGCAGATTTGGATCTCCTACAATTATTGCGGGGCGGATTTGGATCAGACCGATCTGTCCCGATCCGCCCCGTTGCCATCACTATGTCCAGCAGAGTGTCATTTCAGGAAAACCAGATCCAAATCCTTCCTGCTTCTTGGCTTTCAAAAATCTGCACCAAAATTTCCCTCCTTTGATGCTAGAAGAGATTATGCAGTGAGTGACTGAGTGCTAGATTTGGATGTCGTCAAAGAAACGATGGATTGTATGAATTCATTAATGGCACAGATAAAATTATCTACTCGATCGTTTCATTTTATTGTTATTCAAGAATATTGTCCAAAACTCAAATCTTGTTCAACGAATTCGCAGTCAATATAAATTTATTTTATTCAACAAATATTCTATAATTCACCCGAATGGTCCAAAAATTCCAATCCAGAGTCTAATATTGCAGATTGCTACTGAATTGAATATAATATCTTGCCGTCTCAGTATAGCAATATTTAATTATACTATCACGTACGGTACAAGACGTAGTCTATGTGAATGCCTTAACAATGTATAGTAGTAAGAACTAATATCAAGACAAAGATTATTAGTTTCTTCTTCTGGTGTTTAGTGACTTATTTCTAATCACAATTGTGCTACTTTAGGGTGGAGGAGAGCATATTATAATATAAAAACGAGCAGATTCAATAACTTGCAAAATATGATTTAAATAAGAAATTTAAACATTACTTTCCAATAATCAACTTTTAATGTAGGGTTATCTCCTTATACGACTATAGAAGAAAAGTTTATAAGATTAAGTGAGATGGGTAGTGATCCAGTGGGTTTTATAATTCCTCCCCACTGTGGGGAGGAGATCACTATCGTAAGCGAGATTTATAATAAACAACAAAATATCACAGAGGTAATATGGTGAATAGAAGAGAGTTTGCATAGAGTCCAAAAAATGAAGAAGAAGATAATGTGAATTGAAATTGGATATAATGCTCTATAAATATGGTGATTTTATTATTAGTCACTTAATTTAAGAGATTTCTGTTAATTATTTCTTTAAATTCGTAATTAATAAAAAATAGCAAAAAAATTAAATTAAAATTATCGAGTAATTGTCAAATATATTTGTGAGGTGGTCAATATGTTTTAGAATTTTAAGACAGATATATATTTTTCAGTTTTTTCAATTATAATTAATTATATGTCCTAATAATTCTTTAATTTTATTAGGTCAATAAGTTTAATTGACTTCCATTAAATTGATATTGGGTAAAGTTGTCTGTTATTACCTGAGCTAGAGGTTATAGTTGCACCATAGCTCGATAAACATGTTTGCGTGCATCTTGCACTTTGATATTAAGCTTTTTTTTTTTTTTTTTTTCTTCATATAAGTCATTAATATCTAATGAGAAAGATTATTCGTATTGGTGTTATTTTTATTTAAATACAATATTATATTTTAGTTGTATAATTTGATTTGTATATTCTTACTAGGCAATGAAGATTGATTAAAATTTATCAAATTATGACTATCTCTTGATCACTTTTGTCTCTATAAAACAAGAGAATTATATTGTGGAATCCTTCACACCTAGAAGTCTAAAGATGAACTTGGACGAGCTGAGCCTCAGGTAAGGGACATCTAGAGAGCCATTTTGTTTATTAAGAAATCTTAAAACTAATTCACTATACTAATCTTTGACCGTGACATATTGGATACATTGGACGCAACATAATGGAACAATGACTTTTGTAACATACTTTCTTTTCTTTAATTTTATCCGACATTATTTAATCTAATACATTGAATATACCATTATTGGATAGCTCTAGTTATTGTCCTTTTTTCCTCTAGCCTTTTGATTATTTCCAAGGTATGCCAAAAAAAAAATAAATAAATAAAAAACTTTGTTTCATTTCTTATAAAACTCAGTGATTTTTCCCTATCAAAGTATATATAATCCTACTATTAACAATAAAGCCATTAGAATCATGAACAAGATTAAACAATACCCCAAATCAAATTCAAAAACATGAATAAATAATATTACACAATACCAAGAATCCTATATAATAAGTGTTTATTACAAATTATAGTATTTAACACTAGTTTAAATGATATTAAATGATAATTGACTTATTAGACATATTATTTAATGTAATATATGTCGTCACCTAAATTAGTGTAATGCTATTTAGCATTATTTTAAAACACCAGTTTAAATATATGTTTCTATCATTTTTAATGTCGCCTATGTTGCCACCTAAATTTATGTTAAACACAAGTGGTGCTACATATATGATATATCATTATTCTAATATTTATAACATCAATAAATAAGATTAGACGTAAAAATTGCCATAAATTCTATATAATAAAGTCTCATGATTCCACCATTTGCAGTACAGAAACAAGAAACATGAAATCCTTAAAATTTCATTTGCCCATAATTTTCCTTCTTCTCATAACACAAAACAATTTAGTATATTCACAACAGATATTTATAAACATCATTAATAATGTAGAATTTACATTGGCAGTCGTATGCAACGTTGATGGAAGAAATTTTACAGCCCAGTATGTACCATCCAATGGAGGTGTTGCCAAATTGAGTGTTGATTCAGTGAAACCAAATACCAATTTTTCATGCTTCATGCTTTCCAATAATTTGCGTGGAAATTTCTCTCTTTTTTATGCTAAAACAGATCTTGCAGTGTGTGCTCAATTTGGGTGCCGTTGGAGTGTAAGAAAATATGGATTGTATGAATTCATCAATGGCAAATACGTTTTCAAGTATCCCTGGAAATAGATTCGGATTTATAAGGTGAAAGCGTGTTTTCAAGGATTGTTATCGTTTTTGTTTAATGAAAATTACATTCTGAAGTTTTGGTTTGTTGTTTCTTGTTTTTTAAGTAATGAGTTGAGAATAATGGAATTTGTTTTGTGCCCAAGTTGATGCATGACTTTAGTTCTTGCAATTTCAAAGAAAAAAATCATTTTTTGAAACAAATTTTTTCAACAAAGATTCTTGTTGAACTATGTTTAAACTTATATAAGGTAGTGAGACATACTTTATATAATTGGTAAAAAAAAATTAAAAATATTCTTATGTTCATTGATATTTTGTTCGATGGCGAAACTTGTACGTACAAGTTTATGAATCAACTTGTAGATAAATGTTACAATATATCTAGCGCATAGCATTACCTTACTAGTCCTAACATAAGGTTGTAATTTTACAACACCTGTAGGACAACAATGTCATATACCAATAACACAATTCTCATTATAGGACGTAAAAATATATAAAACATAATCGCTATTATATAATAACATTTTTCGGTCCCATCTTGAATCAGGGTTAAATTAAAACTTTCAATAAATTGATAAGATAGTACTTTCTTAGGACTTGTTCGGTGTAGATTTTTTTTTAAAAAAATGAGTTTTTTCGTCCATCTTTTTTGATTTTTCAAACTTTTTTATTGTGTAAAAAGTTTGAAAAGTAAAAAAAAAAAAAAAAAAAAGGCAAAAAATGAGTTTTTTGAGGAAAAAATAAAAATCGAACATGCCCTTAATAACGTCTATATAGATGCGTGGTCTCATTCATACCATAAAATAGTAATTTGATAAAAAAAAAAAAAATACAAATATAATTAACTATGATATTATCTTATAATATGAATCCACCGTTGCTTGGTTAAATATAAGTGTATTGAATGATAAATACATGTGTTAAATGTAGTATTTATACATAATCCTATAAAATTAAAACAATAGCTATCAAATTCCCAACATTAGCAAATAAGATTAGAGAGTGCTACAAATCCTATATTACAAGAAATCCGAATAAGATTTACACAATGCTGCAATCAAATTTATAACATCAATTACACAATATCATAAATCCTATTCTAGAAATCTCATGATTGGGGAATCTATAATCCCACCATGAACAATACAGTCCCAAAAACATGGCCAAGATTATAACAATACTAGAAATCAAAATACCAGGGAACCAATGATTCCCACTACTAACAAAGTAGCCATAAGAAACATGAATCCTTCAACTTTCACAACAGATTTACATATACATCATAAATGGAGGTGTGTCCAGCAGTGTGTCAATACAGGAAAACCAAATCCAAATCCTTCCTGCTTCTTGGCTTCCAAAAATCTGCACCAAAATTTCTCTCTTTTGATGCTAGAAGAGATTATGTAGTGAGTGACTGAGTGCTAGATTTGGATGTCTTCAAAGAAACGATGGATTGTATGAATTCATCAATGGCACAGATAAGATTTTGCCCAACAGAAACGCAGCAAGAAATCAACAAACCGCAGAAAAACAATAAAGAAGAACAGTAAAGAACACTATCGATTTGTTTTGCACAAATGCCTGAAGTTCGTCAACGAATGCCTACTCTCAGTTGGAGTTCCACGAAGTGGATGCGGCTCCTTTTGCACTAGAATACTTCAACTTTTTTGTGAGCTAGCCTGGCACGCCAAAAAGTGCAGCCAGCGAGCCTTATTTTTCATGGTAGCTGTTTAGCCACACCTTTTTCCAGGTATAGGTCTTGTTATATTTGATCGAATGAAAGGAGACACAGAAAAGTAAATGCTTTCAACTTAGTAGTATGATACAGTAGTAATTTTCCACTCTGATTTAACAACGCATCATTCTAGGCTCTTTACAATACAGTAGAATTACTGTGGTAAGTACCTCCACATAGCCGGACGATCTCTCGATATGAGGAGAATTCTTGATGCCAAAAAATCAAAAGAAGGGGAATACATGTCATCCGGTCCAATAATTTCTTTCACAGTTCGCATGTTTCCATAATCCGTAAAATATTGTGCTCCGCCTTCCTTCAAGGAGTCAAAAACAAATAAACCGAGTCCACAAACTCCCATGACAACGTTTAAATTTCCCCAAACTTGTGTTAATGCTGAGAAATTGTAGTGAGCATTTGATTCTGGTAATTCGTACGTGCTAAAAAGCGTCTGCTTGCGCAAAGAGAACTGTTGAATTTGGGAGGATGACTTATTTCCTGCTGACCTTAAATTTGTGCATCCGATGTATATAGAATCTCCACGAGAGAAAGCTGACTGCACATTTACCCCAACTTTAGGTATCTTAAGACCTACACCACATGGGTGCCGGAAATCTAGCACGTTAATAGAATCCGAAATGCAGAACACTCCATCGTTTCCTTGTGCCTCGGATGAACTAACTCTGCAGGAAAAAAAAACATGTACATTAGGTGCACAACAACGTATGTAGAATATAAATATTAAACTAACTTCAAATAGCTGTATCTACTCGAATAACTCAGAATTGAACAGCCATCAATCTGGAACAAGAACCACTAGTTTCAGAGAATATGTATGAAGAAAGAAATGAAGTCGTGCACTTTGAGTACAAGAGAGGAAATGGTTGAAGGAGTTTAATTGACGAACAAGAGAGAGAATTATTGAAGGAGTTTAATAGCACGTTAATTCAGGCAGCATGAAGAAAAGATGCTGCAAAAGTCAATGTTGTTTCTTGAACAGGACAAAAAACATTTTTCAAAGCAAGAGGAGAAAAACTGAAGTCAGCATCTTGAGAAGGAAAAAAGGTGCTATACAACCAGGAAATTCATGAACCAAACGGCAAAAAGTAATAAGAAACGAAAATAATAGTGTCCATGTTCAGTATGTGTCACCTCTGCCTTACTCCTCCACCCAATTCTGCTTCCGCATTATTCACATGAAGTGCAGAAATTTTTCGACCAGAGGTAGAAACTGACAGCAATGCCTGAGAACTCTGAGCGTTCACATCCCATAGAGAGAGAGTATCGGTCTCAGCTATTACAACTTTTCCTCTGTTTCTCCATTGCAAAGGGCTTGCATAATCCATGGCCTGCACAGGCTTCTGCAACTCCCATTTCATAACATGGTCTCCATCACGTATATCATGAATCCGCACCATCCTTTGACAACTGGCAGTGGATATCATAAGAGGCCCACTAGGTCTGTACCACCATTGTCTGTTTTCAGTAGCCATGATTGTTGACAGAGCATTTCTTCTGTACATGTTATTGTTGTGGGCAGTTTCATCCTCGTTAAGAAAAGCTTGTATGTCTTTCGTATAAAAATCCCATGAGCAGAAACCTGAATTCACGGAATTCCCAGCAGATGCCGCCACCACATATCTACCAGAGCAGCCATCTGCACTAGGGGCACGGATTATCCAACAATCTCTCCACATGTTCGGCGAGACTCCAGCAGGAGGCTTGTATTCAGACTTCTCCTAAAATGAAACCGTTATCAGAAAACTTCGAGAAAAACTGTACTGGTTTTTTTTTTTTCAATTCACTAATCAAGTATGCTCTGTAACAAGAATTACAAAAAGAACACATGCTTCTGTAAGCATGTTTTCAGAAGTATGTAATGTGAGTTTCGCTGAAAAACACAACAATATACAGAAAAATGCTACAGATGGAATACAATAGGGTTCCAGTTTCAAAGAAGAGGAATAAAGTGAGGAAGGAAGAGAGAAAGGTAATAACAAACCTCACAGTTAATAATATCATAGAAGGAACACGAGCCATCACTATGAGCAAGAAGAACAGATTCTCCTTCCGACACAAACCATCCTCCTGTTGATGTCTTGCATCCAATATCGTTCAACTGATACATGCAACTATCTTCAACATCCTCCTCACATTTCATTGCCGGCACTCTCTCTTGATCATCAGACTCGTTGAGATTTTCATCAGCCATGAGCATAGCATCAATATCAGCTTCTCCTTTTAATAAAGAAGAATTTTGTGCTGCGGAACTCACGGGATCATCCATTTCATGAACCTCATTAGTCTCTACACTGCTAGTTTCCTCCTTGCTCAGAGAGGTCGGGAGACCCAAAGCAATTGTATTCTCATTTGCAGGACTAATCTTCCTCTCCACCACATTCAATGCACTTGTGGATTCTCCAATTTCTAATTCATGAGTCTCAAATCCTCCTGACGTCTTTGATAGTGTCCTGTCCCTAATCAACTTATGATGGGGAAATAACCATGCTTCCAATTCGTCACCGTTTACCCCATTAACTGCACTTTCCACATCAAGTGCTTGTTTCTCTACCTTCTTTTCCTCATTTTCAACACTTCTATCCTGCTCGATCTTCACATCTTCATCATTGCCAACAACATGGCTCATGGCCTTTTCAATCCCGGAAATCTTCTCCTGAATATCAGATAGCATCATTTTTGAAGCATCTGGATCACTCATGTGCAACATCTCTTTAGTCCTCTTTATATCCCACGCTATCCTCTGCACTTTCCCTTCCAAAAATGCAAGTTTTTCATGAAGCTTGCTAGGATACTTATTCACTCCATTCTCTCTTGACATTGTTGACATATTACTCACATTATTCACTGTTTTTCGCTCTCTTGAATTTGACCTCAATTCAGCTCCAAGCAACCAAGATTTCTTCTTATCCGCCGAACCCTTAATTCCTGCGCTAGAAATATCAAAAATGGAATTTTCTTTGGAATTCCTAAATTCTGACTTTTGACTTGAAATTGAAATTAGATCACCCACCCTTTTCTCATTATCATCACTCCCAGTCCTAATCTTCCTTTTCCCATTTTCTTGACAATTTTCATTTACTTTAGATTTCCCCTGATTTCTCCCCGAATCTTTTGAAACCCTTTTCCCAAGATCAAATCTTTCGTCCATTTTTCCACTCAAATCCTTGGAATCATTCCCTTTCCTTTGTGGTGGGCCCATTGAAACCCTATAATTTTTTTTCAAATCAGATAAAGCCCTGGTAATTTCAAAGGGACTAGAGCTCCTACCTCTGGGCACCGACGAACTAGACCGCCTGGTACGAGGCTCTGGACGTGAATCCACCTCCACCACGGTTGCGGATTTGTCGACCCGGGCCATCGGCCTATTAACGGGCTTCTGCGTCGCGGACCGGACCCGGGACGCCGGCCTCTGGTTTTCTTTCCCATTGGACCCTAAAGAAATGGACTTTCCGGAGACTGGGGTAAGCGATTTAGAGGATCTTGATGTTGCGGCGCTGATTTTTCCGCCCCCGCCTTCCTTTATCCGGCGACTGGATGATGTTGACATTTTTGTACAAGTAATACTGTAACTATGGTGGGTTGGATTTACAGTGAATGGGATTGCGTGCGTGCGTGCGAGAGAGAAGAAGCTAACAAGAGGTTATGCGGGCGGGAAGCGAAATGGTTTTGGAGTTTTGAAAACCTTTGGGGATGCCGCCTCATTATCCGTTTGGCCTAAAATCGGGTTAGATATTAAGTTATTAACACGTTTTTGTCAGGTTTTCATAGACAATGGAATTGCATTTTTAATTATGCTCAACTACACTCGATTTTATACGATTTCATATTTACTGGGTTAATCCAACCCACTTTTGAGTTACAAAGAAACTGGACCAGTCTTATTTTAAAATTTAATTTATATTTGTATTTAAAAAAAAAGGTTTCACCCCACCCCACCCCACCACCCCCACCCCTACCCCTCCCTTCCGGTCGCGAAACCAGGGAGGAGAATCGCTGCGACGCCCTGGTTTCGCGACCGGAAGGAAGGGGATTTCTCCCCTTCCCGGTATTAAAAAATTTATTTGTGACAAATTTTTTTTTTTTTTTTTGTGATGATAAAATTAAAGTTTGAATTTTAAATAATATGATTACTTAATAATAATTTTAATTAGCACACTCGTTAATAATTATGATTTCAATTTTAGTTATTTTATAATAGTTCATAAAATATACAAAATAATTTAATATATTGTCAATTTGTTAGTTTTTCTTTTAATTTTTTTAATTAAAAAATTAAAATATCGGACTCATTTTTACTTTTTTTTAAAGGTTAGGAATCTAATTACAAATTTTTTTAATTAAAAGTAAATATATTTTTGTCTTTTTTATCAAATAAGGATTAATTGTGCACCAAAATATAATTATATGTTAGGGACCATTTGCGCCAGAAAAATGTAAAGGTTAGGGACCATTTGCGCCAATTGAAAGAAAGATGTAACTTGACAATTTTACCCCCACTAATAAAGACAAAAACATTGAGAGGGACCATTTGCGCACTAAAATGAAAAGTTGTTTAACGGATTTTTAACGGAATCCGTACACGAGGACCATTTCCGCACCTAAATGGATAGGTTAGGGGTCATTGCGCCAAAAATGAAAGGTTATGGACCATTTGCGCACTAACATAATACGTTAGGGACCATTTGCGCCAATTTCCCATTTTATTGTTAAAAGATAAATTTTACATCAGTTGAATACCAAAATATCAATTATTCACAAATGGAATACAAGTATGATTTTTACAATTTTATTGTTAAAGGATAAATTTTACATAAGTTGAATACCAAAATATCAATTAATGTATGAGAATTTAGGCTACACCTCTTAACAAGATTGATCTTTTAACCAAGTCTTAATATGGTATCAGAGCTCATTAAGTTCAAACGAGTAATTCGGTCTGTTTAAAGCTCAAACGTGCATTCAAATTTCAAGATTAGTATTTTCAAACGAATCACCATCTTGGAGGGATATGTTAAGGGATAACTTCCACATCATATCAATCATTATATAAGAATTTGGACTACACCCCTTAACAAGGTTGATCTTTTAAAATAGAATTTCAAGTCTTAATACTTATTGGGAAAATTCAGGGCAGTCACTAATCATGTGCTTTTTGGTTCTTAAGTCATATGGCCCAAAATTAATTCAATTAAAGTCACATTTTCAGCGTTAAAAAGACTAATGTGCTCCTACAATTGTAAAAAGCGTTAATTCAAACACGATACTATTTTCTATTATAATGTTTTATTATGATATTGTTTCTATAATATTGTTTTATTAAGATACTGTTTTTTATTATATTGTTTTATGAAAAATGATTCATATTATTTTACTTTTAATATTGTACATTAGTTTTAGTTATATTATAATATGTTTGGCAGGTTTATTAACTATTTATTTCTCAAACTTATTTTCTACTAAATTTCAACCACATATTTTATGAGACTCACAAAATTTATCAACTTTTTAACCACACATTTCACTAATTTTTTTCAAAATCTCCAAATAAAAAAAAAAAAAAAAAAAAAACTACTTTTAAACTCTACCAAACAGACACACATTCAAAATTAAAATGTTTTTATGGTTGAAGTAATGCTTCTGTTTCGAAATGCTCAATTAGTAGTACAAAATTGTTAATACTGTCTTTTTTCATTCAAAATGCTTGATACTCTTTTAGTCTATAATAGTGTTCTTCTATTGGGTTGTAGTTAGTAGCGGAGCCAGACATTTTAAGTTGTAGAATCCTAAAATAGGAGCATGGGAGTGGGGAAACCTTCTCGCGGGGGTTCAGGTGTAGCGCCCCCAAATTTTTTTTCTTAAACTATAATTATTGAGCCCATTTTTATGAGAATATAATATTTTTTATGGCAATTCGACCATTCGATTAGATAGAAGATCTCCAACGACATGATTATTGCTGCCGCCTGTCGTACGTGAATCGTGATTTGAATTTCACAGACCAGAAGACATGAAGTCCGATAGCAAAAGAAGATAAATATGAATCTATTTTTAGGCCTTCTTTGCTTAGGTTATTTATCTTTGTTTAGGTTTTGGGGTCTTTTCACAAATAACCACAATAGATAAAATATTTCTTAAAATAATGTCATACTTTTTTATTATAAAAATATTATTTTCAATTTTTATAACACTTTTTGTTATATTTGTTACAATAAAATGTGTTACATTTGTTATTAACAAATGTAACACAAATGTTACAAAAATAAAAAACAGTATTTTTAAAATAAAAAAAGTTAGATAGTATTTTTTATATTATTTTATATTTTATGGTGTATGGTAAAATTATCACTTAGGTTATTCATTTTGAGCCTTTTGTGTTTAGTAAATAAAAAAAAAAATTAAAAAAATAAAAAATTTCAAAGTTGGGGGTCCTAGTCTCCCCCAGGACTCCCCTCCTCTCCGCTCCTGGTTATAGTTTGTGTATGTGATACTATTTTATTAATATACTGTCATGTATGATACTGATATATTAAGATATTTTTATCTATGATATTTTTTTATTAATATGATGTTTTTATTTAGAATTATGCTATAATTTCTGTTAAAACATAATATTTTTGTTCATCTAAACATGTGATTGATAATAATGTGTTTCTAATATTGTTATATTTGATATATTTAACCATACGATATTGTTATCTATGTAACTATTATTATGATATTGATACAAATGTGCTTCTAATATTATTTTCTATGATATTGTTTTATTAAAATACTGTTTTCTATTATACAGTATCAAACAACACACATGAACGTGTGACATTAACATCTTGAAATACATAAAAATGTTGATTTATGTGAAACAAATATTGTTTTCTTTTATTCGATCAATAAATGATTACAAAACAATTGTGTTCATATATATCAAAAAACAATATCTTCAACAAAAACAACATAATTCAAAAAAAAAAAAAAAATCATTCATAAAAATTGAATATACCTACAAAATAACATTTAAGAAACAATTGTTTCTAAAATTTGCAATCTAGTGACTACCCAACACTTCTCATAATCACCATCATTATTTGATAACAATAGCAGGTTGTTAAAGCTAAAAATTTTATTTTTTACATAATTGGAAAAAAGAAGAAGAGAAAAAATTATGAATATAATATTATCACTTACAAAAAATAGTAGAAAATATTTGGGCATGCAGCGAGTCGTGAAACGCCGGCAACGAGGTGTAATAGCCGACGAAGAGGCGTGGTAGAAGATGGTGGCTACATGCGTTGCTGATATAAAGTTTAAATATGGATCATAGATAATTTCGGGATTAAATATAAAATATAGCTGAAAAATATGACTTAATGACAATTTTGAAAAGTATTTTGATATAATTTAGAACAAGTCACTTACAAATCACTTATAGGCAAATTCTCCACACTTATTTTATGTCATTCGGTAGTCCTACAATTATGTTTGAACTTTTTAATAATTAATTATTTTAAGCCTTGTATTCAAAGTAATATACCATTGTTGTATCGAGTATCGACTATGTTTGAAAAAGTTTTATTTTAAGCTTTGTAATTAGAATTGATACCAAAAGAAATGATCGATTGCGTGTCGACAATCAAACAAATACACATACACACCCTTTTTGTTCGGCCTCCTGTCCTCTTCTCCTGCCCCTATATATTTGCCCCACTGTCGATACGTGACAGTCGAGAAAATGATACGTTGTCCGATTTGGACAACATAACAGTTCTCCTGAAAATGTTATTTTTATGTCAACACGTAAATCACAATAGTGAAATGATTTGATTTGTTTAGATTCTTTTTTTCAACTGTTTTAAATGATATGGTTTAAAAATAGATCAAAAATAGTTTAAACTGAACCACATTCACCCTTAGAAGCAAGACACTATGACAATTTGGATCGTACAGAACTTTTGTTGTTATCTAATCTATTTATCGATCGTTTACTCTTTAGTCTTTACTAGTCATAGTCAACGTGTATTGCATGTCAATTTTAAAAATTTTTAAATTCATTTTTTTAAATGTTGTTATTATATTATTGACTTATAGTCAATGTTTTTTAAATAAATCTTATAAGGATAATTATATTCACACTACAAATTTTATTTGTTGCACCACATTTTAATTGTTCTTAAAGTTTTCAATCTATTTTTATTATAGTAGTTATGTCCCCAACTTTTTTTTTTTGTCACATTCTTATTCTCATTTTTTCATTAATTAGCACACATTGTCTGATATCGATTGAGAGAGAGCATAAAACGATTTATTTGCCTATCATATTTTTTTAATAACAATAAATACAAAAGTACGACAATTTTTTTTTCTTCATTTTAAAGCATGCGAACAGAATATTTTGACAAAAACTATCATTAAAAATAAAATGTGCTAAGTAATGAAAGATTGTAGAAAAAAAATTCAAGAACATAAATGTTACAATAAATAAAGATTGAGAACCTTAATTACAATTAAAATATGGTGTAACAAATAAAACATGTGGTGTTAATATAACCACTCGTCTTATAAATATCTTATAGATGATATTTAAATCTAATTTTTTATCTACCTTTAAACAAATTCATCCCAAAATTAAAATAAATTTGACCATGCATTTATTATAATAAAGATTAGTATTTTAAAAAGTTCACCTAGGCGGAGCTTACTTCCGCCTAAGCGTGAGATGCAGCATTCACGCCAAGCTATGCATCATGCTTCATGTCTCGCCCTTGCCTCATCATTGTTTCGCCTTCGCCTATATGCGTCTAGGTTTGAAAAACTTGAAACTCGACCTCCCTAGCTACGCTTTACGTTTTTTGCTTTTTAGAAAATTGATAAAAAAAAATAGAAAAAAAAAATTACACATAACATCGATACATGTGTGCGTAGCAATGCACTCATATTTAGGGTCCGTTTGATATATCTGTTGTGAGTAGAGCTTTTGACAGTAGAACTTTTGTTAAAAATCTGACTATTTGTATATGAATTCAAAAAGTGTTGTGAATATTAAATTGAGTGTTTGATTGGATATCTATAAAAGTACTTTTATATAAAAATTTTATATATTTAATTAAACAATAATTAATTATTATATATCTAATATATTTATTGAAAATAAATAATTTTGTATATCTTTTAATAACTATTAGGGAAACTAATATATTAATTTAATTATAAAACACAATTATTTTAGTATATTTGACTAAATAATAATTAATCATTATATATCTCATATTATTATTTTTGAAATAAATTATATTTTTATATATTTTATAATAACTATTAAAATTAATATATTAATTTAATTACAATAACATATTTATTTTAATATAAATTATATTACTTAAATTAAATAACTATTTAAATCAAACATATTATACGTAATTTGTATTATATTATTTAACACATCAATATATATTTTCACTTTACGTAAATATATAAAGTGACAATTTAATATAAGTAATTAACGTCGTAAATAATTTAATATCTTTTTTTATGTATTAATGATAATTTTGTTAATTTTTAAGTTTGTTAAATGTTAATTACAATTTTCATAAAAGTTCAATTAGAGTTTTTTAAAGAAGCTCAAAATTTGGGCTACTATACAACAGTTTTTTAAATTATTTTTTTAGTCAAAAAATACTTATTAATTTTAATCAAACAATTATTAATATAATTAAAAGTACTTTTACCCTTTAAGAAATACTTTTAAACCTAAAAAAATACCCACATATTCAATAAATTTATATATCCATCTTCCAATTCTCGTTTATATTTTTTTAGCATCATGTCTACGTATATACAGATAAATACATTTGTGTATTTAATTCTACATTTTGATGCTTTTTTTTTTTTTTTATCTTTTTTATTTCAATTATAGTGAAATTAGATATATTGTGTTGGCGTAATCGTTCTCTCTCAATCAAGATTAATGATTTTGATCTCCTACCCACTTATATTGCCCATTCATAATGTCCACGCTGAATTGACATCATATTATACAAATCATGTGATGTCAACTCAGTATGTGCATTATAAGTAGTATAGCTAGCAAATGGTCTTGGTTGTGACAGCCCAGCCCACCAGAACAGGGCCACACATGAAACTGGACTGGCCTAACCCAACCCAATTTTGTATGGGCCAGAAATATGCTAGTCCAGTTCAGCCCATTGGCCCAACTTAGTTTTAATTTTCTTTTTTTTTTCTTTTTTTTATATAATTTTTTATATAATCTAATACATTACATCAAATACAATCTTAGATAAATTTAGTGCTCGTTTTGTGTGGATTATAAATTGGTTTATTTGACCAAGAATTGTAAAAAATGTCATGCTATAAAGGCAAAAATTTTGGTCAAATAAACTAGTTTATAATCCACACCAAACGTGCTATTAGACTATATATTTTGAGATTTTTAAAGAGTATAATTTATAAAATTGGGGATCTCATGTATTAGTCAATAGATAAACGTTAATTTTCTCTCAAATTATAATTTTTTTTGTTAATTGTAAACTATTTGTAGACACTTTTAAAAAAAATACAAATATTAAAAACATACTAATTTTATTGCTTTGAGATATAAGCATGTTTGACTTAAATTAAAAAATTTACTTATAAGTAAATTTAAAATAAATAATTTACTTGTCACACCAAATATATTTTGGATTGAAACTTAAATTAAACAAAATTTTAATTAAATCTAAACAATTTTATGTTGGATATTGGAATTTTTTTACTAATATTTATTGGTGACTTAGGTTTAGATCATTTTAGATTGATATTATTTGGATTATGTATTAAGGTTATTTACAAAATAAGTGACTAATGTTAAGGAGAATAAAAAAATTTCAAAATTGGGCGAGCCCGCTAGCATGCTGGTTAGATGGACCGGGCCATATTGACCTGGTTTTATTTGGGCTAGGGCCAGCCTAACTCAAAATGTCGGGTTATATGGGTCGACCCACGGGTCAGACCAAATTTGTCACCTCTAATAAGTAGGTAATATAAGTGAATAAGAGATCAAAATTCTCAAAATTGATTGGTTCTCTTTTCTTTTCTTAAGCTCTAACATAAAAGTGACGATGATAGTCAAAGTGATGGCCCTTTATTTATTTATTTTTATTTTACAATTAGTGCATAGGTCCTTAACCTTTATTAGAGGAGAATCAATGGTTAGCAAGTTTTTCATCACTACTAACTAGAACAAGTTCCTGCCCTGATTTAGTAGACATTGAATCAATGGTTAGCTAAGTTGTTAGAATCTTTACGGAGATGTTTTTAATTTTTTCATTGCATTAATTAATAAATCTTATTCATGATAATAATATTTGTCCAAAAATTTCATTAAGAGGAAGTAAAAAGATTTATTTGTACTTCGTATTTTTAAATAAGTAAAAAAAAAGCAATACAAAATTGTAACTAAATGTTTGTCCTTCATTTTAAGTATGCTAATAAATTTTTTGGATAAAAACCGTCGTTAGGGAAAAGATGTGCTAATTCAAAGAAAGTTTCAGATAAGAATTTGATAAAATAAATTAAAGACATAAATATTACAATAAATAAAGATTTGGAAACCTTTAATACAACTAAAATGGGGTACACATACAAAAAAAAAAAAAAAAAAAAAAAAAAAAAAAAAAAAAAAACTGTGACGCCAATATTGTTCTTTATTATAAGTTATAGATTCTAGATAGATAGTATTTATATTATCTTGTAAAATCGAAATAAAAGTAAATTTCCAGCCACTTTAAAGAGCCATAACATTGACAATTCGATACTAGTTTCAAGACCCAATGAAATTACCCAGAAAAATAAAAAAAATCATGAACAGAAGGAAAATAAAGGCACTAAGAGATATATTTGAGCCGAGTCAAGGTTAATCAATTGGAGTGGAGTTAAATATTGGTAGAATTTTCAACTTCTACTCGAATAGTTTAGATTGTGATCAATTTTAGATGTAGTTGAGACTTCTAAAAATAATTTTCAAATAATTCAAGCTCCTATTTTATCCTTTCGATTATGTTAAGTCTAAGAACATGAGCATCGTGGACATTGATTTTGCAAGACAAATGGATCGTAACGATTCTAATTGCGTCTTACATTATTGAATTTATGTCTAGTTTCAAGAATGAGTCCTACACAATGCGGTTGCAACACAAAAAACCGTTGTAATAGTTATTTTACACTTGCTTCTTGAATTTCTTTACAAAAAGGAAATATAGCAAAAATTCACGCGTTTCTTTCTTGAGATGTTTCTCATCAAAGTAGGATGAAGGAGTATCGTAGTAAGTTAACAAATAAAATATGATTAAATTGATAAAAGTAATAGATTTGGGGGTATTGAAAGATTTGGATATAATTGAATGGATTAGTGAAATTTATTGTAAGAAATATAAGTATGTAAGGACAATGTTAATTGTGGTTCGCGTTACTTTGTTTTTAGAAATAAGAATGGGTAGCCCATGAACATGGCTGTGTCTAAAGACGTATCTGAAAGTTGGGTCGATTGTGTTTCTTATTTTTTTGAGGTTTTTTCAGAAATAACCACAATAAATAAAATATTTATTAAAATACTGTTATATTTTTTTTATTCTAAAAATACTGTGTTTTATTTTTGTTACATTTGTTATTTTAGTTATAATAAATGTGTTACATTTGTTATTAACAAACATAATAAATGTAACAACAAGTGTTATAAAAATAAAAAAACAGTATTTTTAGAATAAAAAAGTTAGATATTATTTTTAAAATTATTTTATATTTTGTAGTATGCGGTGAAATTAACAAAAATTAAAAATACAAAACGGAATGCATAATCAAAATCGACCGGTAGGGAGATTTTTTTACTCCCACACACCAAAAAACAAATACAGACGTTTGTCTTCACTCCCATTTTTTTTTTTTTTTTTTCTCCCAATTTTCTCCATTCCAATTCCTTTATTCTCCACCATTATTCTCCAAATCTTTATCATTCTTCTCAAACTTATTCCTGTTAATCTTCATTTACTTTATAGCGGTCGATTTCCACCGATTAGCGGTATAAGATTTTTGGGCTTCTGAGCCCAATACAGACGTCTGGGCTTTCACCTTCCGATTTAACCACGTGCAAAATCCTCTGCAATTAATCCCATAGGCCCAAATCTGTTTGCAAAAAGTAGACGTTAGAAATTGTAACGGCTATTTCTAGTTTGAAACTTCAAAGAAATAAAAAAACCCTTCTCTCACCCTTCAATCAAAACCAAATCAAATCAAATTCTCTGTTTCTTTCCTTCACCAGAACTCTTCATTTTCAGCTCTTCAGAAAATTTCTCATTTCTGATTCATTTCTCTTTCACTCTACAGAAAAACGCACCTTAGAGAAAATATCAATTTATTCAATATTCTTCTGTTTTCTCGAATTCTTACAGAAATTTAAATTTCAAGAACAGGGTTTTTACTCTGTATTCTTCGATTGTTCTGTTGTATTAGAGAAGAAAAACAGCAGAAATTTTCTGGGTTATCATTTTGTTTTTGAATCAGAAATGGCTCCTACACCATCGTCCAAGTCGAATACCACAACCCCTTCATCAAAATTATACACCATCCACCAATCAAAGACCCCTCATTCAAAGCACCGCCTGAATTTTACCAAAGAAACTGCCACCACCGCTGCCGTGCCTCCAACAGAGCATCCAGTGGAAGTTATCGGTAGAATCCGAAACCTTCCGGACCAAAAAAATAAGCCTAATATGATCCCATCTATTCTGAAAATAAATACAGATGGAAAATCCCTGAGAGCAAAGACTGAAATTGGGTACAGGGATTTTACTCTTGATGGGGTTTCGTTATCAGAAGAAGAGGATCTTGATGAGTTTTACAAGAAGTTTGTGGAATCGAGGATTAATGGGGTGAAACTTGGGAACAAATGTACTATTATGATGTATGGCCCGACGGGTTCTGGTAAGAGTCATACCATGTTTGGATGTGCTAAGCAGCCGGGGATTGTTTACAGGTCTTTGAGGGATATTTTGGGGGAAGGGGAGAAAGTAGATGGAGAGAAAATAGGTGCTAGGACTTTTGTTCAGGTTACTGTTTTGGAGATATATAATGAGGAAATATATGATCTTCTGTCATCAGCCGATACTGGTGGAGGTTTTGGTTTTGGATGGGCTAAGGGAGGCAGTGCTTCCAAGGTTAGATTTTTAATTTTTAATTTTTAATTTTTGATCAATTTATTTGAACATATTTTGTAGTTATAGGCTTAAATAGCTTTTGGAATTTTTGTCATTTAGTAAATTGAAATGGATTATTTTATTGGATTAATAATTCTTTGTTGTATCAATCATGTGTGGAGATTGACAGGGGCCCTAACTTTTTTAAGCAGTGCTTGAATTTTAACTTTATTAGTTTATAAAAATAGACAAATTTTATCTTTTCTTCCCTAGGGATACTTGTTTTTGGTTTTCGAATATGTAGTCAGGCAGAAATTTTGATCAAGTGTTTTTTTATCCTTTTTTTTTTTTTGCCTGATCTTAGTTGTTGTGAAAATTCACCGACCTTTTCTAAATCCTCGTGGCCTTCCCTCTAGAAGTATAGATAGCTAATGACACTTTCAGTTACAACTTTAGGATTAATTCAATAATTCATTTTTGGCTTGTTCATAAGATGCATTGTGTAGTACTGGAAGCTAAGAATCTCCCTCATTTTACAGAACAGCCTGTGGAACTCCGGAAATTTTTTATTGGCTGAATATTCTTCAATGCATAGAATTAAATGAAATAAAGAAAATCATACTATGCTTCACATTGGACTTCTATTGTGATACAGTATAATGTCGACTTCAGATAATCGTTGCTCCAATTATAAATCACAATTCTACATTTTCCAGGTGAGACTGGAAGTAATGGGAAAGAAGGCAAAAAATGCAACTTTTATATCTGGAAATGAGGCTGGTAAGATTTTGAAAGAGGTCCAAAAGGTGGAGAAGAGAAGGATAGTTAAAAGTACACTCTGTAATGAGAGAAGTTCACGAAGCCACTGCTTGGTATGAAACTCAATTTGATCATTCAAAAGGACTATTAAGTAGTTTGTCGAGTTCTGTCTTTATAAACAAGTTTCTTTTCAATTACATTCTTGCAGATAATTCTTGATGTTCCTACTGTTGGAGGCCGGCTTATGCTTGTCGATATGGCAGGTTCTGAAAATATAGAACAAGCCGGTCAAAATGGATTTGAAGCAAAAATGCAGGTACCAGATTAGATATTTAGTCAAATTCATATTTTTTCCCGGCTAACTTTCAGATATTTTATTTTTTTAACCAGTTAAATGTATGATGAAAAATATCTGTATGATAATAGCATTATGCTTGCAGACAGGGAAGATTAACCAAGGAAACATAGCTCTGAAGAGAGTTGTTGAATCTATTGCAAATGGAGATTCTCACGTGCCATTTAGAGATAGCAAGCTAACTATGCTTCTCCAGGTATATCTTTTTGTTTATGCTGCTATCAACTTTCAGTCTACTGGTTATATATTTTTCAATGGTTTCTAAAATCAATTTGACATTTTGTCTAGGATTCTTTCGAGGATGACAAGTCAAAAATTCTGATGATACTGTGTGCCAGCCCGGACCCAAAGGAGCTGCATAAAACTATTGCCTCATTAGAGTATGGTGCGAAAGCAAAATGTATAGTTCGTTCTCAGCACACTCCGATTAAGGAGAAAGGCAGTGAAGATTCTTCATCGGCAGTTATCTTGGGAACAAGGATTGAAGCTATGGACCAGTTTATCTATAAGTTACAGATGGAGAACAAACTCAAGGAAAAAGAACACATCGAGGCTCAGAAAAAGTTAAACAAGAAAGAAGAAGAAATTTCTGCTCTAAGGGCTAAACTTGCGCTTGTAGAAGGAAGAGGAAAGGAGGAGATATCCGAGGAGGAGATTAATTCGAAAGTAAATGAGCAGACACTGATGCTGAAAAGGGAACTGGAGAGAAAGATACAAGAGTGTGAGAAAATGGCCAATGAATTTGTCGAGATGGAAAGGAGGAAAATGGAAGAAAGGATGTTACAACAGCAACGGGAGGTTGAAATTCTCAGACATCGTTTAGAGGAAATTGAATCCGAGCTTCATCTTTTAAGGGCAGACGGTGCATCAGCAGACACGGAAGGAAGCAGCTTTATGAAAAGGCTGTTGGAGGTTTGTTCTGAGGATTCGGATATGGTTAAATCCATGGATCTAGACAGATCAATTGATTTGGAAACAAATGTGGTTCATAAAACAGAGATCCGTGGAGCTGCTTCTATTTCAGGTTATCCCAATACAAGCAATTTCAATGAAAACATAACGAATTTTCCTAGCAAAGCATTCTTGAGCACTGTGTACGAGGAAGATGAAGAAGAAAATGGGGATCAAGATAAAGAGAATCCCATAGACGAGGAGGTTCAGAAAGAGGTAATTGAGGAGAAGAAGATGATAGTTACACCAGAATGTTCAATCCAATATCCAGAGAAAAGTGATGCCTCTTCTAGGCAAAAAAGGATTCAAAATATCTTCACCCTCTGTGGAAACTATAGAGAACTTTCTCAACATAATAGAGCTCCTATGCCTACCCAAAAGAGGCTAGAAAATATTGATTCCTTGTCGACTCCATCAAAGACAGAAGGAGAACATTCTGCTAAACTAATGCTCAGTGACATCTCCCTGCTTCAGAATAGTATTTCTAAGAATCTTTCAGCATCAGATAAGCATGAGAACAAGCAGAATCCGGGAGAAAACGAGGTTGGAAAGCTTAGGGATTTTGCGAAGGATCTGAAGGAGAATCACAATCCATTAGATGAAAGCACTGGCAATATGGAAGTTTATGTGAAATGGGAGGCGTCGAAGGAAAATCCTGGGAAGTTCATTGCTACATTGAAGGTTTTGAAAGATTCGACTCTTGCTGACTTGCGGAAGCTGATAGAAATCCATGTTGGTGGTGAGCAGCAAGAATTTGCTTTTCTTCTTCTTGGGGTATGTCTCGACTAACTCCATCTTTTCTATGGCTTTGTGAATTTGCATGTGTATCTTTTACCTATTAGCATTTGTGGTGAACGGCAGGAGTGCCTTAACCATAATGGTCGTTTCATGTCATACGTTTATGAAAATTCCCTAGTAGGATTTGATATAGTTGTCATTGTTTTATTTCATGGTGTGCATGACAAACAAGTGAGTTTGTGTTTAAATAGGATCCTTCTGGTGCTCCGGTGTCTAAAGAAAAGGAGGCGACAACTCTAGCAGGGGAACTCCCCATTTGCAACAATCAGTTACATGGCCATCTCGCTTGTCTGCGTCCATTAAAGCCAATTCAGCGTATGATTCATCTCCCATTTAGTCCAATCGAAAATAAGCTTGCAGCTACGCCAAACACACCCCATGTCACCCTGCAAGGAGATTGCTATTCTCCTAAGATAGGCCAACACTTGAGCTCAACACCTTTTATTACTGTTAGAAGATGTTAGGTGATCAGTTTTTCTGATAATTAGAACAGTATAAAATACTCGTGCTTGGATTTTTGAAGCAGTTGTCTAGCCCCAGGTATCTTTTGCTGTATGTACTCCTGGTGCATTGTTATGTTATGACAGTCAAAATCCGGCCAGGGAGGGGGTGTGTCACTTGGGTGAAACTATGTTGATATGTCTTTTATATGTATTTTTCAATAGTTCAAGTAATGTGATGGAAGTGTTGATTTATATGATCTAAATGTTCAAGCGAATGAGTTTAAATTCTTTGAATGGTTCCGTTAAAGGATTCACAAATAACTATAACATATAATTGAAGATCATAGGTATGCAGTAAATGGTGCAAGTACATTCATGTTGAGCTTAAGCTCACTTAAAACTTTTTTTTGCATAGTAGATGCTCGAAATCTACAATCAATGAGATATATGACTTCTTTTGTATATGCTTAACATTGGCGTGACAGTCATCTTAGTAGTGAACTTCGGAGTAGTCCTCTATTAGAGTACACTTCAAGCATCCACATTTTGGTGCTCTACTATATGAGAACAAGAATTGCTTCCCAGTACTTGTAGTACCTCGGATGCCACCGGGGCCACACTACATCAGTAGGACTCGGTCTAAATTTAACCCAGGTTAGATTTCGGATCCCATGGCAGCCTTTTCAAGAGATGAAAGACCGTCGTCGTATAGAAGCAATCCACTTCATAGACAGTAGATTTCGAACATATCTACGCACTCTCTCTTGTAATTCTTTCATTAGCACGAGAATAAAGAAATTCCAGATGTTGTCAAGTTTTTCTTGCATGCTTGGCTGTTATTTACCATAAGTCTGTATAGCACTAGAATGACAATTAATATAATTTAAGACAAAAATATATGAAGAGAAGACAGTAAGAAAAAGTACAAGAAGAGTAATTCCGGACGATCTTATCATAAGTAACTACGACAATATTTGTTCTAGAATTCGCTAAATATAGCAGAAGTTGAAAAGGGGAAAAATAAGACGGGCAAAGAGAGAATTTGAAGTGGTGTGAAGACAAAATTTGAACGAATATAAGGGCTAAACTTGTGAATAGATCCTTCCCATCATGAAGCTTTCATGCTGTCCAATCCACAACCGGCCTGCACCCAAAAGTGTACATAAATTGATACCGAAACAAAATACATAGCACTGCTCATAAGGAAAGGGAAATAAATTTGCGGTTAAGAGTCGACATTCACACAAAACATCTTACCAGGAACTTGTGGATTTGCTCAAGGATTGGTGAGAAACTCGTGCAAAATTTTTCCATATCTCCATAGATGTCGCCTTGGGTCCCTATCACCTCCATGAACTTCTTTCTATCAGGTGCAAGCTTGATAGCAACCTTCGTTCCATAATGTAATTGTCAACATAATTAGAAGAAAAATACATAACTGCACATGATGATTCACTAGTACTAAGTTAATGTCTAAACTGGTTCTGATGGAATCAAGTATGAATAAAATCTATATATTACCGAGAAACTGGAACTTGCTAGCCAGCCGTGCCATTTTTTCAAGGTCTTGCTGTATGCATCGTTGCAAGCATGAGACATTGACTGATCTTGATGTGCAGATAGATTATGGAACAGCTCAACGAGGAAATCCATTGCTCTGCAATATAATGAAAATAAATCTATGTATCTTAACAATTCATATTAGAAGTAGATACGGCGCACAGTACTCAAAATATACATATTATACAGTATCATATGTAAATCGATCTATGATGAATAGAGGTTATATTTCTTCAGAATTCTTAAGCAATCTTGCACAAAACCACAGAGGATGAAATAGAAGTGATGAGAGAAAAACTCATTACAGTAAGCAGTACCTCGTCAGCCAAAGAAGTCCATTGGTACAGCTTGACGATGATTTGGCAGTTTTTGTTTCGACTTCAGCTTGTACCAAGCTGTACAAGTAGTTGAATCTGGATGGATTAGAAGAGTACTTAGATTCCAGCCTCTGCAAGTTAATAAACATTGAAAATTTGCCTCAGTATCACAGAAGTTAGTTAACCAAGAAGCTTGTGATTAAATTGTGTTCATACTTGACTAAATTAAGAATATATTCGCACTAACAAGATGCTCTTAAACAACACAAACCACTAAAAGAGCATCGAAAGTATACTCTAGACTTCACTATCCATACGCTGCTGATTTAATGTCATATCTATTCTTTTCAAGTTCAAATGATAAATTTTTCATATCAACTTTATGTGCATACATATTGAAGTCATGAAAAAGAAAATCTTACCGATATATTACCACCGACATCAGATTTCACCACAGTCATAGAAGCCCCAAATTTATCTAGCATAAAGTCAAATTCATACCTTAAGAAAAGGCAATTCAAGGAGAAATATTGTAGAGATCAAGGCCAATAAAACAAAGCATATCAAAGGAGAAAGCTAGAGAACTTCAGGAAGTTTTGTTGCACCACAAAATATCCATGCAGCCCATTTTAATGTAGTTTGAGAAAATTACATCTTGCGGTATTTTGAAAGGAAAGACAACAGTATAGTTACCAAATTCGCAAAATTCTCAACCAGGTCAGGAATCTTTAATTTCATGATAGCTAATAGCTCCTGCCATTTTAGTCTTTTTGATAGCTTATTTGACTTTTACAGGAAAAAAATGTATCCTACAAAACCATATGGCAATTGCTATTCAAGGATAGTTGCTAGTCATCAACAAGAATGTTGTTGAAATTGACATTCACAAATGAATTCATCAGATGGAACGAACTTTATTATTCCTTAAAAGACTTTTACGAATTTAGTGATCAATTCTCAAGTAACGGTGAAATTTTAAACCGATTACTACTTTGCACAAAGAAATTACCCATTAAATAACAGCAAAGACAAACCTAGAATTGGCAATACAAGTCTGCAGACATCCAAGAAAGGCTTGGTCAGCATATCCCCTTGTTCAGACTTGACATGCTTAAATCCTTCCAAACATGGAGTAAACACAGTTTCCTCCATTTTCACAGTATTCTGTAACCAAAACCAATAGGAAATTCATAACCAAGCATTTAATTTTCCATGTAATATGAAAAATATGATTAATTAATTGGCACCTCTTCTAAAAGCTTAAAATTTTTATATGAAATGTTTCAGCGAAAGTGGTATCGGCACACATAGAGGTTTTTATAACATTGTGCAAGTGTCGCGTCTTTATTGAAAATGTGAATCTGATTTACATGTAAGGAGATGGGTGACTTCAATTTTTAGATGAGTTCGTTTAACTACACATTGATTTTTTTTCAAAATGACATGAAATTTAGAATAACAGGAAAAGTAATCACCGACCTTGAGGGAGGTTTTCATCCCACTCACACAAAAATAGCATATACGTCTGTCTTTTAAAAAAAAAAAATCTCTCTCCTCAAATCCCTCTCATTTCTCTTCATTATTCTTCAAATTTCTCTTCTTAACCTTGTTCATCCTTATTATTCTTCAACGCAAGCAAGCTTCTACGGTTAGATTCCACCGATAAGTGGTATACTAGTATAATCATAACTGAGGGTCAACAATGCTTCGAAAAATGTAATTTTCATGAAACACCCAAGGTCGGAATTTTAGCAAAACATCAAGCAAATACAGAATTTGGAAGTGATTATTTGCCAATACTAAAATCGTGACTCCAAATTCATAAAAGAAACATCACATAATAATATAATCTAAAAAAAATTCAGCGATGAACCATCGATGAAACATACGCAATAAAAATCCAATGCGGAAACAATTTACAATTACAATCCATAAACAATAGATGCTGAAATTTATGATATCCATAAACAATTACAATCACGCATGCATCATTTTTCACATTTATGATATGCTGAAATTGATGAACTAAATAGATGCCAAATTCCTATATATGCACTAAATTAACAAAATGATGGTGATGGAAGAACCTGAGATTAGAATGTGCAGAAAGATTAGAACGGATTCAAAGGAAATTATTAATATTGTGTAAATATTTTTACATCTACAAATAAATACTAATTATGGATTAATTATTATTAATAATTAATTTCTAAAAAATTAAACGTGCATGAACTGAATTAGTCGTTGCCACGTTTAACTGACTTTCAAAAAACTCGCTGCTTCTGCGGTATAATGATTCAATCTGCCGGCACTTTCCATCAAGATCCTCCATTTCAGTTGTATTTACTTATATTTATTTCTGATTCAAGCTTGAAATTTCAAATCAAATTAAATATCTGCCGACTAATAAACGAGTCCCATTTAGAGAGTTGGCTGCGAAATGAACTGGGTTTTGATGGAGTAGAGAGAAGAATCCAGTGGCAGAACCAAAATTTGGAAACTTTTTGGGGGCACCTAACAAGATAATAAACGCTAATAACCTAGCTCACCAAGCATGTTGGAGCGGCCACCATTTTTTGGTGGGTCTGTTACATAAAAAAAAAAAAATTTGAACTCCAAAATCCAACTACAAATAAAATTTTGTATTATGCAAAATATTATTTTTCGGCCCTATCTCCACTCCTTTCACCACGTCGCTTCAAGTTTTAAAGTTTGTCTACGATAGTCACTTTAAGCTATGAACAACATGATGATTGATCTATTTGTGTTTGAAAATATCGATTTTATCCATTTTTATAAATATTTTTTTTATTTATCTACCATAATAATTATTTTAAGACGAGTTTCATCATTCCATTACAAGTGTTACATTGAGAAATTGACATTATTGTTACTCTTTCAAAATTTCGTTACATCATGGTGGACGAGAGAGGGAGTACTAATTAATCCTATAAATTGAAAGGAAAAGTAGAAAAATTCTAGAGATTTAATAAAATTTAAAACAAAGGTCCTACCGGGAGTCGAACCCAGGTCGCTGGATTCAAAGTCCAGAGTGCTAACCACTACACCATAGAACCTTTATATGTCACTAGAATTACGATTAATTATTAGTATTTTAATTAAACTCGAAGAACATTTCACTAAACATGTTTGGCTTTGCTTAAAGGTTATTTTACTAGAAAATAATTAATATTTTATTTCGAAAAAGTTAAAGTTTTGTTCATAAAAACTAATTGTAGACATTCTTCCTCGACGTCACTGATTTTCAAAGATTGGTCTCTCATCAAAATTGTTGGAAAAGTTGCTTTAATTAGGAATTGCTTCAATTTGAACTGTGAATGTTGTGTTCATAAATAAAGGGAACAATTTAATATTTCTCCAGAATATGATATTTCAAACCGATGAAGGAAAAATGTTTTGATTTGTACCAAAAGGATATTTGATTTCTACAAAAAATTTAAGGGTGCATCGTGATGGACCAGCACGACTCAAGTAAATTTTCACGCTCATCTTGAGTTGACATGCCAAAAGAATATTGGTTGAATAATTTGCCCTAATCATTAAACACACAATTTTGCTTTAAGTACTTATAAGTTGGTTAAATATCATTTTTATTCATATATTCCATAGCACCCACAATTTTTATCTACACATTTTGTAGGACCCACAATTTATAATCTACATAAAACTTTACCAAACAAACCCTTAAAACCATACAAGACTTCTCATTCACTTCAACTTCTCATTTACATAAAATCATCCATTATTTTAGCAATCAATCATGAAAAATCATTCGGAAAATCTCATAAATTAGCCAATGAATCATGGGGCTCAAGGATCTTCATCTCAAGCTCAAGGTAATCCTCACTCTTTCACACCCCACCCCACAAACAGCAGAGGCCAAACGAAAACAAAGAATAAATGTTGGGTTTTTGGGTTTTATGATATCTCAGTCAATGGTGTAGAATAGTAATACATTCTTCTTTGTAGGGTTGTTTTGTTCTTCAAAGTATTTTATGCACCCAAATAAATTCTTTCCATTTTCCTTAAAGCTTGTAACAGTCATTATATAACAGTTACATTATTATTTCTACACCATTATTTCTAACTAGAGGTGTCAAATGAGCTGCACAAACAAAATTCTGCACTTCGCACAATCCGTTCGCATGGCCCGTGCCATCGGGTCGGGTCTACAAGCTTTTAAATTCTTTGAATTTGCATTTTTTCAATAATCGGTCCTCTTGGCCAACTAGGACAAACAATAGGCAGTTACAACCAAACTCAGCATACGTGCTGTAGGGGTGGGCCAGCCACAGTACATTCAGCACATTTTTGACACCTCTATTTGTACACACGTGTGCGCATTTACATGCTCATTTTCTTGTTCTTTTTTTTTTTTGGCCTTGATTGGTGTATTTGGACAGGCATTTAGGCTAAGAAGTTTTCTCATTGGAAATGGAGGAAACAAAGAAAGAAAATCAGATAATGTAGAAATCAGGGCTCCATGGATGGTGCATGTATCGCATGGATATCGTGTTGTGGAAGATAGGTCATGGACATGGGGTGGTACACCGAGTCCCAGTGTGGCAAAGATTGACTCAGTTGTGGTCCAAAGAGAACAGATAGAACAGGGTGAATTGTGGTTCTTTGGAGTTTTTGACGAAGGTATTAGTAACGGAGTTACCGGCTATATGCAAACACATTTATTTAACATGAAGCTCAATGAGGTAAGTAATTTTTCGATTTAATCTTAATGAAAGATGATGTCTCTCTCTCTAGATCCATGCAATTCATATCTTTAGGGTAGAGAGCCCTTCTAATTTGGTCAATAATTGCTTTATTGAATATATTTGACAATTGACAATATAATAATAAAGTTAGGGTCCAAGAATTCTATTAGAAATAGTTCAGGTCACTCCATCTATAACAAAGGTCATTTCCAAAAGGGTTGTCGCCCTAATACTATTATTACAAGCGTCTTGGGTAAAATTTACTTTTAAAATTCGCTCGTAAAGTTAGGGTGTCCAAGTGATTAGAAATCGACAAGCCAAATCTTAATTTAGTGAAGTAAGACTCAACTAGGATTATAGCATTACATTTTCTATATCATGGCACTATCCAAAAATCAGCTAAAATAATCCAAACCAAATGATACCTTATATGTGAACTGCAGTCACGTCTGGTGAAAAGGAGCAAGGAAGAAATGAGAAAGGCACATCTGAGTGCAAGAGCAAAGATGAGAGAAAGACAAAAGCCGGAGGCAGGGCCTGCCTGGGCGGAGGCACAGAAACCGGGCTCGGCTTCTGCTATTGTGATCAATGGGGAGAAGCTTGTCACTGCAAACATGGGGGAGTACAGAACTATTGTATGTAGAGATGGCAAGGCTTATCAAATTAGCAGAAAGCAGCAGCATTCCACCAGAAAACATTGGTCTCGTAAGCTCATTCCAGGCAAGAACACTTTGTCCTACATATTGAATCAGATTTCTGTTTACACGTCAACAAAAAGAAAGTCTTACTCTCAATATGGGTCAACATTGATTCATTTCATAGATGTGACACAGTTACTCTCATTCTTAATCGGGATTTGAGATGCACTACGACGAAACATTCACATCTACCAACTTAGGGGGTGCAAGAATGTATTATACTTGTAATTTCTTTTCTGATCGTTGTTATTTGTCAGGTGCTCTCCGTATGCCTAAAGTATGCATAATTGGTGGGGGAACGAGGAATTCAAAAGGCTCAGAATTAGTTGTTGGATCTGAAAGGATAGATTCTGAAACTGAATTTCTTATCCTAGCAAGTGCTGGCGTTTGGGAGGTAACAATTTCAATCAAATAAATTAATGTTAGTGTGAGATTTGTCTCATGTTGGAAATGTGGAAATTCTTTGAATTTAATCTGTGTCATATGAGAAATCTTGGACAAATAACGAATTAGCCAATTGAATACCCATAGGTCGTGCAATGTAGGCCGGCTTGGACGGCCTGGGCTGAGTTTGACCCACATCCTGCACCGATACAATCCCCTTGCCAAACATGTCAGCTTTGGTTGTATTGAAGCAACAATCCTGCCTTCAACTATAGATTGGATGATCTTCTCCAACACTCAACTGAGTGTATGTTTTGTAAAAAAATTTGTAGATTATAAGCAGTGGATTCTACGAAATGTGTGGATAACAAGTGAATAAAAGTTGTGAGACCTATGAAATGTGTGAATAAAAATAATATTTGACCAACTTATAAATGTTTATAAGCACTTGCAAACATACACTAACTTGTTTAATTATCACCTCTTCCTTTGTGTTTGATCATATTTATATAGGTTATGAAGAACCAAGAGGCTGTAAATCTGATAAGGCACATAGAAGACGCTCAAGAAGCTGCAGAATGCTTAGCAAATGAGGCTTTGACAAGAATGAGCAAGACCACTATCTCTTGCTTAATCATTCGCTTTGACTGAAACATCATGTTAATTATGGATTATTGCTTTATCTTGCTCACCATATTGCTAATTGGTTGACGCTTGACACCTCTAATATACTAGTGAATAAGATTGGATATTTGAGCACAAAAAATTAAACATAGTTTCCTGTTTTTCTAGCTATATAAACTACATGAAATATTTTTCCCCCTCCCCCCTTTCTGAGGGGTGAAAAGACTTGTCAGGCCGTCCATGCATGGGGCAGCCTGGGCTGGGCAAGTGCTTGCAAATCAAATGAAGCTCTTGGTCTCAACTGGAAATTTGGGAGAGAAATCTGTACTTTCTTGTCTTGTTTTTGGACAAATTAGACAACACTGTTTGTAGATTATATTTGCTAAATGGGTGAAAATGATTCAGTATCTCAGTGACTCTCAGTCGCTTGGGACCTCCCCCGAGGAGCAAGAACTGTCATTCGAACTCTTCTCAAGAGATTCTGTCCACAAACACAAAGTTTATGGCTGCCCAACATTGCTTATTATCATTTAGCTATTAAATTGTTGTTTCTTGTTGCTGGCCATGTGCACTTGTACTTATTATCAATAAACTCATAATCCAGGCAGACCACCTAAATAAGAATTTAGTATCAGGAAATTCCAAGGGAAGAAAAATGTTGACACTTGAAAATATACATTCAATGTGATAAAAAAATTAGTGTGGTTCACTGAAATTTCATGTTATCACCTTAGGATACAAAATAAGAGTAATGCTACAATGACCAAAAGTTAGACCAAAAGTTGGACAACTATGGATAAAATGTCTAATATGTCCTTTGAAAAGACATAATTCAAATTTTCAAATATGTCTTTTCAAAGGACATATTTGATAATTTATCAATAGTTGTCCAAGTTTTGGTCCATCTTTTGGTTCATCAAGCATTTTCCACAAAATAAAGCAATGATCAATGCGCAGTTCCGATGAATACAACATGACATGCATTTGATTGAAATGAGAGCTACAAAAGAATCGTTGGTTGTCCAAGATCGGTTTTATGGATGTGCAAATATCTACTTTTAAGTTTTGCAGCAGTATAAGTTGAAGTATTTTGACATAGGCTTACAGGAAACTTAACATATAACAAAGCACTAAAGCATCTTTCTTCAGGAGAAAACAGAAAGACTTCACCTCAACATACTTGATACTCTACGAAGCTAGTTTCTTTTCACTTGACTTGCTCCAAAATGGCAACAAAGAGAAATGGCGAGAAGCTGTAGCAAGGTAAAATAAATAAATAAATGAGATCTGGATTTCATTTATGTGACCAGTAAAGATTACGATGGGCACACAAGTTCACCAAAGCACTTACACTTTTGTGAAGCATTGCCAACAGTTGGGGTTTCTTCTTGCGAGATTAGATTCTTCAATGTACGAACTGAGAAACAAATAAAAGTCAGCAAGCAGACTATCTAATTTTTAGTGAGACTACTAAGGTCATCAACAACTTCTGCAGATTTTCCAAGCATGTTAAACATGAAGTCTGGGCATGTCTGTCTGCTAATTCTCCAGACAACCTAAATATCCCAGAATCTCGCAAGTTTCGTACTTGCCAGAAAATAAAGGTGCTATAGTGGTACTTTCATGCTTTTAGGGGGCGCCAGTTGCACTGTATCAAGGCTCTGTATTGTATTATTTTAATACCATTAAGTGTTATGTCTGAACTTTATATTGTTTAATTTAATTCGACATATAAAATTAATACTATAAATACGAAATTGTTAATCCGCCAGAAATTAGAAAACGTGTACTGAGTTGTATGATCGTATACTGTAATAATTGATATCATTTTCGACTTCCACCATCATCACCGTCAACCACAATAGACCTTCGACAAATGCCAGCAGCGGGTAACGAGTAGAAGCACTATGGCTTTACTAGTGACGGTGAAGGTCCTTCATCATTTGAGATTAAACAAGCGACCAATTTTCTTATTGTATTTGAATTATCCACAGAATGTCTTGTGCATGTATAAAAAAGATTGCCAATCAAACATATTTATCGATTTAATAGAAGCTCAAACAGGTGAATAGGATTGGAGCCATCATGTCTTATTAAGCAGAACCACGGATCTTATAATTTTTGGGTATTAAGTCTTCAAGTTAAGAGAATACCTTCACTTGATGAAGCAGTATTTCTTGCATGAGCACCCTCATCAAAACCATCAATACTTGCACCACCTGATTTAACACTGAAATCAACTGAAGCTGAAGAATGATTCTTCTTTCCAAACTTCAGAAGTCGTCTAAAACCTTTAGATGATTCCTTTACTTGAGTTGAGTCTAGACTCTTGTCCAATTCGAGGGTTTTCACATCAAGAACACGTGCTTTAGCAGTTTCTTCGACTCGTGATGTCATTTCTGAGCTCGCTGAAGGTGCTTTTCCATAATCGGTGTTTCGAGTGCAGGGGTCTTCCAAAGAGGAGACCCGAGCATATGGAGCCTGATAGGGTTTTTTGGGGGTGATAGCATCAGCAAACTTCAGAGAGTCCTTCTCCTTATTATTTATCATCACCTGAATCACAGTATATTATAGTGTCAAAAGCCAGGTACAAAATTATGTCAAACCCTTATCCTGATTAAATAACTTGAATAACTAAAACCGAAAGGAATTCGAAGTCTCAATCACAGAAACTGTTCATAACTGTAGCCCGACCAATAAATTTCCCATTAAGATTTACATCATGTTTTGCAAATGACTAGGAGTTTCAATCCCTTGCAAAAGTGAAGGGAGAGATTGAAGTAATACATGATCACATTTTTTAAATTTGTATTCAGTCAATGCAGCCTGTGGATGATAACCTAACACGCTTAACAATTGGATAAGATACAAAGAATAACTATGTAAACAGATCTAAGCATGTCTAGTATTATATTTATCTCCTTTAATACCTACGAAAAAGTAATTCACAAATGCAACACACATTGAAGGGAAGTTATGTGCCGGTGCATATTTTTAAATTTCTATTCTTCCAATGCACCCAATTGATGATAAGCCAGTAACATGGTCAACTGTATATAAAATACCAATTCATATTATCTGAACAGGTGTTTGCATTGTCTTAGTCTATTTATTAATTATTCTTATATTTATCTCCTTTCGCATATGGTATTTTAAAAAATGGTAAGAAAGTAATAGAGTCTAATTATTCAGCTTGCGCCAAAAGGAAGCAATTCTCAGTCTTACACATCTTACTGAATTAGAGTCTGATTGCTTTTGGGGTCGATTGGGTAAGGAATTTGTATCAACTCCATCCATGGGCAAAGTCGGCACACGTATAGCAGTTAGCTCAGACATGACATCACTTTTCTCTCCTTTGTCATGATCATCCAACCTCTGATCATGTACCCTTGGCTTTCCTTCTAATGAATGTAAATAAGGAATAGAAGGCTTCTCATACTCTAACATCACAATAGTTTTCTCAATTATTGGGTTGTCATCTACATCACTCTGATGTGCTAAACTGCAATCTTTCACATTTAGTTCAGCATTTAGAGAGAATGCAGAGGGCTTTACTCCATTCAGCTGCAGTATGTCCTTGACCACAGATTTGTTCTGGCCTATGTTTATAGGTGCTTTTTCTGTTTTGATCTTCAGTTCAGGTCGAGTTACAGCCTTACTTTTATCGAGGTTTATGATAGCAGATATTTTGTTCCTCTCAGTCCCCATGGACGGCTTTCTCTTGGATACTGCTTCGGCGCTTCGGACTTTCATTGAAGTAACAGGATGACTGCTGATTGTTTTGGGCTCTGATAATCTTCTAATCCGAGCCATGGACGCTTTAGAATCCAGTACAACACCATTGCTTTCTCTTTTTGGCTCGGACAATGACGACACTGACCTACTCAACCTATTCCCTGCCAACTGGCTACCCTCAATTACTTTACCGGCTTTAAAGGCCTTTTGCGACTCACTGGATCCAACTGAAGTCCTGACTTTGGATCTCTGTAAGGGTGATGATGACCCCGGTTCCGAATCACTGAACTTGGATCCTCTGTTAGTGATGGGAGAAAGTTTTGTAGGCAATTTCTTTGTTTGAGGTGAGGGCACTGATGAGGTGGCAGAGGTGGAACTGCCTCTAGATGCAATTCTCTTTTGTCTCTCCAGCTTTAAAGCTTCAAGGCGCTTTAGTTCTGCCTCTTCCTGTGAAGAAATGAACTTTAGGGCATGGAAGTTCATTTAAAAAGATAAACTAACTAATTGATATGCAAATGAACTGTGAAATATCCAAACATGAGTTCTATGGTGATCCTTAGACAAATAATAAGAAGAGAAGTAACATGTACTGATGTTCATGTGGTCCTAAACACCAAATCATAATTTAGCATTTGTATATCTCAACAGATCCCATGTATCGTTCTCTTTTGTGTCTCATTTTTGTCTAGCAGTGAATCAGTGCTTCAGCGTATTAAGAATATAAAAGAAAGAGGCCGATGTACCTTCTCTTTCTTCAGTTTCTGGAGATCAGCTTTGAAGGATCTTAACTGTTTGGCACTTGCTCGTGCATCTTCTAAAGGATTTAGTTTTGATGATTTTTCCTTCCTTATACGTCCTCCAGTTCTCTGCTTATTCAGAGAGTCCGAAGTAACCTTCGACCACCTATCCTTGTCTGATTTTTTTAATCCTCCCTTGACATCAGCTACTCCTTTTTTCCTTTTCTCCTCTGAAGTAGAACCTTCAATGCAGACCTGCATTTCATAGTCCAGAGCAGGGTCATATCCATTGGACCTCTTTTCTGTCCCACGTTCAGGCATCAAGTTCAAATCATCAGGTTCATAATTGACTTGGTTCCTAATACCGCCAGAAATGCTTTCTGATTTCTGATGTTTAGATGGAATCTCAGAATCTAACTCAATAACAGTTCTCTCCCTTACTCCATCTTGATCTACTGACATTGACCTCAATGGTACTATAAAAGTTTCATCAGCCATACCAGATGATGATTCTCTATCCATCTTATTGACAGCACACACAAAACCATCCACACCTAGTGGCTCTGATGAATTCCCAAAGTTTGATTGGTCCCCTCGACTACCTATCATAAAATCATCATTCATTGTTTTAGATGAAACCCTCCTTCCATTTGTTTCTGTGAATTGCATATTCATTTGATTGTCATATCCTCTGAAATCATTATTTCCTCTAGATAAAAGAAATTCATCACTGCATCCCTTGGGCCTGCATGACATACTTCCACCGATTTTGTGGATTCCATTCATCCTAGTATCTTGTATTTCACCTGTATCTCGTCCACCAAGAGCCAATGGGTCGTGGCTGACATTGTTTGCTCGTCTATTTATTTTGACATCTTTTTCCATTGCAAACATGCCTTCGTTGGAAGTATGAGCACCTTCATCAGTTCCTCTGAGTAAACAATTTTGAAATGCTTGCCAGTGTCCATCATCATTTTCTTTTATGGAATCAGAGATTTCGTCCATTAAATTTAATTCATCCTTTGATTTCAAATGGCTTCCTTTTCTGGTAGAATGTCTCAAACTCTTCTTGTGTATTACATCAAGACCATCAGCCTCAAACTCTTCATTTTCTATATCAGTACCAGAATCTGCACTGGATTCACTATCAGATTTTTTCACATTAGAAGTGATGTAATTAATGTTCCGAATGACAACCATGCCTGATTGATTTTTAACAGATCTTCCAGCCTTTTTCTGTGCTTCCCGACTGTGTGAAACTTCCATATCATCCTGTGATCTTATCCTGTCACTCTCCCACATCTCAGACTTGGTATTGCTATCCCTACCATCAATCGGCTGCGTCTTCTGTCCTGTTGGATGACCAACATTCAGTGGGGAATGCTCCATTGGTGGGTGAGGTGGGTGATAAAAAGGGCCATTTCCAATGTAAGTCTGATAGTATGGCATTCCTTGCACAGGGTACGCTTGAAGAAACGGTGGAGCACCAGGTGGAGCATGCACAGCCCATGGAGGAAACATTAGATGAGGAAACTGTCCTTGAACATGTTTTTCTTGACCATTGAGAATTGGGCAATCTGCTGGAAGCCTTTCATCTGGAAAACAAATGAACATTATATGTCTACTCCCTCCCCAGAGAAAGAAAAAAGGATATGACAAACCCCATACAGTTAGAAAATAAATAGACTGCCCAATCACAAAACAGTATGAAATTTGTAAGGATAATAACATTGAACATTTGTAACCACATGCATTCATTAGAAGACAATTGAACGATCCAATAACTTGTATCCTACTGAAGCTTGTCATAACACCAGCTATATGCAACAAAGCGACAGTTCGGTTGGTACTGTTATATGCCTTTTGTGGATGACAATAGACATTTCTCATTGAGCCATCCAATGAGAAAGATGAAGTTTTTCCTAAAACATGAAGTGGAAAGTCACAAGTCTACTATTCATCTGTGGAGATTGTCAATATAGATATAGTAACAACCAATATGTTGGACATATTATAAGTGACAACCTACCAGATCTGTGATTTGTAGGGCACGTGTTTGGTGGCCAATTTCCACTGAACACTAATTGTGGGTTGAATGGAGTAAGAGGTCCTAAGACTAAAACCCCTCCCCCAAAAAGAAAGAAAAACTTGTGTTACACTCTCAATGACATAGAATACTAATGCCATTTCATAAAAATATGTAATGGGAAATGATATGACAATTGTTGGAAACTAGTTTATAAAGTGGTAAGTGGACAATTTTGAGCTAATATTTGAGTGGTCCTGTACACCAATGTTAGTGGAACCAAGGTCAAAAGTCTTCTCCTCCATGAGAAGATGTTTGTATTTTGTTGCTCAAAACTATTTGCGGTTGAATGAGAATTAAATCTAAAGAGTGCTATTTAAACTTGGAAAATGGAAGGGGAAAATTGGAGGGAAGATGGAGAAACTATTGGTGTATTCATTGGATAATTTAGGTCCAGCTTCATCTTTCCCACAAGGCAGGCAACATTATCAACTTTTTCTCCTTGATAGCCACTTATTTGGGATCCGATCCACATCTATGGTCTCCTTAGAGGTCCAAATTCGACAATCAATGGTTAATCTGATCCTCACATAAAAATCAGTACCCGAGCTAGATGATAACTTCCAGGAAATAGATCCTAATTAGATTTCTTCCGAGGCCCAGTACATCTACAATAAAAGGCTTTATCAATTTCACCTCTTATACATCAAAAGCCAAATCATTCTGGTGCATCAAGCACTTGTGTGTAAATGGAAAGTAAAGACGAATGATTTTGAAGCAATTCAGAATATATAACCGAAGGATGGAGCAATTTTATGGATCTTAAGCAGAAAAGAGTAATACTTATTTAATGACCTGAGAAACACTTGTTCTCTTACCAGCGGTAATGTCTGAGACCAATTTTCCATTGTTCTCCAAGACCGTATCATGGTTTGAGACATTTTTTTTGTTGGGCACAGAAGAAAGCATAGCACCAGATGCATTCACTTCAGAGAAGTCTGATCGAGTAGATATTGCCTCCGCTGCTTCAATTTCAAGCCATTGCCCATTTTCATGCTTTCTCTTCCACAACTCCATGAACCTTGAGCATGCTTCCCTATCATATGGATATAATTCATAATTTGGAAAGTTTTGTCCAAATAAAGTTGCATGTAGCCCTTGATAATTCCAAAGATTGTCCTCTAAATAATAGTCGGGGAGGGAGCTTGAAGCAGAAGAAGAATTCAGGCTTACATTAAACGTGAGGCTCCAAAGCACTCAGCAAATGCTAGAAGTGGTGCCATGTGATCAATATCAAACCCTGCTGCTACAGCTCGTGCAAAAGCCATGCCTTGTTCTTTTTGTAGCGCGGTGTTACGGGTCTCAAGGACTTTCAAAAGTTGGACTCTGGTTCACCGTATGATGAAATACAATCAGGTTAAGCTCTTAACATTTTTTCTTGCTTCGTTTCTTTTCTTAAACTTTCTTCCACTTCCTTGGCCATATTGATCTTGAATATCAAATAAAAAATGTGCAGATGACTGACGAGAGCAAGCAATTACCAAAACCATAAAAATTTACAAGTAAATCATCAGATATCCAAGAGAATAGCTATGCTAAAAACAAGTTCCTTATTCCCAAGAAAGAATCTGGTTGATTTTAGGATAGGATATGTGCGGCAGAGCGTAGTGAGGCATCAAATAAACATGTTTGCGTATGGACCATAACCCACAAGGATGATAAACTGAAAAGTAGTACACACACACAAAGCAGGTCCCTTTATAAATAGGTTTATAAATAAAAATCTAACTAATATATGTAAAAAGGGAAAATGGCTTAAGAGTAAAAACTAAAATATAGATAAAGTAGAACAAGGACGTATCCATATGATAGTGTGGGTTGCAAAACCATACTAAAGGAAAAATAAAATAAAATAGCCAAACTACATTGCTACATATTATCTCGTCTAGGACAATATTAGGTTTCCACAGCATACCCTATGACCTTTTCTCAGAATTTTCCAATTTATATTCTAATGCCTCACTTCCCAAGAAAAATGACGTGCAAGGTCCAGATCAAATGATTTTGTCTCAAAGGATTAATAAGGGCAATCACAAACACAAGTAAGTCCTCCAGGAATGTAAATATTTACAAAGGAAATCCTATTATGGCACTACAGTGCATACTTTGAATTTCCATCCTGCGAGAACGACCCCTTTGCTTCAGATGGTTGTGAACCAGGCTGTATACAAATGAAGGGAAGTGTGAAAATATGCAATGCCTAATGAAGTGGAACAGAGGAACATGATGTTGAAGACCTATTCACCTCGTAGAGGACAATTGCTTTTTCCTCATTTGAAACAGGTGTAGATTCGTTGCCTGCCAAAAAAAAATTCTCTATTAATAGTTTGAGTCATCATTTACCATTGTTATGTAACTCAAGGAAAAGTTCAGCAGAAAAAAGTTAATGATAAATGACATTTTTACCATCAGTCAACCAAAGGGAATAAGACTAATCAGCAAAAAAGAAAGAAGAACAGCTAGTAAGTAACACAGAATGTCAATTTCCAACAATGGCATCCCTCCTCACAAACCTATAACATTTAACTTCTAGATTGAAATTATTACCAAAAACAAAAACAGCGAGACCAAACATAATATGGTAAACATTTTACCATATCATGAACATGTGTTCAAGGTAGGAATGAGTATACTGTAAACAAATGCAAACAGTCCCTTTTTGTACATATAACATTCAAATATAAAAATGGTATCCGTAGGTGGTACCTCCGAAGCTTCCCACAGGTTTTCCTTGATGGTATTCCACCTGTCAATATCAAGAAACATTAAAAGAAAAAAACCATTAAATTGGTGTTTTGATAAGTATAGAACAATTATTCTAGTTGATAGTAGTTACAGTGCTGCGCCCAATTTCATTACTGTTTTGTATGGCAATTGCCTCCTCAATCTGTATCATCTGCGTTTCTATGGTGTACACGCGTTCCAAAATCTCTGGAGTGCTCACAAAACGAACAAACCTATTAAAAGCAGCAAATATTATACCCTGTTATTTGCTAAGCTTTAGCTTAAAGATAAGATGCCGAACACTGCCTCTCGAACCAGAAGCATTGATGACAATACAGCTTTTGTTATTTAGAGTGCTCACAAAACGAACAAACCTATAGGGATTTTATAAGTTAAAGGAATTATCCCACAAGCAGAAACAATGTTCAACTAAGCCAAGTGAATTAGAGTGCAATAGAGTGACAAAATCAAGGAAATTTAAATCAATAAGATCACATTATATTTGAGTATGTACTATGATTTGGCAAGTTAGTAATGTGTATCTAAGTTTTGGCAAGTTAGTAATGTGTATCTAAGTTTTGGCTTTTTCCAGATAAGTAAATATCAGGCTCATATTTACATAAGTGAAATTCATTCCAATGGCATAGTCTACTAGAATGGGATTATTTTACGTCAATGAAATGAAGACAGTTGCGACATTTATTTTCATATAACTTGTTTGAACAAATTAGATCAAAACATTGATTTGCAATTTTAAGGACGACCATAATAGTATCAGTAATAAAGCCAACAAACAGCTTTTCAAGAAACCATCCAAATTTAGTTTCTTAATACAAAGGAATATGTTAAATGTCAAGCTCACTTGAAAAATTTAACTCTTAATCGACTAGAAACATTTGCACCAACTCTAAGCAACATTGACTAGACACTATCGGCAAAAACAGAACATGACTCATCATTTTGCCAGTGTTCTAGAATCACGTCGCGATGACTTCCCAAAGAAGCCGAATACATGGCACCATGAAGACGGTGAGATAGTACATAAATACGAGCTAATTGACTTTGGCTATACGGAAAAATTCCAGAACTCAGCAGATGGATTTGCTACACTAGTTACCACAAAACGTTATATTCACATACAATTATACAAACCTTTCGAGAGTGGCCTTTGTAAACCATGTCGCATCATTGTTGGGTTCTGGTTCGAGCAAAATCGTATATCCACCCTTAGCATTCTGATCTTGAGCAGTTTTCAGGTGGGCAAGAAAAGGATTTAGCAATCCTGAAGCAATTTTCTCTTTCTTATCATTTGATATGATAATAAAATCACACCTGAGAATTTAAAGTGTGTCAGGCTGGCATTAAGAATTACCAAGTGGAAAACTAAATTTTCTCCATAGAATCTCGATGACATACATTAGCATTGCCGAAAGGACATCGTGCTCAAACAGTATGGAATCACTAAAATCGCATAAATCATATTCATAATAATAAGAAGTGAAACAATAAAAATAACATTGAGATTTTGTACAAGAACTAAATATAAAGATTCTTCCTATTTTCTAAAACAACTAAAGAAAATGAAAGAAAACAGTGACCTGGTTAAAGATGGGATGCATGGCGAGTATATGTCTTAAGATTGTTCATTATTTCACTTTGTTTACTGTGATGTAGATTAGTAATTACGATCTAAGAGCTAATCAACAGAAGAAAATTTTCCAAATAATAGGTAACAGATATTCAATTTTTGTAACACCATTTCAATTTCACTCAGTAAGCCACCTCCAAACAATCAGATATTCCCATCATGTGATCATGAGAAATTCAAATCAATGAAAATAAATTATAAAAATAGCTAAAAAGAAAAATAAAATCCAATATCTAGTATACAGCATGAATAAAATGCACATAACCCATGCTATCATGCAAAAAAATATCAAACAACAACAGAAAAAATAATAAATTAAACAACAAAAAACCTAAAGTAAAATCCACATTATCAAATTATTAACACTCAATTCATATCACTAGAAACAAACACACATGCTCAAATCGTTCTAAAAGTTCAATTGACATTATAATTACCGGGTTCGAGTTGGAGTGAGCTGAAAAACGGCCGAGCTGAGCCGAGTACCCGGCTTCATTTTCTCACAATCCCACTAAATGAGCTTCAAAGTTCAAACACGTACTTCAGATCTCAGGGAGAAAAGGCTTAAGCTAAATTAATTAACTAATCATCAAATAAACCTGTTAAAACGAAATTGTGATTTAATAACAGATTAAACAGCTTTCATATATATTATAAAAAACGGAAAAAGAAGAAAAGGGACCTTAGTGGAGTAGAGAAAGAGCTCACAGGCTTTTGGTTCAGAGCCTGCACTTGTATGTATATGTAGAGAGAGAGAGAGAGAGAGTGTGTGTGTGTCCGTGTGACTTTGGATACTGTACGGGGGAGAGATGCTGACAAAATATTAATATTATATGGTAATTTGGGAAACAAGCATTTAAGTCCTCAATCTTTCATTTTGATAGCATTTCAATCCCTACTGGAAGACATTTTGCGACATTTTGAAGTCATAATAAATTTTCATAGAGTTTTGATTTCGTTTACCGAATTGTCTTTTACCATTATTTTGCAATGCTTTTTGATAAAGAAAAAATGGACTTAATATTTATTTTTAGACAAAACAAATATGATTAGACTCCAATTAAGTTTCAAATAAAACACGTATACAAAGTTCGACTTCAGATTTTATTTTGGGTATTAAATTAATTTATCTTTGTCTTTATTCTATTCTTATTTTTTAAATAAAAATTAAATAAATAACAAAATAAGAAGAATAACCACCAAAAATGGTAGATCTATTTTTCTCTTGAACTTAGAAATCAAGATAACATGAATTGTTGAATTACAATCTTGAGGGCCTCCACCACTTATGTCTTGGAGTCTTAGTAGAAGATGCAAATCGTAGAAGGTGTTTTAATACAGTAGAATTGAGAGCTTATTTTTTAACTGTGCGTGCAAAGAACCTATTTCATACTAAAAGATAACATGAATTGTTATAGTGAGACGATGTATATTTATGAGTATATGGCCAAATAAAGTAAAATAGTTTATGTATTTTCTTTTCTATCTTTTTACTTTTATTTATTTATTGAAAAATAAAGATAAAATTATTTTTAACAAAAAATTGATCTATTAATTAAATAAGAGAAATTGTCCATTGAAAATTCAAGTACTGAGACTTAAATATTATATTTTGAAGGTTGGAAACCAAAATGCAATACGGGTAAGGTTGGTGAGCTCTACCGCTATTTCCCGAATGATCTAATAAAGAAAGATTTGTCACTGAAATTTTTTAGGGGAATCGAAGGTTAATATAGGAAATTCGTCACTGAAAGTGGAAAAGGTGGACCCAATAAGAAAGGAAGGTGCGGGAGTACAATATTTTCTTAGCATATGTTTGGCAAAGTTTAAATTATAATTTCATATGGTTAAACTGGTCAAACATATTTTTTATTCACACATTTAATAGAATCCACAACTTACAAATCACTTTTTAACTACAAATTCACCAACTACTTATATTATAATAAGTACTTAAAAATAATTTCAGTAGCTAAGTCACTTAACTAAAAATAAATTAATAATACTCTATACACCCTAAATATTTTAAAAATGCAGAGCACAATATTTTCTTGTCACTGTTATTTCTTGTTCGAAGGGTTTCTTTACAAATTTTGACTCGAAATTTGCAATCGGACTGATATTGCAAGTGTATAGATTATAGAAGTACAAATAATTTGTCGAAGATGGTGACTTTTCCTGTTATACTCTTTTGAGTTATGTATTATTAAATTGTAAAGAAATATTCATATTTATTTTGTATCTCTTTTTGCATATATTTGAGATTATTTAAATTATAATTTCAGTTGGTCAAATTTGTCAAACATATTTTTTATTCACACATTTAACAGAATCTATAACTTACAACCCACTTTTTATCCACACATTTACCAACAACTTATATTATAATATAAAGTATAAACACTTGAAATTAATTTCAACCTTATCAGACATGTGATTTGTCCGCTGCCCATAATTGGCTGTCTCAATAAAAGAATAATAATGATAAACTTTATTGAAAAAGACAATTATTCATTTCAAGCGAAATTATGGCACGGGCCAGTATTGATTATTTGACTACTTTGCAGGAAAATAATGTTGCAGCCTATCAATTTGCAGTAATGAAGCCAAACACTGGCAATTTGCCTCTTAAAAATCAGCATAGGTCCATGTTTAAAAGTGTAAAGGTGGTTGGAGCGTTTAAGTTTAGAGCAACCAAACATGTTTTAGACTACGTCCATGCTCGTCTCTAAAACACAACATTGGCACGAGAAAGAAAAAGAAAAAGATTAAACATGTTAGGCAAATAGGCGGAAAGTCTCTCGCGAAAAGACTTAGAGAAAATATTGGACCCGACACAACATACATGGACCATAAATTCAACGATAAACTTAAAACAAATCGATTTTTAACACCAAGTTGGTCTTTACAGCATTCCCCTACACAACGCAATTGCCAAATAAACGCAACTATAACAAGGCACCCAAAACATCTTCTTACATAAGATGCCCAGATTTGGCCTCCACGGTTTTCACTAATTATGTAGATCTATTGCAAGTTTTAAGTACAACGTTGTACCACACAGACATGAACAAGTTCTTTCTGAGACCAGTGCAATATAACAGTGGATAAGAAAAGTACTAGTTAGACTTTGTATAGTCCTGAACAGATTCCCTGAGCACTACAATCACATGCATCTTTGTTGGATTACAATACAAGGTTAAAGCAAGTAGCAATATTCTAAGAAATGGTTTTACGACAGCTGAATTTGAGGTCACCAGATTAAAATTGACCCAGTAGTGAAATTGTATTTGAGGTCACAAATGTATACAATAGGGTCACTTCATATGCGTCATAATGTAGGAGCATAGGACCCAAATTTGATCTTGGCAGAAAATGTTTCAAATATGACATTCCATTATTTCCTTGTCCCAGAGCCAATTCTTAGAAGCTCAAAGCTACGGAGAGCGTCATCATGGCCGCCTCTGGAGACTGCAGCACGAGTAAAAGAAGACGATTTGGACTCAAATCCAGGCTGCAGTCTTTGAGTGGTAGATAGTCGACCACTGCCTAAGACTAAACGGCTATGGCGATTTTCACTGGCTTCCCCGTGGGAGCTTGGCCTGCTGCTTGATAGTACCGCCCTCTTTGAAGTACTACCAGTCCGAGATAACCGTCCTCTTTCAGAATCAGTTTGCTGGAGAACCAAGCAGAGCAAGGTTACATGGTGAAATATAAATTCAACACAAGGTTCATTTAAACAAAGGGAAAATTGCATCATCTGTCCCCAACCCATTGCTCCACTAACAAGATGATCCCCATCCTTTAAAAATGAACAAATTGGCCCAATTCATTATAGCTGCACGAAATCGGTCCCCAATGATCGAAACTGTCCAAACCTTCGTGACAATTTAACGATGCTCACTTCAAATTTATGGGCACCAGTTAAAGTTGAGAAGGTTGGAAATGTCAAGGTCACATGACGATTTAACAAAGATTTAGATGGTTTCCGTTGTTGGGGACTGACCATGCAATATAATAAAATGAGGGAGATCTGTCACAGAAACGTCTACCTATATTGTAGTCAAATTGTTTGCAAGGTTGGGAATCAACTTGCTCTTTTTCAAAGACTGGAGCCCCAACTTGCTATTGGGGCAATAGATTGGGAACCAATGCTACTATTTTCCTCGAACAAATGTGCACAGAGTAGTAGCAAAGGCAACAAATAGAGTTATAGACAAAATAGATTAAACCTAAATCTTTAGTACACACCACATCTTTTGATGATGGCAACATGTCAAATGATCTGTGCCTCGAGTTATCCCCGTGCAAGCCACCACCAGACACATTCCTTCTGGCAAATGCTTCAACTGCACCTGAAAATCTGTCTCGAACTTCTTGCTTCACTAGAATAATGGCAATCATTTATTAGCCTATTGACTTTCAGATAATTATGTTAGATCTAAAAGCAATAGGAAGTTCCCAACGCACGCGGCAAATTCAATCAGTGTGTGCACAAAAAGTGTGGGCGAACATCAAAATCTTTGGGGCACTAAAGACAAAATCATGCACCCTAGCAGACCTGGAGTCTTTTGTACTCTTTCCACCGATGGTCCAGGGTTTATAGGTAATTTCCCCATTGGCTGCTGATAAAAGAAAGAAAATTATAGGATACAAATTCTAACACAAAATAAAGCAGGGTTAATGGACATGAAATCAAGAGAACACTAACTTGTACTCTAGAACTGGAGCCAATCTGTGGATACTTCAATATAGTCCAGTCAAACACGTGGTCCAACTGATAACCTGCTTCAATTATCACATTCATCAAGAAGAAACCATTATAAAAGTCTTGAAATCAACTTAGAGGATATTATTTTGACTATGAAATGGAATAAACTGAAAAGAAGATAGAAACAGCAATTGTAATGGTAAACATCCCTACATATATATACCTTCTCGAATAAAGAGGTCTTGGAAAAGCCTCTTCAAGTACAAATAATCGGGCTTGTCCTCAAATCGCAATGATCGACAATAATGGAAATATGAAATGAACTCCGATGGATAAGATTTACAAAGAACCTGTCAAAAAACGCAAAATGATGTCATTCAATCCACTATGATATACCCCGAACATTCAAACACAGAGAGCAGAAACAAAAGCACCAGATTGATTTAAAGACTGTTTATTTTTCCTGTTATACACCCACCCACCCACCTCCGAAGAAAAATGCAATCAAAAAATATATCGCATAAAAAAAAATTCATACAAATGACACCAGGATAAACAAGTTATAGTACTTCTACGGGTGTAAGCATCTTCTTCTCACTAATTTTGTCATATTTTTGCTTCTTAGTGCCAGCTTTCAGGCCCTGCCAAGGGAGGCTAAGATAGAAAAACCAACTGTGATTAGTCAGTTATATATGAGAGAGGAAAAAGAACAATAGAAAAATCTAAAGTGAAGTTCTTATGCTCAACCTTCCCCTGAGGAAGTACATAAGGACATAACCAAGAGATTCCAGATCATCCCTTCTGCTTTGTTCTGAAATAGATAATCAAAGGAATAGGAAAAGTCAGAAAAAGCACAAATATGTCACTGCAATTGTTTTTCTTTGTTTTTATTCTTTTTGAATAGTTTGAGATGAGCAGTCATGAAGCAAGATAAGTATCTTCAGTCATCAGTTGCAACCATAAGGTTCACTCACCAACTCCAAGATGGGTGTTTACGCTTGCGTAACGAGCCGTGCCAGTGAGATTTTTATTTTCCCTACAAACAAGGAAAAGGTCAGCGAAGTACTAAAGATGAATATTAATAGCTGAAAATTAATGCATATGTCATTTCAGTTATCTAAAATGTGCATATGAAGAAAGAGAAAGTGCTTATATTTGGACACCCAAAATGAAATTGACAAAATGCAGATTTATCATTTTACACATCGTATGGCAAGAAAACTAGGTATCGTCACATAGGCAAAAGTAGCATACTGAAGAAAGAGAATAGTTAATAATGTTCCCATCTCCATTTGGTCCAAAATAGTCTGTATCAGTGGACATGGGCTCCACCTGCTCCTAGAAACTACTACTTCTGACTCTGCTCTAAAGTAAAGTAAACAGAATGATAAGAACGTAACAATGTTCAGCAACCGGAAGATTATTTGGTTGGATAAATGCCCAGTAAGCAGGGATTAAAGTGGAAAGCCATATGAGGCCCTCAGCATCCTTTCCATGAAAGACTAGTTCAGCCTTGTGTATACATTTGCTCTTTGTGGGTAATGTACTATTTCAGAATTGCTCGCCGTGTTGATTAAGAAAGGAAAGTCTGACTTATTTCATATGTTAGGAGAAAAAAAATCTCGGATGATTTCTGGTACTCCACTTATATAATTTGAAATGGTTGCTTGAGAAATAAACTGATTAATCACCAATTGCTATACTTTACTAGCAATTTTAATCATGACCATAGGGAGTTTTCTCCGCTATAGGAAGAAAAAAGTACTTAAACGTCTGTGTGTTACTATGTTTTCAATTTCTTCCATCACAAAATCATCTCCTCCAAAATTTGCTAAACACTTTAATCCATCTCCCTGATTCGATCGTCTCCATCAACCGATCATCTCCAAAATTTGCCCACCTCCATCAACCGATTATCTCCAAAATTTGCCCACCTCCTCAATCTATCTCCCTCAATCGATCATCTCCCTCTACCGATCATCTTCAAAACTTATTCACAACCTTAATCCATCATCATAATATAATCTACAGACTCCACCGCAAGAAAGCGGTATACTAGTCATATAAAATCTTCGTTAACCAACCTTTCTAAATATCACTAATGCACAATGTGATTCAACGTCCTTCTCTATCACACATGTACACCCTGTATCTAAAGAGAATTTAGTTTTTCACCAATCCATTAAATCTGCAAATAATAAATAATTAATATAATACCTTTAGTTCAAGTCTCGTTGATTAGAAAAGACTCTTCAATTATTGGGTTACAATAATTTCAAGAGACCTGTTTCCTTGGTAGCAGGACCAACTATGGACAACAACAATTTTTTGATCACTTTGCTGACCAGCAATGATAAAGACCAACTACGATAAATTATTCTATCACCAGAATGGAACCAATCGCTTTGTCATAGAACTTGAATGGAAAAACAGTAAATGGTGTTAGTTGCTGCTTGCTGGAGACGGAAAGTGACATTTTGTTTTTCATCAGTCAGTGAAGTGAGTGGCAGAAAAACCAATGTGAACTTTACCCAATTGGGTCCCACAACTAAGAGAACAAGACCTTTTGTGTGCTCTTGAGTTAGATGCACATCTCTTCATACAAATAAAGACAACAGGGAAAAAACCTGGAGCCAAGCACTTAAACCTGTTCCCTAAAAAGAAAATGAAGAAAACGGGATCCTCCCTTGAGAGGGTCAAAATTATTATTCATTTAGTGCAACGGTTTAATTGTGTGTTTTTATAATCGAAGAAGCTAAAGAGGTCCAAATCCAATATTGCAGCAATGCATCGTTTCCCAACATACTCACCTTCACCCCAGCCCCCCAGCCCGCCCCCCTTTTTCTCCTTCCACGTGGATGGTAAACTTGAGTATGTGTAGATTTCCCACATAACAACCTAATGTCAACCAAACTAGGTGAATGGAGTGTCAAAAGCAATCGTAGGAATTCAAACAAGGTAAGTGCCATTAGCTTAAAACATCTAATTAAATAAGGTTGGAAGAAAATATTGAGTGCTGATTAGCATAGATGCATAACCGGTGCTACACAAATTCGAAACACAACTTACAAATGGAAGTTTATACTCTTATTACTGCACTCAACAGTGGTTGATATAGTTGCGAAACATAGCCAAAAAGGATGACAAAAGTCATTATATAGTTAAAAATATAGCTCATCATATTCATACCTGTACGGTATGTGCTTATGAGTTTGAAGATCCCTGTATTTCTTTGCAAGCCCATAGTCAATGACGTATACCTGTTCAAAAATAGACTAGAAGGTTGAGTTTTAAGGTAGAAATTTGAAAAAAATTAATTGCATATTAAACATCAATCTATAAGCACTTTAGATTCATAAAATTTGTTTTGACAGAAAGGAAAAACTTTAAACCGTGTCATGAAATAATATTAAATCATTACCATTGGTCCATTGCTATGAAACCGAATAGAAATAGACAAAATTTCATCAGCAACAAAGAAAAAAATACTTCTAGGTAAATTTTTAGTCTAGGGAAGGGAGCAAATCCAAATCAGAAAGTAAGGTATTAAAAGGAATGAAAATTTTACATTCAGTTCTATAAATGTTTCAGGTTCTTTTAGGCCGTCATCAAAACCTAATGTAGGATACAGGTATACTCCTCATTTTTGTGCTAAAGTTTTGAATTAGTAATCTTTTAAAGTAGAATTATCGTTAAAGTAGAATTATCGTTAACTCTATATAGATAGATAGACATACTAGCTACAGTGTCACAAAAGAGAGTTCTACACCTCAAGTGATCCATCAGCGAAAGAAATAAACAAGAAACCCATTAGGACTCTGAGAAAACAATAACCAACAGACCATTGTTCTTTCAATAACAGGAAACCTCGACAAGGTTGAACTACCACCAATTTGCGGGAATCTATCCTGGAGCGCAGAGTGGTCAAAAGGAAAAACAAAAGAATTCAAGTTTCGGTACCAATTTCAAATATTATTATGCATGATTTCCATGCTTACCTATGATCCAATAGATAAAACAACACATTTGTGGGTTGTGCCCATTGAATATAATATAGAATCCAATAACCTCCCCTTCAGTAAAAATAAGTAAGAAAACTAAAGTAAATGTGAATTTTATATGTTTGATCTACGGAGACCAAATCAATATGTACTACTTCGGGTACTTCCTACATTAATACATTCTGAAACCAAAACCATATCAAGGCACAATATAATCTCACTTTCAGCTAATCATTATTTGAAGTGAAAAACTGCAAAAAGAAGCACCAAATCAACCATCCCTGACTTCAATCCCAGGTTCTGCACTTTTTTTTTTCCCTTTATCAACAAGTTTAAGCATGCATCCAAATCTCTCTTATAGCATATATCTTATTCTTACACAAATATACATTAAGCACGAGACTCTGTGAGGTTTCGTGAATGGTAAGACCACTGACCAATGATGATATCCCAATTCACCATCATTGCAGACCGCACAATCTACAAATTCATGCACAACTATATAAAATAATGATCTTTGAAAACCAGTGCAAATCACTCAAACTTTCTTGGGCGTCACCATTTTGTATCACTGGTTAAGCATTGGCTTCAGATACCCATAAACACTGTACTCTCTAAGAGCATATCTCTCACTCTTACTATATATCTGCAAGGTTTCAAGAAGGGACAATTGCCCAATGACAATGTCCTACAATAATTATGTCCTTTACAGTTCAAAGAATACACCAAATGTAATGAACAACATAATAGAGAAGACAAATAGCAAAACATGCTCCAGGAGAGTAAAGTCCTAAATCATTAGCGAACTAAATAATATATGCAGGCAAAAACAAGCACACACACTGTCACCTGAATCAGAAAAAAGAAAAATATACCTGACTTGCTTTGCGCCCCAACCCCATTAAGAAGTTATCAGGCTTTATATCACGGTGAAGAAAACCCCTAGAGTGCATGTACTCAACTCTAGTAATCTACATAGAACAAAAGGCCGTGAGTAGAACTGCAGCTGCCACAACCATGTAAACAATCTTCTATGATGGTGGAATACTTACTAACTGATTGGCCAGCATTAGAACTGTTTTTAATGTAAACTTCCGATTGCAATAGTTAAATAAATCTTCTAAACTTGGTCCAAGAAGATCAATAGCCATGGCATTGTACTCTCCTTCAACTCCAAACCATTTAAGGTGGGGAATCCCAGCTTCGTACAAAATGAGAGCAATAACTAACTTGCTTCGTCTCCAGTACATAACCAATAGCAAACCAAGAGAATACAGAAATTAGAAAACTCACTTCCTCCCTGAAGAAGCATATACAACTTTGATTCATAGTGAAGCTGAGGGTGCTTAGTTTTAGCAGATTCCTGGAAAAAACATAAGAAGAAAAAAAATGTTTTCTCCGTTAGAACAAGATACAAGATATATGAAAATAAACCAATCATTTCAAGTAAAGCCTACAGAGTGATCATCCAAGAAGTTTCTCCATAGCTCAAACTAGAGACTTTAGGTAATAGGACTCATATTATTACTAAAAATGTAATGCTTACAAATCAACTAACCTCATAAACGAAAATATTAATAACAATTAGGCAAACACAAACAATAATTACATTGATCAACCACTTGATGGAACCGTAGGCAGCAAATGGACTAAATACATCACATCATCAACTATTTTAATAAAAAAAAATGTTCTTTCTCTGGTTTCATAAGCGAAGGTTGAATTTTTTCGAAGGATCAATAAGAAGACTTCATAATCCAGAAATAAACTACATTCATTTAGATAGTAACAAAAATCTAGAGCACAGCGCAAAGTTTTTACACTCACCAGCTTCACAGCAACTTCTTCTCCAGTTTGTATATTTACTCCTAATTTAAATTGAGATCAACAAATAATTATAACAGGACGTCACAGAAAAGAAACTTAAGAAACCATTAATTTATAGTTAATAATGGTAATCGAAATTACCCAAATAAAGCTCTCCAAAAGATCCACTTCCAATCTTTCTCCCCAGCTTAAATTTGCCTCCAATCACACGATCCATAACTTAATTTCCAAAAATGAATTAAAAAAACCCAAATAAAAAGTTAATCTTGCTTGATTATACAGTTCACCATTCAACACCAAGAATGGAAAACTTCTTTCTCAACAATCAAAATCTCAAATTCTGTACAACGGCCCTCTGATCCATTCAAAATTAATTAAAGAAAATGATACGAAAAATCTTTCCATGATGGAAAAATTACCATAAAAGCCCAAATCCGAAATGCTAATTTCTTATCTCACCTGAAATTGAAAACCTATAACATTTATGAGGAAAATTAAAATGGTTTGGCGTCTTATATGTTGGTAATCAAAAATCAATAAAAGACATTCAATCAAAGAATTAAAAGAAACCCAATAAAAAAACTTACATATTTGCATACAAAAAGTCAAAAATCTCAGATTATGGGGAGAGTAGAACTAGAATTATAAAATCCATGGTTGTTTTTCATTGACGAAAAATTTGATAAGAAAATAGCTTCTATAAAAAATATTTATTTATTAATTGTAGAAGTACGGGTGTAAGTATAAAGTTCAGAGAGTAATTGATATGGAGTGGAACCAGAAGAGAATGAGAGAAAATCTAAGCACACGAAATCTGCGGAAAATTCTTTATATAAATTCTGGGAGGATCTGTTTAGGAAATTAGAGAGAGTAGAGAGAGAAGAGGAAAACTCGTGCCTTTTAAGCATTCACTGTATATGGTGGAATGGAAAACACGTCGATAAGAAATAAAGTTTGGTTAAGCTTAAAAGGTTACTTCTGAAAATAAATAATTCCTTTTATATGTTGAACAAATTACCTATTTGAAAAGTAAAGAATTACTCTAATAATAATTTGGTGCAAGGGAAATCTTATAAAAAAATAAAAAAACTCTCGAACAAGGTTTCAATTTAATGGAGCAAGGATTCAACAAATTCGGTCGAGTAATCTCTTGAACAAGGTTTCAATTTAATGGAGTAAGGATTCAACAAATTCGGTCGAGTAATGAGTTTAGTGATAGAATCGAGTTTCAAATAAAGAGATATGTGTAAATTTAATAGTAAATATTATCTTTTAAAAAGACTAACATTATTTACTTAAAAAATTAAAATTATTAAATTGAATAAGTTATCTAAATATGCGTGGACATAATTAGTTTTTAAAATTTAGTCAAATGCGTTAGAAATCAATAAAAGAATAATTCACATTTTAGTTCATAAGATTTAGGTTAATCTCAAATTGGTCCTTAAATTTCAAAGAATGAATAAATTAGTCTTTTTTTACTTTATATTAGGCATTTGCATCTTCCAATTATTCAACTAACCCTTTTTTTTTTGTTTGTTTGCCAAAATCCAAATGCCACAACGCCAATGTATTGGCTTTGCAAATTATCTAGTGTTAGTCACATATGTTGACTATTAAAATCGAAACCAACAAATTTTTGATCACTTCCTTATTTGGTAGAACAACTCAACTTTAATAATTGTCGTCTACAAATTGAAAATTCAATGAGCAAGAGGCTAAAGTTTCTTAATTGTTCTATCTCTTCTTTGAATTAATTTGGACTATAGATATTGCAAGCCTTTTGGCCTTTTTTCATTTTTTTTATGCCACGTGTCGTCTTTTTATTGAAAGATTCATAATTCTAGAAGATTCCGTAACACATGGCAAAAGGTTACTCCTCTAGCCATCTCTTTCACCACATTTCGTGATAATTATCTTGAGTAATTCACAATTTTGGTCTCCAACCTTTCAAATCTGTAATAAATCTATCTCTAATATTTTTTTTAGCACTAGGCATCTCAAACCTTTCAATTTGTTACAAATCTCGTTTTCATTGACATATTTTGACGGTTTTGCCATATTCTTTAAATAAACAAAAATAGAAAAAAGCTAAAAATAAAAAAAAATGTAAATAAAGTCTTATAACTTTTAAAAAGCACAAAATAATTTTTTCTTCCCCCAAAACCCCACCACCAACCCCAACCCCAACCCACCCCAACCCAATGGAATAACTGGTTTGCTGATTAATAGATCAAGATCTCATTGAAGGTCAGAGAGATTTACCGCAGCAGTTCAAGAAAGTCTAGGAATGAGAAATTTGGAGGGATAAATCCTGCAAATTTGGAGGAAAAATTAGATGACAAAGTTGTCCGCCGTTCGTCGATTCCATGGCGATCAAGATCAAGAAGGATGCAAATGAAGGAAAAACAGGGATGACCATCTTTCATATTCAATGGAAGATCATGTATTCAATACCTTGGATTCGCCTTCTTTTAGGTCATCTAGGCCTAATTCTACTTGTTCAACACCAAAAAATTTATCTCCTTCGCCATCTATATCTTCTCCCAAAAAGCTTTCCTCAACTAAATCTCAAGCCAAAAGTAGTGAAGATTTGATGAGAAGAAAGAATTCCCACAAGTTTTCACCACCACCTCTTCCTCTTCGGAAATCTGTACTGATGAAATCGAATTCCAATGTGTTGAACGATGCAGTTTGTTCCGAAAAGCAATTGGGGCAAAGCGTTATAAGTGTGCCAACACAAGAATTAAGTGAGACAGTTAGATAAATCATCAAAAAGAGCCAATTTCGGGTCAGATTTCAAGGCTGCTAGAGTTGGAAGTGATGATGTTCCATTTGTTGGGAAGTATGTTTGAACAATTAGACGTGATGAATTTCAAGTTAAGAAAAGTCCCAAAAAATATGAAGCAACAACCTTTGTTGATAGAAGTAAATGATTTACTAGCAAATATATGCATGAAAATATTATTTTTTTTGGGGTGGGGGGGGGGTGGGGTGGAGTTTTGGGGGTGATGAAGTTATTTTGTACTTTTTAAAAGTTATGGAACTTTATTTGCAATTTTTTTTGTTTTTAGCTTTTTTCTATTTTTGTTTATTTAAACAGGATGGCAAAACTGTTAAAATATGTCAATGGGGGATGTGATTTGCAATAAATTGGAATATTGGGAATATCTGGTGCTAAAAAAAGGTTATGAGTATATTTGTTACATATTTGAAAGGTTGGGGACCAAAATTGAAAATTACCCTATTATCTTCACGTGGCTTTTTTTGTAACAAACTTTGAGATTCACCATGTGATCCCAATGATATTCTGTTATTTGTGATAAGTGATGTGCCGGCTATGCTCAGATCCTTCGCCAAGCTTTATTTAGACAACGAAGGCAAAATGGATATGTCAAAGTCGAATTTAAGTAGCTTGCTGGCTGGTTCTTGAATTTCATGCTTTTGCCTAGTTTAAAAGGTCATCGAAGGTTTTTTAAGCAGATTTGAAAAGCTTCGTCCATTCTTGTGGTCCCTTCCTGCCACGTGTACAACAAGGTTTAACAATAGTCTTTGAAGTTTGAGCCTAATTATTTATACTAGACTGTGGACTTTGATTATGTTGAAGGTCGTCTAATCTTTACCCTAGCATTGTTCATTTTCATGTACTTTAAGTATAACAATAGAAATAACATAATTTAGTGTTAATAATAAAAATAACAGATTTAGTGCTACTCATAATTGTTTATAGTAAGTTTGATTTTAGACATCTAACATGAGATATTGTGTAGTTTTATTTGACAATGAAGTCAATATAGTTGACATGTTACTTCAAAAGATAATTGTTTTAAGTACTTAAATTTAATTATCAATAAGAATGAGGAGTCGAGTTCTTGAAGAGAAAGTAATATACATAAAACAACGAAATAGATGATATAAAGAAGTACAACAAAAATTGTATGTAAATATAAGGTACTTATAAACTTTAAAAAAGATTAAAAGCGAAAACAAGTTCTATGTAACATTTGTTAGACCAACTATGCTTCTATGACAAGGCTATTAAAGGGAAGATACACAAGACATGGACACATGAGGACATAAAGACATATATGTGACAATTCTTAAATAAGTAAAATATAGAATGAGAATTATATTTATTATTGTTATTTGATCAGCTACAGTTGACTAAAATCATGTAATTGTTATTGGTTGGTTAGAAAGTCATTTTTTAAAGAGACGTAGGTTGGGTTCTGGACTCTTACCAGTCTACCAAAGAAGGAAAACTGACAAACATATAACTTAGAAATCTCATGCAAGTTTGTCTGTGATCATATCTGCAAAGGTTGCTTTCACTCGCCAACAAACATATAACCAATGGCAGGTAACCACACTATCTAAAACAATGTAAAGTCAGACATTTTGTATTCTACCATTCTTGGGATCTTGTAATGACAGTACCACTCAACACAGACAACTCCAAACAAAGCAATTGTGGGTGTGTGTTGGTTTTGGGAGTGGGACGGAGGTTTATGGCAATTAGAGATGTCAAAATGTATCGAATTGTTAAAGTACAAGGTGTTCTACAAGGTTGAAACTTGACCTAGACAGGACTCAGGTCGTAGAGTCCGATCGAGCTTGTAGGAACTTGTGGACCCATGAATTGGCTCAAGTAGACCATTATTAAAAAGAATTGAAAAAAAAAAGGCCAAAAATGTGAAATCTTGTACGCTTGGCACACTCTCCAGACCAAATCTAGCCTGGCACATCTAAAAAAAGGCCGTGTCGAGTCAAGACCAGATGCCTAGAAATCGAGCTGCGCCTCGCCAAGCCGGGTATACATTTCAGAGATTGAAAACGTTGGATCGAAAGACAATATATATGGAGAATATATATAGATCCATGAAATCAAAAAAAAAATAATAATAATAATAATCAAATCAATTGCACATTACAGCAGCAGTACATAGGCCTACAACCATTTCTATTTTTTAATTTTATACTTCGGTCTGGGGAAACAGAAGTTAAATTTCTTGTACTCATCCATCGTTCATAGAGAATTTCTTTCCTGCAGAAACATTTGAAGACATCATGCAACCCAGGATCTGTGACTTCTTATGCTTTTTAATGGCATATCTGTGACAGTTTGTCTTCATGCCTTCATGGCATGTTCATTCGGAGAATTACATAATATTAGACAAATAAGCTAAAATCTTGTTTACTGTATTCTACAATCCTATCCTAAAACATGCAGTCACAGTGTAACCTGCAATATACAGAAGGAACAAATGTTATCAATCAAATCAAATCTCAACCCAAGAAGGCCTTCTCTGATACAAATCTATAGTCGGCTACAAAGATCTTCATTCTTTACAAGATTATATGGATGGTTATCTCCAAGTACACCAGAAAGATTCGAATCCTTGTAAATTATCTCATGCCATGTAACTTTAGAACGATCTATTCCTATATCTTTATCATATTCCCACCACTTCTACTAGCAAATGCCATCAATTGGTTGAATTGAAAAGCCAAGTTAATTCCGATGATGACAGACTCTCTACAGATAGTTATGTTGGCGGAATTCTGTGGAAGTGACTTTAAAACAAAGATCAAACCGAAAATGGAAATGATGAAAATATACACCGAGGCAAGAGTTGAACTCTTTGTCCTTAAGTCAAAATTGCCCCGCTAAGGTGCTTTCGGTCCTTGGCAAATGACTCCCAAGATACAACGGTTTCGCTTGAGTTTTGTAGCACAACAAACACTCAAGTACAGCGAACCAAGGAAGGTTTTGTACTCCAATGGATGAATGGAAATGAAAAACCAGATTTTGTGCAACTTTAATGCAATAAATTTGGTTTAAAGATGAAAAGAATGAGTGATTTATGTTTGCAATATGTTTCTGTATCAATTCATTGTCAAAATGGACGTTCACAGGTCCTTTTTAACACTGAAGATCGGTTGAAACACGAAAAGGAATGAACCAAAACGTGCAACCCTTCAAAAGGACATGTCTGTTCACGCAAACCTATGCGATCGCATGGTTTAACCAAACTGCGATCGCACAGCACAAAAAATAGAACAAGACTTCGCCCAGAATAACCATGCGATCGCAAGGCTTTTCCTCCTGCGATCGCATGGAAGGACCAAAATACGTTCTGCTAAAATTTTAGCCATATTGCGATCGCAGGTTTACATACCTGTGCGATCGCATGGTCAAACATTTGACCCAATTTTGTCCTTTTTCGTAATTTCTCATTCATTCGATATTGGTTTCGAGATGCCAAATATACCCTTTAAACATACAGATAAATCTGAATTTTTGTCCGGGGGCGTTGCCCCCGAGCCCCCACGAGGGGCGCTGCCCCCTCGACCCCCGCGACCTGACCGAGCAGGTCGAACCCCGCGACCTGACCGGGCAGGTCGATTCCCGTTCCGGGGGCGTTGCCCCCGAAGCGTGCGTCGAAGTGGCAAACAAATTTGCCTAAACGGATTGGGTCGGGACTTGTATATTTGGCTAAGTTGACACGAAGTCACTTAGTTAATTTATCAACATTTTAAACCAATTTCCAACAAGTTATTCAGAGCGCGTTTGGTAGAATTTATAAACCAGTTTATTTGACCAAAAATGGTTTATTTGACAAAAAAGTTTGCCTTGGTAGCCTTCATTTTTTATCATTCTTGGTCAAATAATCTACCTTATAATCTCTACCAAACGGGCACTTATTCATTTGCTAATTGCCACAATGGAAAAAAGAGCATCAGCAGCCTTCACAACTAATCATGGGACTACCCGTTCAAGCCTGGCTTCTGCCATTTCCTCCATTCCAGAGGAAAAAATAAAATTTTCAAGTTCACAAACAAATATATGAAAAAAGGCTTAAGAGCAAAATGAGGATTTACAATGAGTGGGAACCCATTAGATGTCCAGTAACAGCTGGGGTTTGGGGGAGTCAGCCTCCATACATGCACCTTCCCTATAATTGTCATTGGTCAAAAATCATCAGCATTTTTCTGTATTCTCATTCTCGGAGATACATCCAAGTATTCCTTCTTTAGTGACATTCGTGTCAACAATAATTTGTGCATCCTTTTCCTGCACAAAGCAAAAGCACTATATCACATTCCAAGCACTAAAAGTTCAGTGACTCAGTAATTACTTTTACCTCAGAGAAATCTGCTAGAAGAGCTTTTTCTCATATTATTTATTCCCTCTGCGCATATGTGTCTCGGGTAATCAACAACTTACACATATTAAGATTAAATATAAACAACAAAAGCTACAATGACCAAGATCTTGATTCATTTCCTCAAGTTATTAGTTGTAAATCCACTCAGGAACCAATGAGCATCAACACATTTTCTGAATTAGTTTGCAATTTGCAATGTCAATAATAATTAATTTAACTGAACACGAATTTGAAAAAATTGTCAGCAGATAAACCCGCAATTTAGAATTTTGACTGAAGTACTAAGGCATTATACATTCATCAGCATACTATCTGCATTTAACATATTACCATTTAAGTCGTAAGCACAAATACGTTGCAATAGCTGATTGCTGGAGAACAATTTGACAGCCAGAAATCACAGTACGTAGTATGCATGTGGTCAATGTTTGAGAATTCAGATAGAAATATGCTGACTCTGTGTCAGTGGAAAAAACAATTAATCTTTTCTTCTTTCACAGATACGGAATGCCTCATCTCTTCAAAAGATCCAACCCCATGCATTGAGAACCCCCAAAATGGATTAACAGTAGATTAAAGATCAAAACAAATGTTTAATACTCAAAATATGTTTGTAATACCTGCTGTCAATACAAGCACTCTCTTTGATGGTTAAATACCAAGAGCTAAAGTGGCAGACTCTACATAGCCTCCTTACCTCTTTCTCATAATTAGAACAGTGAATCTTCTTCAAATTCTGTTCATGATAGTCACCTCAGCAAAAGTAAGTGATTTCTCATTTATCTATAGATATCGGAAGGAGCTGGGATGTGCCTTTAGCTCTTAATTATCTAGCTGAATAAAGACAAGTATGCTTAGACTTTAGTCACCAGACCACAAGCAATGTTACAAGGAAGTTGGTATGCTCATTAACAAAACAGAAGCTTTGGTTGAGCCCCATCGAGAAATGGTCCCTGATATACTCCTGGAAATGCTATACAACTTCATATTCTCAAGTGGGTGTTTATGGAGGGAAAGTGCTTGTAATATACATTGTTGGTGACATCTTACAACTCTTCACCAATAATCTCTACATGAACATTCTCCATCCTTAAAATGGTGATATCGGCTATTATCTCTGACAATTATCTCTCTACATAGTATCTTGGATATGAATTTTGTAGCGGTATGGCAGTCCACGCATACTCTAAGATTCTTTGTGACACGAATTGCTGTTCCATCAGGAGTACTAATGATGCCGAATCCGATTGCAAGACGTTCACTATGAGCAGACAACACATATCTTTTCTGTTCCTCATCAACATCATGCAGCACTGAATTCGTGTCTGGAACATACCCTTCTTGTTCCATCCGTTCCAACAGTTCTTGCAGAGCCTTGTTTATCCGTCCATAATCTGGATGGTTTTCATCTCCTGCCACAAAAGCATGTACCTTGTTTTTAACTTCAATCCAGCTGCAAGCTGGCTTCTTTTTCATCCCTTTCTTTCCCATGACAATTCTTATCTTTGCAGCATCTTTCCACCGTCCGGCAGCAACATAAACATTGGACAAGAGAATATAAGCACCTATATATTCGGGATCAATTTTAAATATTTCTTTGGCAATTTTTTCAGCCAGTTCAACATTCTTGTGAACCCGGCAAGCAGACAGCAATGTGGACCAAATACTTCCTGTTGATTTAATTGGCAGGCTAGAGATAAACTTGTAAGCTTCATCTAATCTCCCTGCTCGACCAAGAACATCTGAGACAGCAGCATAGTGTTCTAGACCCGGAGTAATAGCATAATTCCGAGTCATACTTCTTAAATATTTCCAAGCTTCATCAACCAATCCAGCATGGCTACAAGCCGTCAAAACAGCCACAAAGGATACAGAATTGGGCTTCACTCCCTCCATCTCCATCTTCGTGAATAACAAGATGGCTTCACGTGCATGGCCATGCAATGCATATCCCATAATCATGGCAGTCCACGAAATTGCATCTTGAGTCTCCATCTTATCAAATAGCCACCGAGCAATCCTGATGTTCCCACACTTGGCATACATGTCCATCAGGGAGCTAGCTACATACATATTATCATCAAAACCCAGCCTCATGATACATCCGTGGAGCTGTTTACCCAAATGTAATGTCGTCAAATGAGCACAGGCTGGCATTATGCTTGAAAACGAAACTCCCACAGGCTCGATACCAGCCATTAACATCTCCCTAAACGATTTCAACCCTGCATCAAACTTGCCATTCTGCACACATGCTGCTATTATTGAGTTCCACAAAACACTATCCTTTCGAGGTGACAAATTAAAAACCTTGTATGAATCTTCCACCCGGGTACAATTTGCATACATATCAACCAAACTACTAGCAGTGAAAACATCTTCTTCAAACCTGTGCCTGGTGACATATCCATGAATCTCCTTTCCCTTCATCACATCTACATACTCTGCAAAGATTGGAAGAATAGTAGACAAAGTGAAAGAATCAGGCTTCAAATTTGCATTCCCCATCTCCCTCACCATAATCAAAGCTTCCTCATACATCCCGTTTTGCACATGCCCTCCAATAACTGTATTCCATGAGACACCATCTCTAACTGTCATTGTCTCAAAAACTTTCCTCACACTATCCACCCGTAAAGCTCTATTCTTTCTTTTCTTCAAATTATCAATGACTTCCATCCCTCCACCACTAGAATCCGAATGAGTCTTCATATTATTATTCAAATAAGCTTTTTGATCAACACTTACAATCTGTTTTCGAATGTCTTCGCTTAATTCACACAAACCTTCAGAACCAATCAAATCACTCCTACAATGATGAAAAATACTATTCTCACTACTGTGTGCCCGCTCATTTATCACGTTTTTATTGTAAAATCCACGTGAATTTTCAACATTCTTAAAATTCTCAATAGATCCGCACAGTCCCTTAGGTTCAGAAACACCATCAAGCACATTCACACCATCCAAAGGGACCAACTTTGCATACATGTTCATTAAAGCATTTCCAGTATAAAGATCAGGTTCCAAACCCAGCCTTATAGTACACCCATGCACAGCTTCACCAAATTTCAAGTCCCTCAGATGAGCACAAGCTTTCAGCACAGAAGGGAACACGTTCCTATCTGGGCTTTTCCCCAAAGCCCTCATTTTGTTTAAACAAGTCAGAGACTCCACAAAATGCCCATTAGACACATAACATTTTATAATGGATTTCCAGGCCTTGGCAGGGGGTGGTGAGTGGAAGGTCTTGAAGAGTAAGAGGCAATCTTCTAAGAGGTTCAAGTTGGAGTAAATGGAAAGAATTATAGTGGTGAATACATGAATGGGGGTGCCCCCTCCTTGAAATTTGATAATTTGAGCATGCAGTTGCTTGGTTTGAGAGCCTGTTTTGATGGCTATGGGGTTTCTTAAAAGAGTCTTGAGGGTTTTAGTAGGATAGTTCATGGGCTTTTTCTTAAGGGGTTCTGGATTGAAGTCTGTACAGAATCTTGAATAAGCATTTGAGAGTTGCAGTAATACAAAGTGTTTGTAAAAATACCTAGCCGAGATTATTTAGTGGCGAGAAGCTTTCAGCGTGCTTCCACATTTACTGCCTTGCGGCAGATTTGGTGATAGAATTCGACTCATTTCATTCTGCAGAACCACGAGGCTTTTGGGTGTGGAAACTATAGAATATACAAGCTCTTAAATACCGATGCTCCTTGTCGTGGTTGGCGGGGTTGCTTTTCCCAGAGACAAGGTTAAAGATTCAAAAATTGACGAGATAAGGGGCCAATTTATGACAATGAAACGAGGTATTCTCTCCTTCTGAAAAAAAATAAAAAATGCAAGCTCTTTAATTGTCAGTTCAAAAGGTTTTGTAAATGAGCTGCTTATTTTGGCAACTCGACTGCCAAAAGAAGCAGCTCATAAGCTGCTTTTAAGATTAGCAACGTCTTAATATAACTTTAGAAAAAAATTGCATTGTTTGGTCATGTAATAAGTTAATTCCTAGTATTTTTTTTTCAAACAATATCGATTAATTCTCAATTTTTCATTATAGTTGTATAATTGGTCCATCAACAAGAAAACTATCCAAATCTCCGTTAAACCAAGTCATGGTGTATCTAATTTTATAAAAATAGATTATACAATATAACATAGATTTGAATGCTTTCTGTTGCTTCGTTAACTCATTTCGTGCTAGTTAGTACGTACCAGGTGAAATACTCAATTTTTTTTTTGTTTACATAATTCACAATTCACATATTGGACGTGATGATTTATTTGAAAATTATTTTTGCCAACCTACCCACGCCCCCCTCTGCCTAACACTGTATCAGGATCCTTCAGCTTGGTTCTAAAAGTATCCTAAAAGTAGATACCGGCCCTTAGGATTTCTCTTCAGCTCGGTCTTAATGAAATGCCTTGTGGTTCTGCAGAACCACCGGTGGCTATGACCTGTGAAAGAGGAGACTGAAATTGCAGTACGGATGGGGTGGGGTCTGGGCTGGTGGCTACAGATTCTTGACGCATATTTGAACACATTTCAGCTCTCCATGAAAAGAGACTAGCAAAAGCAACGAATTATAAACAAAGAACTCCACATAGAATTCAAATGCATATAGAGATTTCAAGTTATACAATCAAAGAGACTACACAATAGACCTCTCTAGTATAATGTTTTGTAAAGATCAAGTTATACACCAGGTCAGATGCTGATTGTCAACCATGGTAGAATAAAACAAGTTCCAAGAAATCCAAACAAGTGAAGACTTCAGCTTTCCAATATCCAGAATCTCAGTGCGCTCAAGTTCAGTCATCTTCTCTCTCGGGAGGAAGACCACAGGGTAAAAGCATTTTCTGCAGATGCATCAAAATGAGACCAGAAAACGTCAGTATTTTTTACAACCATCAGCTAATATGAAGCTCCTAAATGTCAAAAAAAAAAATTTTACAAGGTTCTTGTAAAACCTATAAGCTGCTGCAAAATTTTTGTTTTATATGCATTCTTAAATTTAGAAGTTATAGAATACAGCATATCAAGAAATTTCTAAGCATTAAAGCTGGGTCGTCTCCAATATAGGTTACGTATTAAAGATGGCATCACAGACATGAAAAGTTACAGGTGTACCTTCACACAGTCACTAGTTATATAGAAATCAATCTCAAAAACTCAACGTTTTTTAGCAGCATATCATTTTTTTGACAATAATATTTCATGTAATTGACAATTACTTGACAAAAACTTTCAAAATTACCAGCTTCACAACCAATGTTATGTTCAATCCAGATGCCTAAAAGTGACAGACTTCGGGAAACAATTTAAACAGGAAGAAGGCAAAATTGCTATATTTGATGCATACGTAGTGGTGCAAAATAAAACAACCAAAATGCAATTTGTCTTTGCATGAAGTGTTAAAAGAATACACATAGCAGAGAAGACTCGCAGAAAATGATCAGATTCTATCTCCAGTTTTATCTCTTCTCTAATTCACGTAACTTGATTCAAGCAGAACAAAAAACACAAATCTAATCACAATCAACATCGTCGTGCAAAAAACTGTCCGAACTTCTCTATGCAACAACATTTTTCTGATAAATTCTTTCTCGTCAAAGGAAAATCTGAAACAGCAGTCCAATTACAATAAAACATGAAAGGAAACTCTGGCCTTGTGTCTGTTTACATATGAACCTTGAATTGCCTTTTCCTAAATTCCAATTTCAATGACTGAATTCCAGGCATTTACCTTAGTTTCAACTTTCAACACAGTTGAGTATCCCATCTGTGATAGAACTACTGAAGTGAAAAAGTTTCACCAGTCAAGTAAAAACTGCCAATTAAATAATGGCCTTCAGAAACTATTAAAGGCTTGTTCGGTTCCCATTTTTCCCCAAAAAAAACCCATTTTTTGCCAATGTTTTTTTACTTTTCAAACTTTTTACACTACAAAAAGTTTGAAAAGTCAAAAAAAAAGTGGGCAAAAAGACCCATTTTTTCAAAAAAAATCGCACCATGAACCCAAAAACAATTGCATTCTTCATATGGCATTTACAGAAGCTGAAAGGAAACAACTGAATCCAATAATGTTGTTCGGTCATGACCCGAGGTTACCAAGTAAATTGACAAAAACCAAATTAAAAACTAGTCACCGACCGTAGAGAAGTTTACTCCGTTGCAAACACAAAAAAAGTACATTCTTTGTCCGTCACTACGTCTTCATCCTCTCAAACAAAAACCCATATCTCTCTCTAAATTCTTCCATTTCTCCATATTCTTCTCCATATTCATTAAAATCAAACTCTCCTAAAACTAAACTCTCTCTCTCTCTCTCTCCAACTCTTCAATCCATTAAAATTCTCTATGGTCGAATTCCACCGCAAAAAAAAAGCGATGTACTAGTCAAAATACACGAGCACACAAATAAATCGTGTACAACATGTAAAATTAGTAAGCCCGAGGACGGAATAGGCTAAATTATGTGAGCACAATTGATAAAATTGCAAAACCCCGTTAACATTAGTAGCAAATATGAATGTATAAACACGGTCAATATAATTACAAAAACCCTAGGAGAAAATTAACGAAAATTTATGCGAAGAATAGTTAAAAATACAGATACCTGCATGAAATTGTAGCGCTCCCTCCCAATTGATTCATTTTCGGCAACAGCAAAGTAGGCTAACATCGGATAATGCCCAATATACGAAGCGTAACTATCGCGTTGAATATTCACCGCCCACTCACTAAACATTGTTTTGCACCAATAAAGGAATCATAAGAACGTTAACAAATATATTTTGTATATTTATTGATAAAATTACTAAAAATGAATGTCATATTTTGAGAGAGTACTAACAATCGATTCAAGTCGGCGTGGCCTGTACCGACATATTTAGCTTGTAAATGCTCGAGCTGCGAGTTGATATTAAACCTGTCACTTGCCTGCATATCCCCAGAAACAGTAAAGAAGATTAATTTCAGTTCAATTATACAATCTCCAGAAGGAAAAGATTATATACACAAAGAATTAGGGTTTTGGAGATCTTTACCTGCATTTTGAACTTGAGAGCGGAGAGGGCAGAAGCGTGATTGGGTATGTGTTTGTGGGTGGCTCTGGGCTTAAAAGCGTTTAGGTTAATGTATAGTTATAATACAATATAAAATGCACAAAAGCATCTGCTCTCGTAGCTCAGTTGGTTAGAGCACCCGTTTAGTAAGCGGGAGGTCTTGAGTTCGACTCTCAACGAGAGCATTTGTCAAATAATTTAATTTTTTTTCACTTCCATGAATTTTTAAATAATTAATTAACTTGCTTAGAAAAAGCTGGTATGTCTGTGTGCACTAAGTCGATCAAACATAATTTTCATCCTAACATTTTGTAAAATTTTGAATTTTTATTCACTTTTTATCTACACATGATGTAGGACCCATAGCTAATCTACAAAAATTTTAGAACAAAAAATAATTAGAGCATGTTATGCAATATGCATAAATTTTTTTTTAACTCTATTTTTTTCTCAAATTTATTTTTAACCATATATTTCATGAGACCTACAATTTTTATCAATTTTTCAACCACGCATTTCAACATAAACATGTTTGGATAAGCTTAAAAGTTTATTATAAGTTTTAAATAAATAATTTTTATTAATCAAAGTTTACTTTTAAAATATTTAGCCAAACATGGCCCTATGGCCCTGTGAAAGATTGCTTCCCTTGTCTAAGAACATTTGTTGAAGAACGGACATTACACATTCTTTGATATCGTGATTAGATTAGAGCAAATTTAATATATAATATTCTCCCAGTCTTAAAAAGAAAAGTTTTTTTTTTTTCCAACCATCTCAAATTATATATGTCACTTTTTTTGTTGAGAATATAGTTGATTCGTTAGTTCTTTAATATATCCCTTTTTAATATATTTTGTTATCAACAAAATATAAATTACTATTATATTAATTGTAGGACTATATTAGTAAAAATATAAGTAAAATTTATTGTTCCAACTATAATAACTATATTTTATTAATATGTGTAAAAATAAAAGCAAGTCATCTTTTAGAGCAGTAGAATATACAATATTTTTTATTTCCTCTTTTAAATCTTCTCCAACAAAATGCAGGAAAAATAGTCCAATCCAATCAAATCAAAAATACCTAATATGTATTCAACCATTTTGAGAGTTGAAACAAAAAGGAGAAACACACTAACAAGTTTCACAAACTACCAAGTGAGCAATTAACCAGCTCCTCTCTAGAGCTGAAAGTTAGGCTTCAGGCCTTTTTATTGGTTACAAAGAAATGGGATATTAATCAGAGTGAAAATTAAGTAGAAATTTCAACCAAAATAAGATTTTTGAACAGGTAAATGAAGGAAATTAGTTTGAAACAAGCAAATCACACTCCAACCAAACTGTTCCACAATGAACTATCAAAAACTCTTTTTCAAACATAAATATCTGTTGTGTTTTAGAATTGGTTTGCCTTCAGTTAATCTGTACTCAAACAACAACTTACATGAGCAATGAATTTCAGTATCTACAGCTGACAGAGGAGAAAGAATTACATATCGACTATCAAAATGGAGAGAAGATGAAATTATATACACGAGGGTATGATTTGTACAAGCTCAAATAAGCCACATATACCTGCAAAACCGACTTTGCACAAATCCTTGCAAGTTAAGTACATGGAGATTAACGAAACCTATTCACTTTAGAAGAACTTCAGTCTTTTCTGGACGCTTTGCTACAGTTGTTTACTACTATCATCTGATAGGAGAGTTTTATGATTCACCCAGTTTTAGGATCTTCCAATGTGGGAGGTAGTAGATTGAGAAAACTTCCTTGTGCATGTTGAGTAGAAGTGGAATTCAATTCCTCATCTGTTACGTGTAAAACGATAATATAAAAAACAGTACATACTCTGGAATTCAATTTTATTTCGTGTATATATTTGCGTTACATATAAACAGGTATATGCATGTTCTATCAGAGAGGGAAAGAGGATCCTACTAAAAAGGGACTTCACAGTAGGTCTCTTTGGTTTGGTGCTCTTCTTCTTCAATTGGGCTGGGAGTAAAAAGAAAAGCATTCAAAATCAGTCACAGACTGTTAAATTTGACATGAATGGAATAAAATTAAATGTATTACATTGCAATTAAACACAAATATAACAAACTAAGCTTATTCCTAATAAACTTGGTGCAGCTACAAGACTCCTCTTTTCCTTCAATATAGAGCTACACACTTTCAAAATTGTTAATTTTAGTGTAACACGTTCTATTATGTTCATGATTTCCGGGAATATGTTTTTGATAGGTTTTTGCAAGAAATGCTTTGACAAATTAAAACATCATTCTCTTAATCTATAATTAAACACTTGTTGGTGTATAACCTAATTTCTTACTTCATACACTTTAGAGTGACCACATAACATCTCAACATTTTCAGTTCTGCCTCGTTCACGTTATGTACATTTTGTGCTATAACGATCCAACGATCAATGCTTTACATCACAACTGGTCTAACTTAGTAGATATCTTTCAATTAAATAAAATTCCTATAATATCTCTGTGTTTCATCCAACTAATTCTAGTCGTACATCCTTTTTTCTTTATGATCAAACCTAAATACCTAAAACAATCACTTTTTGGCACAACACAATCCTCTCTTTTGACTCACCAACCACCTTGTTCTATGAGGAAGAGTGTTCTGCATAATTATTTTAGTTAAAAGAAATGCAAACAATAAATAAAAATAATATCATGATCCATGTGGTGTGAAATGTAAAAATGTAAAGGTACACAAGCTAATTTGTCAAAGTAAGAACAGAATACCAATTCCAGGAACTTCATGATCATTCACAATTTCAAAGTTCTTATAGGTGTAACCCATAAAGTTCACGTCCTTGGAAGAGAGCATCTGCAGCCATAAAAGGATGCTAAATAAATAAAATCTGACGACATCTTAAAATGCTATAGCAGAAAACCAAATAAACAATCAAAGACATGCTTCACTAATCACAATGGAAAGGAGAATTGGGAGTTATCATCTGTTCTAACATTCCAGGATCGACTAATTGGTAAAACTTTCCAGTCAAAGCCAAAAGCCAGCAAACATTAAGGGCTCAGGTGCAAGTCACATGCCAAAACAGAGCAGTCGGCAGTTCATTAATATTACTGAAGCCATTTTTTGTGCATCGGCAGCTTGCCCACTCCTTTTGGAGCACTCTTGTGATATATCATACACCTTCACATACCAGCGGTATCCTAATTCATACTATGATTGTAATAACTACATATCACTAAGAATATACAACATAACAGTATGTGCACTCTATCGCATCAGAAACAGTTTTCCATGTGGACAGGCACCATGCAGAATCCTAAATTCTAGCCCAAAAACATATGGTAGCTTAAAAATTAAATGCAGTTTCATGTACCAACCTTCCTCCAGGGACCTGATTTTGTTGTCATTGGGACTTGATTGTCAGACTGCAAAAACATAAGAAGAACATCAGGGCAATAAGAATAAGAAAATAGAATAAGCTAGGCATGGGCATAACCATAGAGGGAGAAAACCTCTTCAAACTTTTCAAAGTTTTGAGTATCCAACTCATCGTTAACTTCTGGACTGAATGCCGCTTTCATTTGATACAACTTATTCCATTCAATGCCTTGGAACCAAGAGTGAGCCTGGAATCATGATGCAACATGCAGTTCAACTGTTAGCTAGACATTATGAATCCTAAAAAGATACCAATCAGACACTTCATAAAGCACCTTAATTTCATAAGCGCCTCTTGTTCCAAGCCTCTGCTCTACATTACATAAGAGCTTGCAAATAAGATCTTTTGCTTCTGGCGATATTTTTGCCTCTTCCGGAAATTTTAAATGAGTTCTCCAGTTTACTATCTGCACCAAAATAAAAAGGCAACTTTCTAAATCAAGACAGGAATTGGATTGAGAATCAAGTTACACTATACAACAACAAGACTGTATCAACATGAAAAGGATGATTGCAACAACCTAATGGAGGCTATTACGGCAAGCCTAAGAAAAATTCAGTTACGATATGCATTCTTCATACTCACCATAATGATCATGACTTAGAAAAATATATTATTTGGTTTAAACAGAATAAAATTCTTAAAGATTATTCAAATTAGCTTGTTTAATAAAATTCTTAAAGATTATTCAAATTAGCTTGCCATGTTTCTATATTACTTGCATGCTCAATTTGATCTTATGTCTATTGCCTAAAATGGCAAGTAAGACTGCGAAAGCTAAATAAATATTGGAAGTTAGATATACTGGTCTTCTATTATTGTCACTTTATAGTTACACGGCAAGTACGTCCCAAGACAATTACACATGTAAAAGAGAACCCCATTATTACCTTTCGACACGTAGACATAGGTTCATCTGAATAGAAAGGTGGATATCCTACAAGCATTTCATACATGATAGCCCCAAGAGACCACCTGTGGCATATACACATGGTCCAGACAGTAACCATCACATATATAAATGGGAAATTGGCGCAAATGGTCCCTAACGTTTACCATTAGTGCGCAAATGGTCCCTAACGTTTCATTTTTGGCGGAAAGGTCCCTAACCTATACATTTAGGTGCGCAAATGGTCCTTTTAGGTGCGCAAATGGTCCCTAGCACTGTTTTTTGTCTTTATTATCAGGGGTAATATTGTCAAGTCACATTTTTTTTCAACCTTTCAATTGGCGCAAATGATCCCTAATTTTAAGAAATTTGCAATTGGATTCCTAACCTTTAAAAAAGTGAAAATGAGTCCGATACTTTAATTTTTTTTATTAAAAATTAAAAAAAAACTAATAAATTGATAATATACTAAATTATTTTGAATATTTTATGAACTATTATAAAATAACCAAAATTGAAATTCATAATTATTAACAAATGTGCTAATTAAAATTATTTTATTATTATTAAGTAATCATATTATTTAAAATTCAAACTTTAATTTTATCGTTAAAACAAAAGAAGAAAAATAAATTTGTCACAAATAAAAATTTTACTTATGCTCAACCCAACTCGATTTTATACAGTCTCATATTTACTGGGCCAATCCAATCCGATTTTGAGCTATAAGGTTATTGGACCAGTCATATTTTAAATTTTAATTAATTTTTACATTCAAAAAAAAAATAAAGCAAAAAAAAAAAAAAAGGTTCCACCCCACCCCACCCCACCCCACCCCACCCCACCCAAAATACGAGCAGAAAGGGAGGGGATTTCTCCCCTCCCGACGGCGACCGGGGAGGGGAGAAATCCCCTCCCTTTCTGCTCGCGCAACCAGGGGGAGATCCCCCCTGGTTGCGCCGCGAATAGGGGGGAGAAATCCCCCCTATTTCGCTGCGACGGGGGGAGATCTCTCCCCCCCGTGTTTCGCGAGCAAAAAGGGAGGGGATTTCTCCCCTCCCCGGTCGCCGTCGCCGGCGACCAGGGAGGGGAGAAATCCCCTCCCTTTCTGCTCGTATTTTGGGTGGGGTGGGGTGGGGTGGGGTGGGGTGGGTGGAACCTTTTTTTTTTTTTTTGCTTTATTTTTTTTTTGAATGTAAAAATTAATTAAAATTTAAAATATGACTGGTCCAATAACCTTATAGCTCAAAATCGGATTGGATTGGCCCAGTAAATATGAGACTGTATAAAATCGAGTTGGGTTGAGCATAAGTAAAATTTTTATTTGTGACAAATTTATTTTTCTTCTTTTGTTTTAACGATAAAATTAAAGTTTGAATTTTAAATAATATGATTACTTAATAATAATAAAATAATTTTAATTAGCACATTTGTTAATAATTATGAATTTCAATTTTGGTTATTTTATAATAGTTCATAAAATATTCAAAATAATTTAGTATATTATCAATTTATTAGTTTTTTTTTAATTTTTAATAAAAAAAATTAAAGTATCGGACTCATTTTCACTTTTTTAAAGGTTAGGAATCCAATTGCAAATTTCTTAAGATTAGGGACCATTTGCGCTAATTGAAAGGTTGAAAAAAAATGTGACTTGACAATATTGCCCCTGATAATAAAGACAAAAAACAGTGCTAGGGACCATTTGCGCACCTAAAAGGACCATTTGCGCACCTAAATGTATAGGTTAGGGACCTTTCCGCCAAAAATGAAACGTTAGGGACCATTTGCGCACTAATGGTAAACGTTAGGGACCATTTGCGCCAATTTCCCTATATAAATAGATCTTCATTTCCAAATGAAATATAAAAAGGAATGCATTGGGAAAATACATACCAATCACATTCCATTCCATATCCTCTCTTCAGCAAAACTTCTGGAGCAATATAATCAGGTGTACCGACAGTAGAATAGGCCTACATCATTAGATATAGAAGGAGACTCAATATAATCACAATAGGACGTTGCACAAATCAACCCTCTTCCACAAGAAAGGAGACATAATATCCGTCCTTGATAATTTTGTAAGCTAACTACTTACCCTAGAATAGACTATCAGAGTTGCAGTTTCAAGTTTTAGAGAACTAGGGAGGACATAAATTACTCAATATTCTACCACGCAGACCAGTAGATACTTGAATCTAGCCCTGTCCACCTAAATGTTCCATTGTTCTAGGTGTAAATCTTGAAAAACACACATTTGGAAACACTATAAAGCACGCTTAAGGAAACATACAATATATAAATGGGCAGTTGATTAAGTCCCCTTGTGCTGATGCCAGCATCAAAAAATTAATGACAAATGAACAGAGAGGAAGAGACAAAACCAGGGGCGGAGCCAGGATATGGTATAGGGGTGGACTGGAGGAGGGGAAATTATATGGGGGTGCTGCCCCCGAAAAAATTTTTTTTACCCTATTTTAATGAGAATAAGAATATAATATTTTCAAAAAAGTCATAATCATTAAAAAGTTTACAATAAGTCATTGCACAAAAATATTCAAGATATAAAATTAGCAAAAGAAATGGAATGGGCTGAATTTAATCAACAATCCAATACTAATTGGTGATGGAATAATGGAAAATGGGCTTCAAGTTTATTGGTTTTGTACTTGGGTGGCTGGGCCAATTATATTCATCACTGGGCCTAGTAAAGAAAAAAAAAATTTTTAACTAATTAATACTTGGGGTGGAGAATAGGGCTGGGCCTGGACCAGTGAGGCCCAGCCCTAAATCCGCCCCTGGACGAAACTTGCATCTTTATATATTTATTGGTAAATCAGTATGGTTTGCTCATTCTCTCATACATTAGAATATTGGGGTTTCTGGTCGTCAGGTGATAGATTGGGAAATTGGGAATGAGAATGACAGTCACGTGGAGGTAGGAAGCTTACAAGCATCCTCCTGTTCCTTTGCCAGTGCTGTAGTTGCTCCTGCTGAGTGCGCTTCGGTTTTGCAGGGCGCCCATCACTTTGAAGAGCTCCACTATAGTTATTTCCAACTGAAAAATCCTTTTCTTGAATATTGCTGCAATCCAACGGTTTACATAGTCCAAAATCTGACAATTTCATGTGTCCATTTCTATCAAGAAGCAGGTTATCAGGCTTGATATCTCTGCAGAAATTATAAGAAAAACAATAATACCACGATAACAAGTCTAGAACAGTCCCAGCAACCAAGTAGAGAATTAGTACCAACCTATGAATATAATTATGTTTGTGAATAGATTCAATAGCGAGTACAGTTTCTCCAACGTAAAACCTGGCCTCGTCTTCAGTTAATGTATCCTTGCGCATTAACAAAGTCATCATATCTCCACCAGGGAGATATTCCATTATTAGATAAAGATACTCCTCATCTTGGAAAGAACAATACAGTTTGACAATGCAGTTGCTATCAACTTCTGCCAGTAGATTCCTTTCCGCTTTGACATGTTCAACCTAGAGAAAGGAGATAGGAATAAGCCAAATGCACAATAAAACAAACTCAACGTAATTGTTCATTTCTTTGGCATGCTGAATTAATTCTACCTGGCCCCTACGAAGCATTTCTGACTTCTTAAGCTTTTTCATGGCGTAAACATTCCCAGTTGACTTCTCCCGACAAATTCTAACCTGCATCATGGCAAGCCATTCAAGTTATTGTATGCAAGCAAAAACTTCAGTAATGACTGGAAATCAGCATCAGCAAATTAATATAACTACAATTTTTCTATTGTTAAAGATGAGGAGAAACTAAGTTGCAATTTACAAACTACGTGAAGTTACAACTAGGGACTAATCTTTGTAATACATCCTCAAGTTAACTTTTCTCCACCAGAAGGGGGTAATTTCACCTGAGTAATGCCGAATTCCGCACATTTTGATCATCTTATGCCCAATGCAGTTACCACCATTTTAGGTTCCATTAGGTTTACCTTGTTCAAAGGCAGTTGAGGATGAAGAACTCCAGATATGAAGATATTCAACATCCTTACTGTGTTGTATATAGAGAAATGTAAAGAAAGACCATGCACATCCAGCCTATTTCTAGATTTCTGCATAGTTAAATATTTTAGCTTGACATAGACAAGAAGAGATCGTAATTGAAGTTCCTTTATCCACAATTCAATACAGAAAACGAATATTATGTGTTTTATGAGTAAACCAACTAAACATATTATGCAGAAGTAGAACATTTATCTTATATCAACCATAAAACTTGTTACAGAAAAGGAGGATTTGTAGCCATAAACAAGTTGGACAGGGAGAGAAAGGGAGAGAGAGAAGACCTCTCCAAATGCACCCTTTCCTATTACTGTCAATGGCTCAAAATCATCAGCGCCCATTTTATGCCTTTGAAGGCGCATATATTCTGTTTCCTTTCTCTCCAAGTACTTCAATATGTTGTTTTGCTCTTCCTCAGAGACCTCAGAATCAGCCAGTTTCTTTTCAAGCATATTACGCCTGCAAGGAAACAGTAGTTATTATCATGAAATTCCCAGCACTTTGATTCAGAGAAAATCAGCAACCATGTTCCATTTTGTAACAACACAGTGAACAACATAAAGAGAAAGAAAGGGAAAATGAGGGACAATTTTTCTGTTTTTGCTTTCCATTTAATTTTAACAAAGAGGAAGGGGATTACGAGGAGGACGAAATCAATAGGGAGACAATCACAATTTGAAGGATCGGTCATCAAAGACAAAGCAGCAACACAAACAGCTTTCATACTGACCACAAACCAAAATTATATTTTTGTCCCTTTTATTTTTTTAGGCGTTTCTACAAAATAAGCCATTAGAAAACCACTGTATTAACCATTTTGATCCTTGAAAAAATGTTGTTATGCACTCAAAATTGAAATATAATTGGGGAAATCGTGTATCAGAATTCGATTTGACTGGCAAATCTAACTAGAAATTCAATTTCCAATCCAATATGGTCTATTCACATTAGTAGACTATTGGTTGATATGAATGCAGCTGACCCTAAAACATTACAGCTCTTGAGCTTGAGTCTGATAACCACAAACCAGCACAAGGAGGTAGATAGCCTCAAGTGATGAACTAGATGGTTTTCCAAAGTTCAAGAAACTTTTATGCCCAGTTTTTTCCCCACCAATTCACTTTAGTTACCAAATATCAGCTCTTCAATTCCATACTGCCACTCTTTTGCTGTCTTATCTTCTTGAATTACAACATTTATCATCTACTCAACTAGTCAAACTTTTTGACGACATTCTCCATCTCAAGTAATGAAGTTTCCATTAAGTAACTTCAAATATGTAATATAATTTATCTTCTGTATTTGCACATAAATGGCAAACACAGAGTGATGGCAATGACTTGTGAGTTGTCTAATTTTCACTTTGCTCTTGTCGACATTTAAGAAGAACTACAAGTTTTTCAGAAAACATAAAATTAATGTAATGTTGAATCATTTGATCTAAAGCTTAAGCTATTAGATAAGGCCACATTTATATCATTGAGCTATGTAAGTAGGATCCCCCCCCCCCCCCCCCCCCCCCCTCTCCCTTTTTTAAGCCTAACACGTGATTATTAATTTAAATGGATAGTGGCGATACTTGAACCCAAAACCTCTATATGCTCTAATATCATGTTCAACTACTTGATCTAAAAGATTAAATTGTTATATAAGGCCACATGTATATCATTTAAATATTTTCTTCAACAAAACATATTGTTCATGATAAGTTGGATGGAGGGGGGATCAAAAGTTAAATCAATATTCGACAACCCAACAAATATAACGGTAGGAGATTAATGGCATAATAAATCATATGAACTAAGAAGTTAGCAATCATACAGTTAAAGCATTTTATGATCTACCATTAGTGTTTCGATAAATATATAGTTCAAACGGATTTAGGCACTGAGGGATGCTGCACGACCTACAAGCAACAATTTCACCAATGGCGTGAAATTGTGAATGTAGAGACATCAAATACTGTACTTGCAAATTGCAATATGGTATAGAAAAAAGTGATAGCTTATACGGTCTTTATCAAGTAGAATTCTTTGGAAAAAATGTGGTAAATAAGTAGTTTTGCATGTGTAGTGGTGTGATAACTGATACACTAAACTGTTGAAAATTTTTAAACATTAATAACAACACCATTACATATAAAAAGTTAAATTAAATCTTAACAGTACAAAAATAGTGGTCACAAAAAGTAACTAATCAAGTTATCATTTTAGGAACATCAAATCACAAATGCATCAATTTTCCACAGGCGAATGATCTGTGACATGTCATTAAGCAGATTTCGAAGAATGAATTGTCAGACAAACCCATTTCCGCTTTTCTAGAATTCCAAATACCATCAGCACAGATACTCGAGCTTATCTGACATAAATCATGCTAGAGGGACAAGAGCAGGGGCGGGGGGAGGGGGGCAGTGTGAGCACACGACCCCACTGGACATTTGGATTTCTTTTTATTAAATCCTGTTATACAACCTTTTTGTTACAAAAAGCCTTGATAGAACGGATGCAATTTTTGGAGTCCGGGTTCCAAAACAGCAAAAGGCAAAAGCAACCTCCCCCCCCCCCCCCACCCACCCACCCACCCACCCAACCAACCAAATTATGAGGTTGTACTTTTGAGATTACCTTGTATTTTGAATTGTATTTTTTAATAGCTTAGGTTATTGGGTCTTTTTCCTATTGGTTTTTGACATAGGATCAATGGGAGTGCCGAAAAAGTAATGTCTTCAATATATGTAGAAAAGCTGATATTTTGCAATTTTTTATCAGTTATTGCTTTTAATTCTTAGATCTCTGTTACCGTACATGGATCTCAAATTTAAATTTGGAGATATTTAGAGAGAGAGAGAGAGAGAGAGAGAGACAACTTTGTGAATGCAATTGTAATTTTTAGAGATGGAACATGTATTTCTTAGAGATAGAACGTGTAGTTCTTAGAGGTGGAAGAGGCTGATCTCATATGTTCTTAGATTCTTAGTTCTTAGGTTCTTAGATGCAATTTTATGTGTACATTGTCACAGTGTGTTGTATCCATGTTCATCCAACATTTGACCTTAAACACAAATATGTTAGTAGGGACGGGAAGCAGCCAAGAAGCACATGTAAGTTAGACAAAATATTCAGATGCTTCAGGGCATTAAAAGAATGAATGTCCCGGTGATAAAACCAAGACCATATTAAATGATGTAAAACAAGAGGCACGTGGAAGTATGATAAAAAGATTCAGCAAACAACTCCAGTCAATAAATAGATAAAGGATCGATATAGCATACTGACCCGCCATGGAAAGCAAATCAAAATACTTGTCAGGATAACATGGAATGGAGGAAAAGGGTCTTACCGCTCCTTCCGTTCCTGCAGGCTCCTCATCTGCTCCTTGTAGTGCTTTTCTATGTACTGCTTGGCAGCCGCAACCTTCTGCTTAGTCGCAGTGGAAGGTATTTCGTCATTCGAAGGTGTTTTTGACCCTTCTTTCCCACTAGGTGTAGGTTCCTTCTTACTTGACGGTTTAGGTTTCTCTTTCAGATGTAATTTGCTAAACCAACGCCTAGCAGTGTCCATCTAGCTTACCCCTTTTCCCAGTCAAAACAATGCTTCAGATGCTACAGATCTAATGTGTAAATATTTCTCTTTCTTCAGCAGGGAGATTCAATACATTAGCTACAGATGAAATCCTCTTAATCAGGCCCTGCATTAAGAAGCAAATACCATGTATTCAATCGAAAAAGGGAAGCAATCTGTTTTATCAGTCAGCAGACTTTTCTGGTAGGTAATTAAAGAACAGTTTTATTTGAAAGCTTCTATAGTGATTTTGACCGATTCTTGTCACCAACTTCCAATTGCCCGGTCCAATAATCCTCTATCTATTCCTAATCTCAAATTAAATTTCTATTTTACATAATTATTTCTATACTAGTAAATCAAACTTCTCTTCCAACTTCCAAGTTCTGGAAAAGCAAATGACACAAAATCTGACATTTTCGTTGGCTTGAAAACTCAGAACTAAGTACAGGTCAAAGAACTAGAAAAATAAAAATTAGCAATTAAGCTCACCATTTGAAAGAGAAGAAATAAAGAAGAAAAAGGTGCAACAATAAACTGGCAAATCTGTTGCACATCAATAAAAGAAAAGCAATCAAACCAAATGTGATTAACAATCTCCCTTTAAATAAAATCTTTAAACGCCTCCAAAGGCAAAAAGAACTTGACTTTTTCAAGGAAATCACATATATTAAACCTCGAGAATTCAACACATCAACCCGATCCACAAAAAACCTTTTTCCATAAATCCTAAACTCAAAAGAGAGAATAATACCAATAAAGCTGAATTTACCTGTAAAAACAACACAGCGTACCAGGAAACTGTATCCAGCTTTATCAGCCCTACCTAATCCAGAAAGTACAGAGAGAGTGATGGAGCGGGATTATTCAGTTAATTAGGTTCTATATACATATATAGAGAAAGAGAGAGTGTATTATAGTGAGAGATAATAGCACAGAGAATTTTTACACCCAAACTTTCTAGAGAGAGAAAGGTTAGTTGAAGAAGAAGAAGACCATGATGGCTGCTTTATGCTTTGGTGCTATCATTCGCCATTTAAAGCGCATAATATATGTATGTACGTATAGAGAGAGAAGGGAGAGGAGAGAGAGACTTTTTCCTTTTTTTTTTTTTTTTTTTTTTCTTTTTCTGCTTTGGCCAGTGATGGCACGCGTCCTCTCGGATCGTGGACAAAAAATATAATGTTGACTCTTATTTTTTATTTTACTTAAATATAAATTAAATTTTAAAAAATAAATAAATTAGTATACTGCTTTTCTTTGTGGTAGAATCTGACCGTAGAGGATTTTAATAGATTGAAGAGTTGAGAAGAATGAGAGAGGTGTGTGTTTTATTTGAGTGGAGTTTGATTTTGATGAATATGGAGAAGAATATGGAGAAATAGAAGAATTGAGAGAGATATATGTGTTTTAGTTTGAGATGATGAAGACATAGTGACGAACAAAAAAATATTTTTTTTTTGCTTGTAGCAAAGTAAACATCTTACGGTCGGTGATAAACGAAGTGGTGAGAAATATTTATATTTCAAATCATCTTATTTATTTGGTGTTCTCTTATTTAAGTCCATTAATTTGTGTTTAGTATTAATTATAATACTAATTTAGTTGGAATTAATAGTGTCTAAAACTGTAGCGCCGTTGAGTTTCTGGTGATGTGGAACGACGGCGTTTACGAAGAGAGATGGAGCCATCACTTTTATGACTTTTGGTGTTCTTTTTTTCTTCTTTTTCAATTATTTTCTAATTCTCTCTTTTTTACATTAAACTATTATTAACAATCATATAAAATGCATGCCCTAATGTTGTTTTAAAGCTCGTTGATTACATTAAGGAACAATTATTCACCTATCAAATTAAATTTGGCCTACTTTGATTTATAAGTATATTGTACGATAGGTCTAATATGATGAAATATCTTTTTCTTATTCTCAATGTTCCATCAATTCTGTTATTTCATTAAATTCTAAATATGCAAAATCAACACTAGCGAGAAAACACGTTTAAGGGAATGGGTGATGCCGGTTCTCCAATGACTAAGTTACAAAGCAAATAATAAGATATTTTGAGACAAAAAATGTAATTATTCAAGAGTTATCTAAACATTTTGGGGTGGCTTATAAGCATGAAATAAGCTCATTTGTACTTGGAACTTTCTAGACACAAATATTATAATAGTGTTCTTAAGTGACTGCAAGTATAAAGTATCTTTAACAAGTAATAAAGTGTGTAAGCAAGTATCGTTTTTTTTTTATAGAGTACTGCGTTATTAATTATCGAAATTGTTAACCATAATTTTATCTAAATCGTCGAAATTTAAGTTGATTTCTAAGCTAACACTAAAATTAAACTAGAACAATGAAAAAGTGATTAACAATCTATTTGTGATTAAAGTGTTAATACTCACAATTTAATTCAATTCAATTTTTGTTTCTCAAGTTTGACAATATACCATCATGTAGTTCAACAAATTTTCTTAACTTACTTAATAGTCTCTCGAACAAAATTAAAACTACTTCCACAAACCAATTCACTATATACATCTATATGGGAATTACAATTTATGAAAGTGCATTAGCAACAAGAAAATTAACACACGATTACATAAATCATAGGAATATATCTTTATATTTTATCAAAATTTATAGTTATCGTAATTCGAGCTAAAACATGCATCATATTACTTCTTGAACTCAATACAGTTCACAAATCATTTAACTATTTGTCAGATAATTGAAAGCGTTGAAAAGAGTAACGAAAAGACAACATAAAAGTGTACTTAAAAGGTCAAAGTATGAAAATTGAAATTTAGCTATCAAAATTAATAAATTACACGTTACATCATTCATCTCGACTAAAAGGTCACTATATCATTCATCCCGACTAAAAGGTTTAATTCAATTCATCATCGATTTTTAGATCAAAACAAATTTGAAATACGCCTTACAAATTGAAAATAAAGAGAGAAATGGATGAAGATGAAAGTTGAAGTTCATAGCAATCGTTCTAAGGACATAGCATTCTCTTCTTCTTGCTTGCTTCTTCCCTAGCTCAATAACTCTCATATTCTTTTTCTTTATCCTTTCATTTCGGTGTCGACTTTGGTTATCACCTCTTGCCTCAAAATCCAACTCAACTATTTCAATTCTCATTTCGTTTCTATTCTGTTCAACATTTTGTCCAAGTTTAGAATTGTCTCCACAACACAAAAATACAACAAAATAAGTAGAATATCGAATAAAATACTAACATCAATATAATAAAATGAATCGAGAGTATTATTTAACTCACCAGATAAATTTGTTCTAAAATTTTAATTATAGTCGTTAATCATATGTGCATATTTTTTTTAATAGTTTAGAAACGATTTGATTAGATTTTAAACGGTTTTTTCTAATTCTTGAAATTAAAATTGAATTGTTTCAAAATTATTAAAAAACAAAACATTGACGAGTTTATGTAAATTAAAGTAACAATTTGAAAACTACAATTTCGATTTGAGTAGACATATTCTCCAATTTTTTTAAAAAAAAAAAACGAATTTGATTGGGGTCAGAAAACGTATGCCTAACGACATTATTGTTGAAAAATTGGAACATCCCTCGTACGGAGAGTTTTTCATATGCGAACAGACGCATTAGAAAGGACGACAATACTCAGGATCCCAATGCATGATTTTCTGAAAATATTTGTATTTTATTTTTCAAAATATTATGCAACTTTAATTATTATGTAGAATTTAATATTTTATATTTTGATACACTGAAAATAATTTTTAACTTGTGTTACTGTATTATAATAAATTATGTTATTTTCGACTACCTTCACACCGCAGTCGTAATCATCCGTAGGTTGTCGATTATTGACAATAATTACAGGACGCGCCAAACATATATGTACATTTGTATACAATTCAACTTTAAGATTTGTTTCATTCTGGTCAATGAACTTTCATTTGTTCCACACTAGTCACCCAACTATAAAATATATTTCGTGTTAATTACTATGTTAGTCCACTTATCACTTAGAAAAACATCTACGTGGATTAGCATCAATTCAAGAAGTTTTCATATAAGTCCTCTCTTCACAATGACAAAATGTATGGCCATTTGACACATCAAATTTAACATTAATTTTGAAAAATGGAGACTAATGTAGTGATCAACACGAAACAAAGCTTAAATTTTAGAGTTTAATTTGAAATAAATTAAAGTAGTGATCAAACTGAAACCTATCTATAACTTCAGTGACCAACTGAGTTTTTAACCCACCCCTGGCCCATAAACATTATCAATGATTGATTAGTACAATATAAGTATGCATCAAAACATTATTAATGGTTGATACAGTACAATCTAAGAATGCATCAAAATGTCCAACATTATTTATTTAAGTATTATATGCAGTCCAACACTCAAATTAATAATTGGAGCCTTCCATTGCAACCATTAGTTTCAATGTCCAACCAAAATATAAGTGTGCAACTTTGGATCTACTTTATTTTTAGCCCTTCATTTTTTTTTTTTCCCTTTAACGAATCAACAACGATATACCTTCAAATTTATCTAACCCCGTGCTATAAGAGTATCAAGTATCCATCGTATTTTTAAATCACTCAATACGTTTCTGTTATTCTATCCGTCCAAATTGTGAGATGTGAAAATATATTTTTAAAATATACCAGGTATCAAATAAAGTTAATCTACGATGAAATCTCATGTGAATCGCTATTCTAATTCCTAGTCAAATAAAGAAGCAAGCAATTTGCTTGCTAATTTCATTCAAATTGCATTAAAAAAAAAAAAAACAATTAATTCTTTAATTTCTACTATAACAGTACAAGTGAGTCTCAAAATCAAATAGTAAATGAAACGAGTTTTGAATTTTTTTTTTTTTTTTTTTTTTTTTTGGTTTCTTAAAAAATATTATACATATACGAAATTACACATCCGGTAAATACAAACTATCATAAATAGATAATGTATATCAAATAATTTATATCTATACTACATATAAAAGTTCTAATATGGGAGAAATATTTATGGACGATATTGCTCCTACAAATAACTTAAAATTCCTAGAACCATCTTTTAATTAATATTATTTATTTTGGCTTTAATTTAAACTATTTAATACCATATAAATATTGCATTTCGATCATTGGAAGTGATTTGCCTCTTTAAATTCCATTATTTATTGTAATTAATGAAAATAAATAAAAATATAATACTAATAAAGTTTTTGATATATTGAAATTATTATCTTTAATTGTAAACAATCAAAGAGTCAATTTTAATATGCACGAGAATTTAAACAAATTTTTTCATCAGCATAACAAAACAAGAGGAATTTGGCTTTGCATTTCGACTTTCTTATTATTGATTCATACTTTCTTTTTCTGTTCTTCTTTTTTGTTTTTTTATCATGCCAAGAAATTTTTTTCCCTTGCAATGACGGTTTTTAATCTTTGATAATTAGTTTGATAGTAATGTGGTAATAATGGATGTGTTAATTTTTCATGAATGATTCACTAATTTTAAGAATATATATAATGGTAATATTCATTTAAATTTTGATTTCTATATCTTTTTTTCTTGATTTAGAATATTTGTTCGATGTAAAAATGTTAATTATTGTGGTATTTTGGATAACAAATGGATTTGAGCTCGAATGATGTTTTATGCCATTTTGTAAGCAATTTTTATTGAAGAATAACGAGTTACAACAAGAAAAATTAGTGTTACTCTAACTCTTTCAACCATGCAGCCGAGGAAGACATAACTTGGATAATTTAAGTCATGCTATGTATGAGGTGAAAATAAATCTCGCATAATAAGTGATTTTATGTGATAAGTTAAAATCATAAATTTATATTAAGAAAGAGATTGTCTAAGTATTTGGTTGTTTTGAATTTTCTTGAAATTTATTAATATTTTCAGATGGAATTGCAGGAAAGAATGCATGAAGAGAACAAAAATAAAATAAAAAAATAACCTTAGTTTATAGGTGCATTAAAACTGAATGGATATTGCAATAGAAAATTCTTCTTTATCTTATGTCAAATAATTTTGAGATTCTTTTTTTGATAAATAATTATCTAAAAAAAGGCTAAATATTTTGTTTTTTACGTGCTTTTTATAATGATATAAATACAAAAGATCATTGAAAAATTGTGTTATATCTTCTATTTTCATATATTTTAAAATTTGATACTAATTTTCATAAAAGAAAGTTTTAATTTCTAAGCCATTGGCCTATTAGACATATGCTTTAAAATATAATTAAAAAAGTATCAATAATCTTTTAAATTTAATATTCACGTAGGTCATATACTTTTTAATGATTGGAAAATGAGTTTCATTTAAATTTTATATTCATCGATGATTTTAAAATAAAAAAATTATAATATAATTGCAAAATCACGTGCAATGCACGTATTGTTAACTAGTTATTAATTAAAAGGAGCTTAAATATATTTTTTTAATATTCATGGGACCAAGACAAGAAAACATGCAACATAGCCTTGATGTCCGCCTGAAATATTGCGGCATGCCAGCCGTCCTCCAGCCGTTTTGCCCATGTTTTAGGACATCAGATTATTCTTAATTTCTACAATATGTTGCTTTTATAATTAGGAATAACAAAATGGCTGTCTGGATCTTGGTCTTCTCCTGAATGGGGGCGAGGATTTCTCTATTGAGAAAGATTGTCATCGTTTCGAATCGGTCGACTCTTTTATTTTATTTTTTCAATGTTTTTAAATTTAATCATATTTAATAAAATAGATAAATAAACACGACAATAAATTAAAATATTTAAGTTCATGTTCTGTTGCCGCCTCGTCAGCATCCATATCTATACAGAGAATTTTGGCTTTGAGGTGTAAAAATTGGGGTAAAAAATTTCTAAAGTTAGCTAAACTTGTGTCATGACTTTAAGTGGACAAAATTGAAGTTTAAGTCCTCAATCCTTGCCTGTTGTAGCAAGTTGGGTTATAACCCCTTTGTTTTTTTACTAAAAAACTAAAGTTAAAATCAACAATTAATTTTAACTACACATTATATGGTCTCACAACATTTCAACCACATATTTCAACAACTTTCACAAAAAAATCTGATTTTAATCAAAATCAAACACACCCTTAATATTTCAATTTTATAGCACGTCTCGTAGTAGATAAAAAGACATGTGACTCTTACATCATTAACTTTCTAAAGTTTAAGATGGTACCGACATAATTTTAATGAAATAACAAAAATAAAGAGAGAGAAAGCGAAAGGTAAAACAATATCAAATTTCTCCCTACTCGAATTTAATTAGGTAGAGATTTGTGTTACAATTTCTCTTTCAAGTGGGTCATTGAAGTTTATTTTGTTGGGTGTCTTAATTTACATTTTTAATTATAAAAAATCAATTCCTCCAACTTTCGTAAGCTTTTATCCAAAAAAAAAAAAAAAAATCATAAACGACACAATATAAATAAATATCATTTAGACACAAATCATAATGTGTTACATTGATAAATATTTGTCTAGCCAGTGAACTTAAACAGAGTAATTTGCCTGAAGTTGTTGAACAAAATCATAATTCATTGCCCAAATTATAATAAAATTAAATTCAATAATCTCCTTAAATTAAGATATGAGTTCAAAGAAAAACATGAAAATGAATGTGGTAACAAAATGCCTCACAAGTCACAACAAGGACAACTTGGGCACAATGGGGTTTCCCTAAATTAGGGGAATAATGGGGGGACCAACTTTAACCTAATTGGATGGACTAACAAAAGAAAAAGGCTCTTCGTGGAGATTAGCTTTTGAGATTAGATTACACTAATTGTGTTTGCCCTTGATTAACTTTCAATAATAAAGCTATCAATATTATATTAATTGGAATGTGGTGGAACATTCATCCCTAAAATCCAATTAAGTATCTCTATTATTTTTGTTCTATTATCGTTGTTGAATTGTTCTCGATTCTCAAAATTGACACGTTTAGTATGTTAAATTGTACAAAATTAAAACATAATAAGTCATGTTTGTCTATTGTCATGTCTAGTTCTGCAATTAAATACAGTGAACATGTCTATAATTATATCGCGATAGCTTTCTTCTTGACTAGTTCTATTTATTAATTACTATAAGATTAAACACTTTATTTTTATTTATTTCTGTCATTTATTATGAAAATGTCATGCTGAGTAGCCACGAAAGGTCGAAAGCTATGTCAAGGAAGCAGTGTTGTAGCACGTTATTGATGCTACGGGCAGGTGGGCTGGATTCCAATAACATTGCATGTGCCATAAACTTTAGACAATTTTGTCCTAATTTTATATGCCACGTAAACGTAATGAGTCTAGTCCATGCCCATTACATAGGAGAAAATAAACCAATAGTTTTAAGAATAACATAATGTTTTATGTTTCAAAAATGTAGCAAAAAGGGATATTTCATTTTCTATTGTATATTGTATCTCATAAAATCAAAATCCATAACTATGAGCTCGTTTGATAGAATTTATAAACTAGTTTATTTGACCAAAAAATTTATCTTACTAACCTAATATTTTTTACCATTCGTGGTCAAATAAACTATTTTGTAAACTCTACCGACGGGTTCTATACAGTAAATGTTTGAAGTTCATATTAGGGATGAACTAAAACTGCATTTTAGAGTGGAAGTTTTTGGAGTTGGCTAACTTTTTTTAAGCCATTTTTTGGACCAATGCGAATTATTTATCAAGTACTGGATTACTGGCAAATTTTATTGGCACTGATTACGAAATGGAGGCCAATTTTGAACTAAATCGACCAACTTGGTCCAGTTTAAAAGAAGTCAAAATTTTCATAATGAAGACTAGTCCGATTCTCAAGTTTGACAGTTTAATCGAGCACCACCGCACCATGATAATGTACAACAATATGCACTCGATCCACCACAAAATTTTCAATGTACACTCACATCCTATATACACACCTTAACCCCCAACAACCTTGAATGTCAAAGTTGTCCTATATCATGCAAAAACTCATCAATGTAGGACCAAAAAGATAAACTAAAATTACATATTCTCTTAATATATGATAAAATAAAATTGCAAATCATAAAATGAAGACTTCAATGACAATTTTCAGCACGAAATACACTATATATAGAACTAGGCTGTGTTGCCAAACAGTAAAATTTTTTTATAACATCAAACAAATAAGAATAGCCTATAAATTAGAAGCTGTCTATGGCTTGTTAACTAAATTGGAATGGCCATAAAAACACGAAAAGAAAAAGAACGATAAAAGGCAGAAAACGATAAACAGTGTACTGTTGTCTACAAAAAGATATAGATTTTGCGAGAACTCCCAGAACATTCTTCTTAAATCCTGAGAATATGTAACAAAGAGGCCTGTGGGTTGACTAGTCGACGTACTCTATAGTCTACTCTGTATCCCTGAAGCTCTCACTTGTCAACCACAGCTTCTTTTGGATGACAAACACAACCTCGTCTCCTTCTTGGTCGGGTTCTGAAGTGGAATCGGCTGTTGCAACTGCATCCCAGTGCAATGCGGGTAAATACTTCTTTACGAACTCAATGACGGATTGTTTGTCCCGGATAATAATGAAACCTGTAGGCCTGAGAATACGATCCATCTCGAGCAGTAGATCCTCACCACTACACCCTTTCTTCTCAATGTCGGAAAACACAGTCCAAGCATGCAGAAAGTCGTAAGTCCTGGGGTATGTTGAGAAGGCTTCACACCTGTAGATAAATTAGACTTGGTGGATAAAATCTTCCAGATTCTAAAAAATGTTCAATTACGATCATAATTCTTAAGGTCAATGAATGTGACCCAGTACGTAATGTTGATCATCCCAAGGATAAAAGTTGGGATACAAAATATTTTGCCAAACTTTCCAAGTCATGTTAGAAACCAATGGGGTACTACTTTAAAACTAGCTGATAGTCTCCGGATTTCCTAATCAGATTTTGTTTCCACCACTTAAATATTTTCACTCTCTTGATATCAGATTCTTGTGCTAAAAATAGCTCATATATGCATGACAACATTTTGCTTTTGTCCATCTTTAAGGTGACTCCTCTTAGGAGCATGTAGAAACAACTGTACCATAATGTGTGATAAACGGAATGATGAAATCACCCCTATAAACACGATATATGATAGTAATCTAGGAACTTTCCACATACCAGTTGTGTGTTGTGCCAATCAAGCCTCTATCATACACAATCTTAAGCGTTTTGGGCCCATCTTCGGGGATAACGTTCATTACCCACACATCCTTGTCCTTCAAAGCAGCAGCAAATGACCCTAAATTTGCCTTCATGTCCATCACGTTCCTCAGAGTATCCGATGAGATCTTTGGACTCAACAGATTCCAATAATTCTCAACCCTCCGCCTCCAGAGTTCCTTTGTGCAAACAAGAAACACAAAGTCAACATTGAATTCTCTGTTTATCATTGCTGCATATGAATCAGATAAGCAAGCAGTACTGATTGAAGGAAAATAAATAGATGCAGAAATTTTCCAATTACCGTGTTTTTTTCAAACATTTCACTCGAATAGCCAAAATCAGCAAGCCGTGGGGGAGGAGAAGTTAATCGAGCAGGCCATGGTGCAAGCCCACTACCTCTAGTTTTGTGATCTTCTGATGTGAGGGAAAAAAAAAACATTAGAAATGAAGTTACAGGTCTATCTGAATAAATTCTGGTTGCAATAGCATATACGAGATCGAATAAAACAGAATTACCATCACAGAAATCAATCTCAAAATTACAGAGCACTTATTAAATGTGGTTTTCATTATATCCAGTTTCAAGCGAGAAAAGTAAAAATGACAATGAACTAAGGTTTAAATAAAAAACAAGGAGTTAATTAAGGAGTGCCACACACTACAGAACACTTTAAACCTTCAAGATAGATAGAACAGAGTAGAAAATGCTGGAATCAGAATATAGATACAACTTCAGTTAATACCAAAGGACCTAATCCTTGGCTTCGCGTTCACGCTATGCCAAAATATTTTAGTGCCTCAAACCTAATGAATTTCCCCAATTTTATCCTTTCTATGTAAGTCAACTGATCATTTATTGCGGATACAACCACCACCAAAGTCTTTTTCCCAACAAAATTTGGGGATGGCTACATGAATCTTCTTTCGCCACTTTATTTGATCCAAAGGTTTACCTACTGAAAAGTTCAATAAATCAGATCTTTCACAACTACATCAGGTTAAGTTCATTTTAGTTTACCCCATTTTCGAGACTTGTTATATTGGAATCGTATTCTTGATGTCTATGAGACACGTACCCCAACCATCTAAGTAGTCATTCTCTTAATATATTCTCAATCTATATTACCTTCACCGTTGGCACATATCCTCATTTCTCATTTTATTCATTCTAATATGACCACACCTCCATTTTAGAATCTTCACTTCTACTAGGTTCATCATTAACATTTTTTTCGTTTTAACAATACAGATTATACACAGTGATGATCTCACTACTGTTCTTTAAAATTGCCATTTTACTTGGTAGATATCTTCTATCACATAATCCGTATAGCACTTCATCGTTTGGTCCGGCACACACTAATCCTCGTTCCTATGCACTACCTCCTGAAAAGTTAGACTATTCTTCAAAAAAAAAAAGTTGACTACCATTTAGGATACTTAACCAATGCGTTACATAGCAGATACTTGGGTGGGGGGGAATAGATAACACCACATTTTAGGACCAAAAAAAGGTCATGTAGACTAAATCCAATTGATCATTTGTCACGTCAGCAATAAATTCTTCTTTTTAGAAGCGAATTATGGAATGGGCACTCTGTATAAAGAAAACCAGGGAACACATATCTTCAGGTAAAATATTCCCCCTTGTTGTTTTTAGAAGTGATTTGTTGCTACCTCGTGGTTTAAAATTTGGAAAATTATCCCCTAGTCGATTCAAAAATTATGCTCACTGACACCATTGATTGACTGGTGGCATTTTGGCATACAAGATCATTATGCAATGAGGTAATTTGCCTATTTATAGGGCCAGGTGCAGAATATACCCAAGCACAAATGCATATCTGGGTAATTTTCTTTTTCTTTTTTCAATAAATGAAGTACAGTTATACCAGCTTTGCTGAACTTTTCAGGATATGCTCTAACTTAAATCTAGATTTTGTTGGTAGAATACTAGTGTGCATCCATTGCACACCCATTTAGGTGCTCCCATGAAAACACAAGCAACACAAACTAGGACACGGTTGACTAAATATATTTTCTGTCAATGAAAAACCACCTAACATTAACATAATACTATTCCATAAAAGACCCTTAGGTAGTAATTGATAATGGTAAATTAGCAGTTAACCTCACAGTTGTAGAATTATTGTTAAACCCTTCTTCTCAAAATTGAATGTCCATTTCATTTTGGAACATCTCAAAATAATGTCCACTTTCCTTAAACAAACTATAAAATGTCATTCACAAAATTTAATTAACCAGATTATTGTGTGAAAATTCAAGCACATGGCTTTATTGATGTCATATATCAGGGTTAGGAATGAAAGATGAGAGTAGTGTCTCTTCAATTTTATTTATTTTTTATTTTTCTTAAAAAAAAAAAGCCTCTTGCCAAACTGACTAGAACATCCAATATGAGATGGAGGGATCACTTCTTTTCCCCTTCTTAATTTTCAAAATAAGCAATCACAACCTGCATTGCAGTCATTAATCATTACTTAGATCTAACAACTGTTCTTGAGATGTGTCAAGATACACCTCCACAACTTCTTTCCAGACAACTGTCCTAGTTAAGTAGACGAATGCAAGTGATGAAAAAGTAATGCATGATATAAGGTACTTACGATCAGAATAAGGTGTTATGCATGCCTCCATTGCGACACCCCACACTGCATCTGGATCATCATCAGATCGACACATAGGTGGGTGAGTGCCAGGTTCTCTTTCCAAATAACAGTCATTTGTTAAAGGCTTTTGCCAAATGACAGTTTGGTTCCTTTTCGCTGCAATTCTCCAACACATACGTTCCACAAGTGCACTCATCTCCCTCCATATTCTTAGGTCTTCTTCATCCTGTGCATAAGCTTCAGGGGATGAGTAGGCAAAATAGCCTCCAGGTCTAAGAAGCCTATCCAACTCAAGAAGAAGGAGCCCATCCCTCTGCAGCCAATCAATTCTACAACGAGAACAGTGAGCAAGTTCAAAAGATCTGCTTGGGTAAGGAAGCCTCTTTGTTCCAAGAACACCAAGAAATGCAGGAATTCCTCTCTCTAGCGCAAATTGGATCTGATTTTGGTGCACATCATTTGGTGCTAGAGACATAGCAATTATATCGGATTTTAGAAGGTAAGCACCAAAACTGGCAACACCACAACCAACATCAAGAACCGTACGCAACCTTCCCTCATTGTTCAAGTTATCTTTTGAGAAGTTCAGCATCTGCAAAACACAGAGCATGATTAGAATCAGAAGCAAAATTTCTCAACCATTTTGAGCTATGATGCAGGATAAGGATCATAATGCAACAGCTAGGTGAAAAAAGTGTACTCATCAGGTTGAATTTCCCGGTCAATTTTTTTGATACTGCAAGAGTCATAATACTTACATTTGCCATTGAAGCAATGTATTTGCCTGCCCCATAATGAAAATGAGTGCCTCCTCCAGGAAAATTAATCTTATCACCTTTGACAACCATCCAATTCTGGTCAGACTTCTCATGTGCAAGATGAGTATGAGGTATGTTTGCTTTCCATACTTCATCTCTACTTTTTGGCCACTTAATTGGGATCTGTAACCCCAAAAACAAATAAAGGGAACCAGCACGAGTTAGAAAGTTTACAAAATATCACATGGTGAAGATATTGATTCAATTCGTATTGCCTGCTGCTTTATTTTCTGACCTTGTATCCTGCAGGAGGAGGAATTAAGCAATTGTACCGTCTCTCAGGTAAAGGGCAATGTCTTTCATAGTGCTCCATCAAAGATAGATCCAACTTCAATCTCATCTGATATATAAGATGTCTGTCCAGACAAGGGATTAGCTCTGAATGACGATCGTCACAAACCTTGAATCAAACAGAAGTAACGAAAAAATGTTTTTCAGTTAAATCAAACAAGAGAGAACAAACAATGAGGAGATAAGGGTCCCTTTGTTTCTTCTTTAAACAACTCTTATGAGCACATGCACATGTGTTGGGGGAGAGGGGAGGGGGGAGGGAGAAGTTGATTTGTGTACAATGTGGTTAGCAGGAGAAAGACTTACAGGGAAGCTCTTTGCCACGATACCGTCCTCTCCATCGTCAAGTCCAAACTTGAATGAAGATTCATCCTGTTTGCCCCCAAGATCAGAGTCTTCATCCCCACTCAAATAAGAGGATCCAAGTTTTCTCAAAGACCGGCTGCCATACTCCAAAGCAGACTCACCAGCACTATTAGAGCCAAAATAGACATACAGAAAAACAAGAAACACAGCCCCGATGCACACAGAAGTTAACAAGCGCTTGCTTTGGGCTCCATCTGATCTACCCCTCATCATTTATATGGCTTAGAACCTCTCAAAGAAACTTCAGCTTCTCCTTTCAACTCAAAGTTCAGATACTATGGACCACCAAAATAGTCTCATAACTGAGATTCGAAAGTTACGTTGATTTAGTAATTACACCGGGTGCAATTTGAGTCAAAAAAGACTAGGAAGCAACCTGTGAAATCATTATTCAACAAGTCTGAATCAATCCAAAGTAATAAGCATTAGGCACACAAGAAACCAACATAAAAAAGTCAATAGCCCTATGCTTTAAATTTGACCTCTAAACATATCCATTACATGACTCAAGTGTGAATTTTATTTCATTTTTTTATTCATGGTGGAACTATAAGTAGACACGTGTCAGGTCTGCAGTAAACTTTTCAGTCACAGATCAGTACGGTTACAATCTAAGTGATATGAGAGACTACAGTGTAAAAAATAATGTGAGTAAGTTCAAATTGCATTCACAAGTGGAGTAGTTAAGATGTTCACAGATCACAAGGGAGGGATTAGTGTTTAAATACCAAAATATTTGACAAGAAAGAATGACTTCAAATACAATTGATAAAAAGCAGTCAAGTGAATTACTATTTCAAGCAACGAGGCTGGATTAATTAGAGCATAGACGTGAGAAGATTCCAAAGGAATGTCAATCAAATAGTAAAATGATATACTATAAGTATATAATGCGCAATAAATTTATGATTAAAAACCATGATCGTTTAGTAACTAGATTCATAATCAGCTCTGGAACATAATTGCTGCTGGACGACAAAAGGCAATAAACTTTAGATTCAACAGCAAAACTATTATCCGTAATTTCTGCGGGCTCAGTAAAACACCACCAACGGAAATGCAAGATAACGTCAATGAACATGAAAACAGCATTGGTTATTGATATGATGTTTAGTGTGCCAGCACTCCACACTAATCAGTGAAAATCAAGGTTTCCTATTTTCCCTCAACAAAGAAATCCAAAAACGTAATACTACTATGCACCTTATTTCTTTCTATATAGAGCAAATCACAGCAATGGTTTCATCTTTATTATTTTACATCCCCATTTTTAGCAACAAAAATAGAATCTACACCAAGAAACCCAACACACGAGTTAAGATTTAATCTTTTAGATAAATTGAGTTGAATGACAGCTCAATCAAGGCAGATCTAATTCCATATCCCTTAACACTTGGTAATTATTGCGTTAACCGTAATAATAACAATTATTAAAAACACAAGGCTTATTAATCTTGCTATATAAACAAAATCTAACACCGATTATGGAAATGAATGAAGAGCAAATCACGGTAAAATGAAATCAGATCGGAGTGTAAAGAATGGAGTAACCACCTGAGCAGATCTGAATTGAATTATCCGAATCTATTGATGCGTAAGAAATTGCAGATGTGATGTGAAAATGAATCAAAATGAAAATGACCCCAAATTTGTAAGGAGTGGCAAGCAAGGGAGAGAGCTGGGGTGTATTCTTTTCACTACAAATAGGAATGGGAATCACTCAGTTAGATAGATATATAGATAAAATAAAATATAATATAAAGAGGGGTGGGGAGGGGGTGGCGGTAAGGGTTAGATCGCAGTTATGAGTTTCTGTGCTTGCGTGCGTGTGTTTCCATTTTTAGTTAGAGGAGGTGAAACTCAATAACTGACAACACAATTTTGACTGCGAGTTACCGTAACAGTTTAGTACACAAATAACTAAATTAGAATACCGTTTTCCAGTGGTAGGGTTCCAACTGTACATTGTATTGATAATAAATTAGGTTAGTAAACAGATTTTAGATTTTAGAGATGATCCGCGGCGAAGAGAGTTTGATTAAGAAAGTGAACAGATTTTGGAGATGATTGGTTGATAGAGATGGATTCAAACCGTCGACAAATTTTGGAAGAGATAATTTTGTGAGAGGAGAAATTGAAAATGTAGTGACAAACGGATGTTTAAGTACTATCTTTTTTGGTAATGAAGAAACTCTTACGGTCGTGATTATTGTATTATTATTTTTTCCTTTATTCAAATTAATTGATAGCATAAGTAACTACAATTCAAATTTAATATCGTTAATCTATTTAAAACTTGAGTGTAATTTTATCGAGTAGTGGATTGCTTCAAGACGTTCAAAATCAAATAAATACAAGTTATGGTCTTTTAATTGAAAACTATATTTATTTTATAAAATAATTAATTCATATATTATTATTTTTTATTGATTTGTGTTTTTCCATTTCACCAAAATGAGAACAAATTATTTTCCCATGAGTTTTCCGTTTTGTAATATACATTTGATTGTAAGCATTGAATTTGGGTGGAAAGAAAATGAATTTCAAGAAATTAAATTGCCAAGAAATTATTAATTGAAAAATATCAATTTAGAAGACAAATTTTACCTGAAAAATAAAACTTCATCCCCCTCTAAGAAAACGTTTTTCTTATTTTCAAGGAAAATGTAGTTATTTATGTAGAAATGAGAAAATGTTTTACCTGAAAAAAATGAACATCAATCAAACGTATAGTTGAAAAATAAGTGGAAAAATACTTTTTTCCATGGAAAAATATGACTACCAAACGTATCAATTGAAAAATAAATGGAAAAAAAAAGAACTTTTTCCATAGAAAATGTGTTACAATCAAACACACTCGTTTTTACTGCTATGCAACAAAACTAGGCCACTATTTCTCAAATTGTTTTTTCTACTCAATTTGTAGAAAATTTTGCTCTTCACGTATTCATTAGATATCACATCAAATACATAAATCATAACCATTAAGAATGAATTATAACATATTGTTCCACTCGATAAACCGACCACTTGGGTGTCGAAGCTGGTCGAGTGGTGTTATTGCACCCATTCATGCTTTCACGGAGAAATGTTCGGCCTCCAAAGGCTAGAACTATTCAATTGTTTGTTTACAAATATACATATGAGAAACAAACAAAATTATATGGACACAAATATATTTTCACTTCTAATAACAAAGATAATCGTGTTATGTTTTTATGAAAGTATTTTATTAAAATTGCAATCAACGATTATTCACGAGCTGAACTAGTGACCCAACAATTCAGTCACTAATCTAGTGATTCCGTGTTTTATTTGGATCAATAGTCCGTTGAATCTGATATCTAAGATACAAGTTTTGTACAATTAAGACCTGATACAAGTTAAATAAAATTTTAACTATATCACGTTTTATTTGTATATAAATATTCAGTAATAGGTTTTATTGATTTTTACTGAGTTTTATATATCACTCATTGTTGTGCAAAATAAGATACTTTTCTATATGGATTTAACAAAATAAAATTTGGAAAAAAAAAATGACTGAAAATAACGCGGTTTTACGCCGACAGAGAAATTATAGTGTCGGCGATCTTGCACTGAGCTGGCCTGAAGTGGACTTCCGAAAAGGACCCAGATGGATCCGTGGGCCCAAAATGTTTTGGGACTTTTTCATACTATATGCTGAATTAAGATTTCTAGGCCCAAATTATTCAAAAACCCTTCTTTATTTATAGGGCTGATGCCTTGAAAAGAGGGTTCTAAATATTCCCCCAATTTATTTGAGGGAAATTGATACAAAGAGCACTGATTGGGGTAAAAATTGTTGTGTAATAATTATTTTGAAGATTTCTAGTTTTGTCACCTAATTTGATAGTTTTTAACATATTTTGAGATTTGTTTTTTTCCTTGGGTCAGTCTCTATCATGTTTTTGCACTACTATTAGATCAATTCATTTTATTTTAATTTTCATTGAGTCAAGAATATATATACATACACTTACAGTATACATATTAAAATTAATAATAATCAATTTGAACTAAGTACTCTGAGCTAAAAACGTGTCCATCTTTCGAAAATTCTAAAATGTCACATTCGAGAAATACGAGACAATAAATTCATTTTTGTTGCTATTAAATTTGAGCTTAATTACATATGATTAATCATTTGAAGCTCGGTTTAGTTCATTCATAGGTTTATGGAAAAGCTTCTCGAAGAAGACGCAGAACGGAGCTTCAATTGCGGTGTATCTTTCGGCCGCAGTTCTGTTTGCCCGAAACAACTAATTTTTTATTATAAAAATTATTGTTTATAACAATAAATTTAGGGTTGCTGTTAATAAATTTGAGCTCAACTGTATTGTATATGATAAATTTATGAAAAGCTTCAAAACAAAATAAATTTTAAGTATATTAATTTTTGTCTATTTCTTTTAATCCATCATATTGACATCACTTGGTTCCCAAATTTTCAATGTATTTGTACAAGTAGTCCTTCAATGATAGAAACAGTTATAATCACTGTTAAACAGAGGCAGCTCAAAATAATTTAAGGGTTTTAGCCTTTTAGGCACAATTTTTGAAGGACCTTTTTAAAAGTAATAATAAATAAATTCAATGGAGAAAATGCTTACCCAAAAAAATTCGATCGATAATTGTTGACAGTATTATTGTAAGTTATTTGACTAAAATCAATATTTGTCGTTAATTTCATATGGAATTACTGACAACCGACGTACCCTTGTCAATGATTATTGATGTTAATGTCATCGATGATGTTACGGTCACTAATATTCGATAGAAAAGTTGTTAATGTCATCGATGAAAGTTTATTCTATTCTATTTTTTATTTTAAAAAGTTATTGATAAAATATTACATTAGTAACGTTAGAAAAAATTCATTATATTTTGATCGATTCAAATCAAACTACTCATGAACTATCTTAACTAACTGGGGTTTACCATAAACCAACTAATCAAGTAAACTCGCTGCTTATTTGAAAATGCACAAAATGTGAAAATCTATGTTCAGAACCACATACATGAAGCTTGATATATGGGCTTGTTTCCATCACGTACATTATTTGTTATAATTGTATCCAATTTGAGATTGTAATTTTTTTAAAAGAATTTTAAATGTTTATATTTAAAAAAACTAAAATACGTAAAGTGATACAAAAATTCACATAGTATGTTTTGAAATTATTTATATACATGTTTAGATTGAATGAGAAAAGTGTTTATATATTGGGAAAATAGCATGTTTAGTATTCGATCTTTTGAAAGCGTAACGAATATACCTTTAAACTCTTAAAAATAACATTGAAGACAAAAGCATGGTATGTCACTAATTACATAATTCGTCCATTTTCTTTATTATATGCCTCAAGTGCAATTCACCATGCTAGCAGAACCACAAACCACCACCACCACCACCACCACCACCACTTATCTCCATCAACAGTGCCACGACTCATCTTCTTCCTCAAGAACAACATTCTTCACCATGACTACAACCAAATGTTGCAATTTTCGCTCATCCTACACACACCTGCTCAAGATTGAAGAACATTGTTATTTACCACGACTACAAGAAAATGCTATAGTTTCTGCTTATCCTACGCACCCCAGCACAAGATTCAAAACACCAGTCTACAATATGACCACAAGAAAAAGGATACAATTTCTACTTATTCTACGCACCATTTCTCCTGTATTTTTGGCAGTGATTGATCACTCTCTCCTCTTGTTATGCTTCTAAAAATACAATGAAAATACTAATAACTGTTTTATTCAAAATTTTCACATTATTTTCATGGGAAAATGACATAATTGTTCATCAAACTATTGTTTATATTAAAACAAATATATTTACTTACCATATTCCATATATTTACCTTGTTAGTAGAAATGTATATAGGAAAATATATGTATGTAATATTCCTATTTTAGGTAGGATCCTTTCATTATTAGTATATATATGCATTGTACTCTTATTCAATTACTCATTCAATTGAATCAATACAGAGAATTATTTCTCCACACATATTCTCCTTTATATTTCTTCATCTTTTTTATATTTCTACATGGTATCAGAGAGACGATTCTAAGCGACGATGATTCGCACAAACGATGATAGAAAAATCATAGAAGCGACGATTGCTCAATCGGATCTCATGGCTATACAGCAATCCGATCATCCCGGCATAATCCCTGTTTCTGAACTACTTAATGAGAAGATCAATTGGAGATCGAACCGGAAAAGTGAAGATCGGCCGAACCGGTCGACCGTTTCATCTTATCGGTCGACCGTTTCGACAGAAACTGGACAGCGACAGTGCACCTACTGTATGATGACTGGCCACATTGTTGATACCTGCTATTTCATACATGGCTTCCCTCTATGGCACAAGTTTCATAGGAAGGACGTGAAGCCACGAAACGAACGCTTCACAAATACTGTTACCGCTTCTGCACCTAACCCAAGGGAAGGAAGAACGCTGACAGCCAAAGAATACGAGCAGATCATGACACTTTTAAACAACAAAACGGGTAATGATAAGTCTTATATTAACACACCAGGTATCAATTCTTCTACTACTTCTTTGAGTAATTCATGGATTATTGATAGCGGGGCCACTGACTATGTGACGAAGGATGGGATTGTTGAGAATAAATCCATGCCAAAGCACAAAACTATTCAATTACCGGATGAGGGTCATGCTCTTATTAAATATATTGGTGCAGCTAACTTGGGAAATAATATGACTGTTGATAATGTGCTTTATGTTCCCAACTTCAAAGTTAATCTATTATCTATCAGTAAACTTACTAGAGGATTAGGTTGCTATGTGATATTTTATCCTGATTTTTGTGTCATGAATGATTTGACTACGAAGAAGACAATTGGCTTGGGAAGGCAGAGTAACGGCCTATATTACCTTTCACAAAAACCACAAATACATCATACTACCAGTAGGTCAACCAACCTATGGCATAGACGTCTTGGGCACCCTTCCGCTTCACCTCTCCAATTCCTAGCACAAAGCATTTCGGATATTAGTTTTGATTCTCACGATATTTGTGATGTTTGTCATTTGGCTAAGCAATCTAGACTACCTTTTAAGGCTAGTGAAATTTCTAGCAATAAACCATTTGATCTGATTCATTGTGATATTTGGGGACCTCATAAAATTTATTCTTATTCTGGTGCTAGATATTTTCTTACAATTGTCGATGACTTTTCTCGTTACACTTGGGTACTCCTCATGCGTCACAAGTCTGAAACTCAAAGCATAATTAAGAATTTCTTTGCTTGGGTTAAAACATAACACAATCTGACTATAAAAGGCCTACAATCTGATAATGGCCAAGAGTTTTTATCATTGTAAGCATTTTTGGATCAAAATGGCACTAATTTTCATAGGTCATGTCCTTATACCCTTCAACAAAATGGAGTGGTAGAGAGAAAACACCGTCACCTCCTTAATGTAGCCCGTGCCATTAGATTTCAAGCTAATCTTCCATTAAAATTTTGGGGGGAACATATCAAAACGGCTTGTTATCTTATCAATCGTATACCTTCTCCATTGCTTTCACACAAATCACCATACGAAAGATTACACAAGAAATTACCACCTTATTCTCATTTGCGTGTCTATGGTTGTCTATGTTTTGCCACCAACCTTAAACCCAGCCATAAATTTGACACACGATCCAGACGGTGTGTGTTTCTTGGATACTCCTCAGGACAAAAAGGGTACACCTTATACGACCTTACCGACAGAAAATTAATAATATCCCGAGACGTCGTATTCCATGAAACCATATTTCCATACGCCTCCCAACAAAATGATGAAACCAACTCCATCCCATTACCACAATCTATGCCTCTGGATGTTGACGTGCCTCATTTACCTGACCCTGAGGACCAACATATAGCAGAAATGGATTCCTTGCCTGAGAGTCCCACACACTGTTCAAACGGTCGTTTCCATCATCCGTTTTAACAGAAAGTTCACACGGTCAACCGTCTGGTCAGTCGGTTCCCTCATCCGTTTCAACAGAGAGTTCACCCGGTCGACCGTCTGGTCACCCGTTTTCCTCATCCGTTTCTACAGAGAGCTCAGACGGTCGACCGTCTCCACATATCGGTCGACCGGTTGAGCAGTTTTCTTCACCTTCACCTGACAGACAGCCACACCGACCTCCTGTCATACCCAATGACCAACTTCGACGATCCACAAGATCAATTCAAACCTCAATTCACCTGAAAGATTACTATATCAATCATGCTCTGCCTACTCAAACCGGGTCTCTTCCGGTCAAGTCCAGCACTCAACATCCTATATCAAGGTATGTATCATATAGCAATCTTTCTTCTGTTCATCGTGCCCTTACATACAATATTTCTCACATTGTTGAGCCAGCAACATTTGAGGCAGCATGTCAGGATCCCAAGTGGGTAGCTGCTATGAATGATGAAATCTGTGCCTTGGAAGAAAACAACACTTGGTCCCTTGTCCCACTTCCTCCGGGTTCTCGTCCTATTGGTTGTAAGTGGGTGTTTAAAGTCAAATTTAATTCTGACGGTACTGTTGAACGTTACAAAGCACGGCTGGTGGCAAAGGGGTTTACACAACGAGAAGGGATTGATTATAATGAAACTTTCGCTCCAGTTGCAAAATTAACAACAGTCAGATGCTTACTCGCTGTCGCCTCTATTCGCAACTGGACGCTTCATCAGATGGATGTCCACAATGCCTTTCTTCACGGTGCCCTTGATGAAGAAGTCTATATGACTCCTCCACCTGGATTTCGTCGACAGGGGGAGACACCAGTTGTATGTCGACTTCATAAATCTCTATATGGATTGAAACAGACATCTCGTTCTTGGTTTCAAAAATTTATATCTGCTATTATTCAGTTTGGGTTCAAACAGTCACATGCAGATTATTCACTCTTTACCAAGGTCAGTGGTGATTCATTTACAGCTGTTCTATTATATGTGGATGATATGATTGTCACAGGAAACGATAAAGAAGCGATTTCTTCCACGAAGACGTTTCTTGCATCTCAATTCAAGTTGAAGGACCTTGACACACTAAAATACTTTTTGGAGTAGAAATTGCTCGCTCGAGATCAGGGATCTCGATAAATCAAAGAAAGTATACTCTTGACATTCTTCAAGAGGCCGGATTACTTGGAGCAAAATCTGCAGCATTTCCCATGGAGCAGTCATCAAAATTTAATTCGACAGATGGACAATTGTTGAAAGATCCCACATATTATCGACGGTTGGTAGGGAAGCTCATTTATCTCACCATCACTAGACCGGAAATCTCTTATTCGGTCAATACACTCAGTCAGTTCATGCAGGCACCTAGACAACCCCACCTTGATGCAGTTCACCGATTGCTCCGATACTTGAAAGGAGCACCGGGTCGAGGATTATATTTCTCATCAAGTGGAAAATTGCAGCTAGCGGGATTTTGTGATGCAGATTGGGCTGGAGATATTACTACACGACGGTCAGTTACGGGATATTGTGTATTTTTGGGAAATGCACTTATATCATGGAGAAGCAAGAAGCAAACAACTGTGTCCAAATTTTCAGCAGAAGCAGAATATAGGGCAATGGCTTCAATTACTTGTGAGCTTACATGGTTGAGGCAGTTGCTGACAGATTTATGTGTGGATCACCCACAAGCAGCAACCTTATATTGTGACAATCAAGCAGCAATACATATTGCAGCTAATCCAGTTTATCATGAGAGGACAAAGCACATTGAAATAGATTGCCATATTGTTCGTGAACGAATCATCAAGGGAGAGATCAAGACTGCCTATGTTCCAAGCAGCAATCAGATTGCAGATTTATTTACTAAAGCATTAGGCAAGGAGGCATTCCACAGTTTCACTCGCAAGTTGGGCACTATTGACATACATGCTCCAACTTGAGGGGAAGTATTAAAACAAATATATTTACTTACCATATTCCATATATTTACCTTGTTAGTAGAATTGTATATAGAAAAATATATGTATGTAATATTCCTATTTTAGGTAGGATCCTTTCATTATTAGTATATATATGCATTGTACTCTTATTCAATTACTCATTCAATTGAATCAATACAGAGAATTATTTCTCCACACATATTCTCATTTATATTTCTTCATCTCTTTTATATTTCTACAGTTTAAGTGGTAAGTTAATCCACAATCGGTGGTGGTGGGTTCATGGTGAGAAAGTGTTCTCCATGGCTGGATCTTTTTCATAGTGGTGGGTCGTTGGTGCCACTGCTGCTTTTTGGTGGCAGGTTGGCCATTAGGTTTTCTCTATTGGTAACTAATAAATCGCTGCTGCTTTCCATAATTACTGGTAGTGGTGGCAGTTGGAGATTCAAAAAACTCTTCGATGGGCAGATGGACTTCGCCAATATCTTTGTTGCCTAACGCACGTTCACAAACAAGTTTGAAATCATGAGTCAGGGAATTTTGTTGAAGCGTTGGCTCCTCCACCGCGCACTTCGTATGAAAATCCCTGGTGGGGTTGGTTTCGTAGTCTCTATCGACCGGTGTCTTCATCGCCTACTTCAACTTTGTGTCAATGCCAGAGATTGAAACTATCGCGTACATCGGCATCTAGGTTATGAGGTTAACTTTGTTCAAATCTTTAGCTGACATAGAATTAATTTCCAATATGCAATACCAGTAGCAGAGCCAGACAATTCGAATTGGGAGATCCCCAAATGACATATAAAAAAAATTGAAACAACATAATAGTGATGAATTTTTTTTGATACTTCATTACAAGCGTTCTTTACAAGTTCTCATACTCTAATAACGTTGTCTAATTACATCATCATCAATCTTGTCAAATATATCCTTTTCAATACACATAATCAAGCTATCATTCAACCATTTATCACCCATTCGATAGCGTACTCGATTCTTAACATAATTCATTGTAAAAAATATTCTCTCTACCGTAGCAGTAGCAACTGAAAGAATTAATGCCAATATCAAAAGATTGTATACTAATGAATATACTTCATATTTTTTTGTCTCAACCAACTTTTGTGCAAGTTCACCAAGACCTTTTAATCCTTCAAAATTTTTATCAGTACGCATATCAATGATGTATGTGTCAATTTGATCATCAAATTGAAAAATAGTTGATCATTGAAAGTCTTTCGGATAAAACTTACACATTTGAATTAATTTGCTCTTGTAAAGAGCAAAAAATGAATTATTCAGACACAAACATGCTATACAAAGAAGTAAGTTATTGTTCACCTCAGAAAACCGATCATTCAACTCTTGAAGTTGCATATCAATTACTGCATAAAATAAATTTACATGGAAGTGATGTAAAATTGTCATAGTGATACATCGTGAACGACCCAAGGGTGTATATATATCGTTCATGTTAGGGGCACTAATGTTGTGCTCTACACAGAAGACATTAACTGTTACCAAAAAAGAATCTCATTAATCATTCCTGAACTCTTGAAACTGTTGTTTACATATTTTTACCAATATCATGGCATTAGCAATATCTTGATCTTTATTTTGTAATGTCTTTGACAATTCATTTGAAATTCTTAACATTTTTTTCATGAGATGTAGACCAAATACAAACTCAAATGTAAGAATTGTTGCCAACAAAACACTCGCTTCACTTTTTTTTTCCACAATTTGTGCTATCGTTAGCAATTGTATCAATAACATCAATTGCACTTAAAAACATGAGCATCAAATTACATAAACAACCATAGTGAGAGCTCCAACATGTATCACCAGAATGCTTGATAGCAGTTTCTTGATGAAGGCCTCGTCCACTTGATATTTCACCTGCATTGAGCGCTTCAAGAATTTTGAGTTTTTGTTTCTCACGAATTTTACACCTCTTTACTGATCATCCAACAATATTCACCACAATATTAGCCAAATAATAGAAAGATAGGATATTCGCATGTGTTTTTGTCACAGCTACAAGAGCTAGTTGAAGTTGATGAGCAAATCAATGAATGTAGTAGGCAATCATGTTATCTTTCAAGATGAGTGTTTTGATACAATTGTACTCACTTTGCATATTACTAGCTCCATCATAACGTTGCTCTCTCAAATTAGACAAACTTAAGCTATATATAGAGAACAAGTCTTTAACAACAACTTTAAGTGAGAGAGCCATAGTACTTAAAATATGTTGGATGCCAATAAAACGTTCAATTACATACCCATTCTTTACAAATCGCAAAACAATTAACATTTACTTTTTAGTTGAAATATCACGAAATTCATCAACTAGAATAGAAAACAACCCATTACCAATCTCACTGATAATAACCCCAGCCATTTCAAAAGCAATAGCACTTACGATATCTTTTTGAATATTTGGTGAGGTCAATTTGAAATTTGCAGGAATATCATTTAAACACACAGCCTTAATCTCAAGATTATGATCACACAACCATTTTAGTAGTTCAAGAAATTTTTTTTGATTGCTTGAATATTCAGACTCATCACTTCTACTAAAAACATGCTCTTGTCGTAGAAGACATCGAACACAATCGATTGATGCGGTTATACATATTCGATACTCACTTCGTGTTTGTTCTGATTGTTTGAAAAGACTAAACTCAATACTTTCTTATTGGATATTGAATAATTCAAACTTAATCCGAACTATGTTGTGTGCACTACTAAATTTTCTAATATATTTTTCGAGACTATGTTTCTTCTTCTAATTTGAGAACCCGCCGACAGCAAAATAATAACAATTTGAACTAAAAAGACAGCAAAACAATCAAAATACGTCATTTTTTTTCTATACTATATTCAAATCAACCCGGAGACTCATCATACCACTTAGTACTAAATCGTCTGTCATTGTTTTTTTTTTTTTTTGTCGACAAAAACTCATAATTGCGAAGCTAACAAGGACCCTATTGTACATACTCTCTTCGAATTACATCTCGAACATTAACACCATATTTATTGATTGGTGTTCTTAATCCAAGAACTGAAGGCAATTGTTCAACATTAATTTGACTCATATATTATCTAACATCAATGTCATTCATTTGATCACAATCATCCCCGACATCAATTTCTTCTATTTTATTACTTTCATTCAAAATATTAATCTCATTCATTTCATTACTGTCATCACTCATATCAATTTTATCTCTAATATTCTGATCATTATCGGATATTCCTTTTATCAATAGTTTGCTGACTCGAAGAAGGATGAGATTTACATAATCTTTTAAAGTACTTCTCCATTAGTTTTAAACATTTAATTCATCAATGAACATACAAAAAGGAAAAAAAAAAAAAAGAAAAAAGCAAGGCCACAACCATTTTAGTCGACAAGGCTGCAATTATTTCTAATAATTTAATAAATGAGCAAAGGCAAGCCATTGCTTACCTTGATGTGGACTTGAGCAAACCAGACCACATGCGAAGAGTCAGAGAAGTGAATTAAGAGATTCACTGTACTTATTATTTTCCTCAAGGAAGGACATAGTCAAACACTTTCTGGACATAAAAAATCACATTAACTACATTATTAATTTATTATAAAAAAAATTCTTCAAATAATTGATTCAATATTCTTTCTAGACCAACAAATGTAGTCGGCTTCAATATTCTTTATAGTTTATACAAAATTTTCTTCAAAAAATCATATTTTTTCTAAACCAACAAATATAATTAATAAAGCAATTAATCAATAATACTGGCTTTTATCAGACAGAATGGATAATCATTTAATCAAGAAATAGGATATCTTTAAGGGAGGGTTTTGAAAAAGGGTTTATTATAATCAGCGTTTTCTATTATTTTTTGTACGTGAAAATCAACAGAAACTCAAACTTATGGCACACTAACTTTAGAATTTAATACATACTATGAAATAAATCAAATAATACGACAACTCACGGAATGAAGACGAAGGAAAAGAGGTTCTTCTCAATAATGGAGTATTGGAAGTGCGTGTTATGTGATTCGGAATCGGATTCCTAACTCGTGAATACGTGAAGACGAAAGATGATAAAGTGATGAACGCAATCAATTTTTTTGGACCTGAAGACATGAAGTGAAGTCTGAAGAAAATGAAATGATGAAGAGCAATCAATTTGTGCATTCTTTGTTTAGTTTATTGTTGGGTTGGGTTTAAGTAATTTTTTGGTTTATGTTTTAGTATTTTCCTTTTTGTGGCTGGTTATTAAATTAAAAAAATTAAAAATTTTTTTGTACAAAGTGGGGGGGTCCAGGTCTCCCCCAGGACCCTCATGTCCCTGTGCAATACTCCATGCTGACGATCGAGAATCCAAGAAATTGAAGAGTTTTAGAGTGAATAATGAAAGATATGTGGGGTGGGGTGGTCTGACCCTTTTATTCATATGATTTCAAGCGCTTATCTTTTTAAAAAAATGTTTGAATTGCACTTGAGGTAGATAATGGAGAAAATTGATGGATTCTAGTATTAGAGACCTACAATGCCTATTTTCTCAAATATTTAAGATGTTTCTGTGTTATTTTTAAAAGTTAAAAGATATATCTCTTACGTTTTCTAATGATTGAAGACCTAATATACTATTGTCCTTTATATATTTTGAAAATATAACCATGTGGGATACCAATGCCTTTATAAATAATTTGAAAATAGATACCAAAATTTAATTTTAGAAAAGAGAGAAATTTGAGAATTTATTGTATTTTAACTAATAAATTTTTAAATTAGGATCCTTTTTAACCTTAAAATTTATGAACTTTGGCCTGATTATTTTCAGACATGGTCTGATAATTATAAATCCACAAAAGTACTTAGATGACAATAATTGTTCAAATGAATATTTAATTATTGACTTATTGTTCATATGAACGATAAACACTAAATATTATAGATTATCATATAAGCATTTCCATCAAAGAATCACCAAAAGTCCAATTTTTCTATATTTTTGTCCCCGTGGTGATTCGAAACAGTAAAAAGCAAAATCCCATGCAGACGAGAGATAAGACAAGCCATTGGTGTATAGTCCAGTCAATTCAGACAGCATAATTATTGACGGTCTTGATCACGCCACGTAATAAATCACTACGAAGAAAACGCTTTGGATCGGGCAAAGTGCCGAAATGGGCCGACACTGACAGGGATACCCACGTGTATTGGACAGCGCTTATGGGCCCACTGACTAACTTTATGTCAAATCATTAAATGGATCAGAGTCCAACTGAACTGAATGTTATAGACTGATGGCCCATTTCAGAGGGATTCTCGTACCCGTTTCCTTATAATATTTTTGAATTTCGATTTTCTTTTTGTACACTTTAAAAGGTAAAAGTTTGTGAAAATGACAGTTACACAAAGCTGTACACCTTAATATTGATACAATTATTAATAAACTTTTTCCTTCGTCCAGCTCAATCGACTCGGCTGGCCGACATGGAATCGAGAGACTAACAAGAGTGATCTATACTCTAATGATACGTTTTATCAGAATTGATAAATATAAAAATTAAAATCATATTTATTATAGTCAAATTTTATCTTAGTATCGTCTACTAAAAATTAATTAAATATTCAATAAGAAAGAAAATCACAATTTAAAACTATAAATTAAATTTAAGAGTTGTGTTCCAAAAAATACTTTGCAGTGTTTTTAAATATTTTAATTTCTAAATTGTTGTTTAAATTAATATTCTTGAATATATTGATAGTACTTTTGGTACCTTATGAGAAAAAAAATTTCAAATACTGCCATTTTTTTTTTTTTTTTACAGTTTTCCACTTTCCACTTTTCAGTTTTCAGTTATTCCATTGTAGTACTATTTATTTATTTATTATTATTTTGGGAGGTTGTGAAAGGTGAGGAAAATTTTATTAGAGGCCACCCAACTTGTATGTATGTTTCATGTTGGTCATCAAATTTCTTTTCATTTTATTTTGACTCAGCTTATATTTCGATTTGACCATTTCATAGAGCCACACGAGGGCGAGTGTAGTCGAATGTCTATACTGAACTTTGGATTGCTTTTTAAAGATTTATTTTTGCCTGCCTTGAAATTAATATTGAGTTGGACGACTCTAATGTGTTCTAGTTGCAGAGAAAGTTGCAGAGAAGGAAGAAGGATGAAAAAAAGGCGTATTCACCATAAATGAGAAAGTAGTTATGGTCCCAATTTGTAATTTGTAGGCACTTTTAATTGATGAATGACTGCATTGTTGACCAATTCTCTTTCTTGGGAGCTGGTGATGTCTAACAAAGTGAAATTATCTAAAGTACTCCTCTTTATGTGCAATGTGTATTTGATTGAAACTTTTGTTGGATGAATATACATCATTAAATTCCTAATTTTTACTCTAAACTTTTTTTTTCTTTTTTTCAAAGCACTAAGTCTCGTACTATAAATTTTGGGACCAAGACAACTGTAATGACTCTTAATTTTTATGTTGAAAATGTTTGCAATAACCTAATGTCTTTTCTGACACGTAATTCATTTATATACCGTTTATAAATTGTTGCTTCTCTCTACTAATTATCATTGTGCTATTAATTGTCAAAGCGTTGCCGCCCCCTGAGGAAAAAAACTTGCCTTCGCCAAGCAAACTTCTCATCTTCGCTCTTATCTGTATTGGAAAATTTTCTTGACTCTGCCCCTGCAAACGTAACTGTGACCAAACAAACGACCACTCCAATGCATCAGACAAAATGCATGACTTGACACTTCTTTGACATTAACTCTATTGTTTTTGCCAACAAGAAAACTCAGATTAGTGCATTAACCCTACCTCTCCATTTAAATAAATTAGGGAAATAATTTTTCTTTTTGGAGTTGGAAATAATAACTAATAATTAATAAAATAAAAGAGAACAATAAATCAAGCCAAAAAGTGAACGCCTTGTTGGTACAAACAAGTTGACTTCTAGCACTGCCTCAAGAGAACCTCTACAGAACGAAAGAGTAGTAAGTTGAAATTTTTTTTTTATTTTTCTCTTCTTTTATGTGTAAATCGAAAGTACGAAATTAATATAAATAGTACACTTTTATTACATAAGTAAATTACATATAATGGCCTCAACCTAGCATAGAGTATAGCATCTTATATAAATCCCAAAGGCCTCAACTTGTCACTAGTTGTGTGGTAGATTGTATTAGACTATAATGGCTATGTGGGAGAGTCATTAAAGTTGAGAATTTAGTACTACTTCTATATTCACTTATAGCTTGATTCTCTTAAAAATATCAAGAACAATAGAGAATAATAATAATAAAATGACCACAAAAAAATTGTATATTGTCTATTGTATATACTTCAATTATCACTGAATTTCTTTCGCGTCCCAACAATTCAAACCCTTGACCTCCCCCCTTAATAGGACCATACAAATAGTTGTATATTGTATATACTTCAATTGTGAAGTATAGAAAGACATTGTTTATAACAAGATAAAATCAAATTGTTCAACGATAGATAAATAAAGTAGGATACCTTACTTTTATAAGATCGTATTGTCTATAGGGGTACGATGATTTATTTAGAATACATTGAATGAAACCATGTGAAATCTTACTTGTGACTATTTGAAATAAGACTTCATTTGATAATCAAACAACTTAATTTGGGGTGGGTAATGACCTTTGATTACTAGATCAAGTTCTTAGATGTACCGACGAATGAGATCTCACTTATATGATCAATATCTCAGTGCTTTTGGAATTGGGACGAAACAATTAATGAACATATACTTGCAATATAAAATCCGTTCCTCACTTTGTAAGACGTTGTCACTTCGAGTGTTTTTCAAATGGAAATTGAATCTAAGCTTAATAATTTAATGATGAGATCGTTGAATTAATTTTATCATAATTAATTGTTTTATGAAAATGAGAGTCAAGGAGTAAAATATATTAGGAACTAGGAAGGGCATAACAATCATTTTGTCTGACTCTGAAATAATGACGGTTAAATGGGGGTTGACTTGTTAATGTGATAATCAAAAGATATTATGATCGATTGGATAGTATTAATTTTCCATAATATTGTTTGTCCTAATAGTGCAATCACGACTCGGATGTGGAATGACCCAAGATTAAAATATAAATTTCAATTTGTCAAGAGTTGACTAAATTGTGGTTTGATTTATTAGAGTTTGTGTTGAGTGAGTCCGGTTCATCCATCTAATAACTCCAAATGAAGAGATGAGGGTTTGATGAAGCCAAATTACAAGAGATATTTTACTTTGAAGCTTGAAAATATTGTGTTGCCCATTATAAAGACATTTTAAGAGTCGAACACTTAAGAATCTAGTAGTAAAGACACCAAAAGTGAATGAAGGCTAGGGTTTTGGAATATCTCGAATATAGCCCTTTCCTTTTTAAGTAAAATCCTAAACCAACCTTGGGTACCATTGGCGCATGTTTGACAAAGTCAAATTAATCAAACATATTTTTTATTCATACATTTCGTAGGATCCACAATTTATTACCTACTTCTTATTTACACATTCAATAGTACCCACAACTTAAAAATATTTAAAAAATAATTTCAACACTGATAAAATCTTCAAGGAGCTCATCTAGAAGAGGCTTCCAAATTACCAACTTCTCCATAGCGTGCCATAGTTGACTACTAATTTTAGCTATGTGACTTTAGGTAGTTTATAAGTAATTCCAAGCTTAACTTGTGATGCTCTCCCAAATCACCAACAATTAATGGACTGAAAATTATTGACAGTCTAGCCCTCACCACGGCTTGATGCATAAGCCTATTAATTTTTCCTTGCACTTCGCCTCCTCAACTAGTATTATGACTCAAATCACTTCGTTGATTTTTTTTTTTTTTTTTTTTTGTCCCCAAATCCTTGCCATAATAAGCTCCATTATTCCTAGAACTTTCCTTATCATCGCTTCTATCCTTGTCAAGAACACGCCCCATTCGATAAAATGCCCAATACATCTTTGGTTATCTCGTACCTTTTTGGTAACACGACCAACGTAAGGAGGACATATTTTCGTGCGATTCTAGATCAGCTCGAGATTTCCTCTATTTCAAACCCTAGGTTCTTCCCTAGTCACAACAACTTTTCTTCTTTTAGCTTACCGAAATTGCCTTCAACATTGTTGATAGCAATGCCCTAATAAACTTTTAGGGTTGTCGTTCTAATTGCAACCACTAGGCGTTAGTCACATTGCCACCCTGACAAATAATTTTATGGATATATAGCTCATAGGTGTTCCTTTCAATCTATAGCTATAAATATATTTATACCCAAGCACATGCATGACCTAATTTGCAGAAGTCTCCCAAGATTAATTAGAATATGAAAAAAAAAATATATATATATATATATGAAATGCATATATAGTTTAATATGCTCACCCTAAAACAAAAAACAAAGACAGGCCTAGCCTTCAATAAACTTTAATGAATGTACAAATTAAGACGAGTAAGGATGTTTTCGCTGTGCTTGAAACCTGATTTCTTAGCCGTATGTCTCTCTGTCTTCCTAAGGAAAGTAGCTAAAACCCACAGCTTAGTGGATGCAATGGGTTCAATCAATTAACTTGATGAGACGTTGTACGTGATGACGGTAAAATTTCTCTAACTCTTTTCTTAATCATGTCTAATATTATCTAATCCAACATACTAAAGGCACCGTTAAAGAGTCATCAACTTATAGACCAGCTTAGGTAAATTGTTCAAGCACAATCAAGCTTTATGCCATCAATGGCATTGCAAGCCACCATCAAGGATCAAGCTATTTTATATAACTCAATTTGACTCATTTACACCTTTAGCTTAAACAAAATAAACTTAATGTGATTAAATTTCTCTAATCTTAGTGAAAAAAGAGCTCTAGGATTGCTAGTTGCATATGAAACACTACAAAAAATTTCACTTTTAACAACGCAAATTGTCTTGTAAAGTCTTTCGACGACCATTTTTCGACAAAACAACCTAAAAATGACTTTCGACGACCAAAAATTTCATTGTTAAAAGTGAAATTTCTTGTAGTATCTTCTGATTGAAGAATCTAAATCTTTAAACATATGACGGATCATGATAAGGAAATGAAAAAAAATAATATCCCTATCAAAAAAGATACATATCTTATTGATAGGCACAGTAAGCCATTGCCAATAATTTCTATTAAAAAATATATGAACTTCAACAGACAAATGATTAGAAAAAATAATTTTCCCTTTTTCCTTCCATCTTATGGGTCCCAATTATATTTATTAAACTCCTTAATCCCATACTACTGCTTAAATCTAGAGATTTCTGGTAGTGGAAGTTGATACAAACGAAGGCCTAAACCGACAGATTATTAGCGATGGAGTTTAGCCATACGAAATTTTTTTCTCTCTTTGATAGTCCTTGCATCGTCTTCTAATGCAAATAAAAAAAAAAAAAATTGAATGTCCCGTAAGAGGGTTAGTCTAGGACTCCAGCATCAGCAAATGTGAAGGATACCATATGATGGCCATATATGTTTCTTGGATACCGGCAAAATGGATGGGGTTTTACTTTATTTTCCATAAATAGATATCAATCTATAGCCTTTAATGAATACCTAACTAAATTATACTGTTCAATGAGTCTGCAGAGTGTATTTGACTAATTTAATGCTGCTATAGCCTCTTTTGGGAACATATACGAGTGATATGACAACTGAGAAATGGGCGATGGATTTGTAAATTAATGAGGTCATAGACCATTTGAGACACCCCACCTCATTTCCCCCCCCCCCCCCCCCCCCTCCCTTCTTCCAGCCCACAGATTCAGAAGGGATTTTGGGAGATTCTATGCACAGAAAGACATGCTCATTAGTTCATAATTTCACCTTCAAAATTAGCATAAACACAGTATACAAAGTAGACATCTTTTCCTTTTATATCTGGATGATTTGCCAATACGGCAATACCCCATTAAAAAAAACGAGAAAATAATGGAAAAAAGACAAGAAATATGATATGCAAAATCTATAACTTGTCATAAATGGCTTTTAGTCTTTTCTGATAATTATCTATGACAATTTGGTGTAACAGTCTTATAACCTGTCATTGGTACAAAAACTGCCACTTTCAAAATGATCTATTGCAATATGGGATTAATTTCTTGCAGAAATTTACTCAAATATACTACCACTTGAAGCAACAGTATTCATGAAATCTAAGCATAGTTTTTGCAGAAAAACAACATAAAAGAGTAATAATAACAAAGCTTACATATAAAGGAAAATTTTAGGTACCTTTTTATAATGTCTCATAGATGATGCAGTGGCTAAGATTGCTAGTAGATAAGAATATATAAGAAGTAAATTGAGTTGGCAACAAATCTCATGCAAATGATGGGAGCACTAGCTTGAATTTGGTGGTGGTAGTATTGCCGGTTGCTGTTGCTGCTGCTGCGGTGGCCTCTTTCGCTTCTTCTTCTCGTAGCTGATTCCCCGAGCTTTTGCCTGCGAATCGCGAACTTCGCGTAAATAAAGCCTCACTGCTCTGGCCCCAAAAGGGTTAGCTTCGGGCTTGCCTCCATTTTCTTCATAGGCGGCCCGGAGGCGGCCTATAAGGGCATCAAGGCTTCCCCAGGCTTGGCGCAAGGGGCAAGGGCATGGTGCAGGCGGGTTGGGGTGCCCGAAGAAGGGGCATAGTTGAGTGTGAACCTTAGTTTTCCCGAACTGATCTAAGTATCTGAGGAATTCAAGGACGTGGGCGCCACTGCAGCGGGAGAGCGAGAGCGGTGGCCTGTGGTTTCGAAGGTACTGGCCAAAGGTGTTCCAGTCTCGGCGCTTCTGGTTCTCGTATCGGCTTAGGGTTGTGGGGGATGCTGCGGTGGAGGAGGAGCCTGAAGGGGAACCCACCATTGAGTTGGTATTTGTTGGGCTGTTGATGGTGAAACTGCTGATTTCTGTGCTTGAAGAATCCATTTCTTGAGCTGGGTTCATGGTTTCTTGTCTGATTTTTTCTTTTCTTTAACGTTTTTAATGCCTTGATCTAGAATCTAGAGAGAGAGGAATCTGCAGTCACTAAGCCACTAGGGTATCCAAACCATATAAATTCTTTTTTTTTTTTATCGAACCAAACCATATAAATTCTTGATCAAGAAATAGGCTCCATCACCTAGGATTAATTTTTTGCCATTTGAAAAGAAAAATGATGGTTCTAGGACGACAAGAAGTACAGGAAGAAAGAGGGAAATATGAACAATAGAGAGAGAGAGCTTTCTGCTTTTTCTTGTGATGTTTGTTCAATCCTAGAAAACCTTGAAAGTTCTATGATGTTTGGTTAGCTTTTAAGGCTTTGTTTTCTGCAAATATTTGAGAAGAGATTGGCTGATTTTTTTTCTAAAAAGGGCTAGCAACTGTAGTTAGACTCTGTACAGGATGAAAGAGAGAAAGATATATAGATATAGAGAGAGAGATAGAGAAAAGAGAGATATAGAGAGAGAAAGAGTGTGTGGAGGGACCTGGTTAGGGCTTTTTGTGGAAATGAAAAGAGGTTGACAGTACGGTAGAGGTGATAGATTGAGACAGGAGTAAATTATGGAGTTAAAATATTAGGGAATATTATGATTTTGTTTCAACCTTTTGCATTGATTGACAACACCTTTTCTAATTACTAAAATACCCTCTATTTTTTATATATTTATTTTATTTTTTTACTATTATTGGGTTACTTTTTCATCTGAATTTCTTTTTTTTTTTTTTTTTATCTGAATTTCTTCACATCACACCTGAAGTGTCAACAAGACTTATTTCATTTCACAGTCACAGCCATCAATAGGGACAAGGCATATGCTGTGCTTCATCAAAGTAGCTTTTATTCATTCACAACTTATTTTGTCAAATTCCAATAAATTCCGTTGGTTAGATAACCGTAAAAAAAGTTATTTTTAAGTAAATTTTAAACTTTTAACAATATTTTATACCCTTTTTTTCCTCTTATTTTTAAGTTTAAATGCTTTCTTAATAATTTTACATTTAGTGTATATTTGGTAGTTAAAAAGTAGTTTTTAAAAATATTTTAAAAAAAGTTGATGAAATATGTGATTGAAAAATTGATAAAAATTATGAGTCTAATAAAATATGTGGTTAAAAATAAGTTTTGACAAAAATAAATAAAAAAATTATGCTAAACACTTAGAGTGCGTTTAATTGGATTTCATTTTCCAGGGAAAAAACCTATTTTCCAATTAATTGCATATGATAGCCACATTTTTTCATAGAAAAATCATTTTTCCACCTATTTTATAACTACGCGTTTGATTGATTTGTATTTTTTTTTTTCCAGGTAAAGTGTTTTCTCATTTACTTTAACAATACAACATTTTACTTGAAAACAATGAAAATGTTTTCTTAAGGGGGCTGATGTTTTATTTTCTAGGGAAAATTTGCCATCATTTTTCTTGAAACAATTTTTTGACAATTCAATTCCATAAAATTTCTTTTCTTGCCACCCAAATTTTCTACTTGCAATCAAACACACCCTTACTTATTTCAAGTTGTTAAAGGTAAAACAACTAATCATTTTCAAACATACTTAATTAAGTTATAAGAAACTTGCTTGTAAGTATTGTCCTTCAAAGAAACCAAAAATTAGCATGTTGTGCAATAAAATTATTTTTTAAATACTTATAAATTGTAAATTCTACAAAATGTGTGAATAAAAAGTATATTTAATCAATTTAAATTATAATTTAAACATGGACTGAATCAAGTAACAGTCAAAAACCATAAACTAATTCAATGTAAGACAAAAATTAGATAACATTTAAGGCATTTATATAACTCTGTAAAGCAAAGGATGGTCAGTCAGCTCGACCACCTTCAGATTGGTAAGCGTGGAGATTGATTCAATTCCTACAATCAAGTTACGATTTTTGAAGAATAAAGTTCGGTAGAATTTGACGCGTTTACTTGAAACACATTTTAGTTATAGAAGTTTTTATCAGTTGTCATTTTAAATTGACCTATAATAACTTGTCTTGTTGAATTGTTTTATTTTCTAAGTTTATAGTGGACACCACATCGATTTTGAGATTCTGCAAGATTCCTCTAGATATTGTGTAGCTTAACATGTTTTCTACGATTCGTAGTGAATGTCACACCGACTTGTATGTTTCTTCGAGTTCTCATTGGTGTACTATACACATTGAACAAGTTTTTCTATTCTTACTTGATTCCACCCTCTTTTTGTCCTAAACACTCTTCTCGTGTTAGATACCTAAGCTAATCATGAGTTTAGACGAAGTTAAGCTCTTATACTTAATAATAATAATTTTTATTCTAATTCAAGTCGGCTCGACTTAGTAAGTCGAGCTTATTGTTAGATAAACTTGACAGCTATTATATTCTTTTAATTTTGATCAAGTCCAAACTCGTCATTAGTATCTAATATTATTCACAAATATCTTTTGTAAGCATAGGTTTTCGGAGGGTTTTCAACTTTAATGCTTTTTAAATTATTAATCTTGAGTGAATGTATTAGACCAACACAATTCTCTGAATATCCAATGGTCATGTACACAACATGCAAGTGTACGATTATGAAAGGCCCAATGCAATGCTCATATAATCTTGTTCCACATTAACACGTAAGATCCTTGTTTTTTGCAAACCTTACTAAAATTAATCTTATAATGTACCTTCATCATCAATAAGGGCAAAACAACTGTACTTAGAGTTTGACACTACTCTAAACTTACACAAACGACATAGTATAGACATAAAAGAAAGAGTAGAATCGGGGAAAAAAAAATAGTAAATCGTAACAAAATGTGTTCAAAAAATTCTAAACACTATTTATGACGCTAATCTATAAAGAGTAGGTATTCATATTTGTTAGTTTGAAGGCCTAACATATATATTGACCTAATTTTTTCAACAATTTAGGTTTAGTTTAATAGAATCAATTTATTTTTTTAAGTAAAAACGAATATTTGAATTAAACTAATTAATAACTAAGCTTCCAGGCCTTTTTTATTTAAAGAAATTTAATCTCATTGTTTTAGGAGTCAACGACCGAAGATTAGTAGTTTTATTTTTGCTAATTAATATTTGTAATTTCAGATTTTTTGTTGTCATAATTATTTCATGAAAATCATTTTCTAAACTATTAGAACAAGTTTAATTTAGGTCCACTGTTTCGTTGGAAATAATTAAGATAAACATTTGATTTTTCTCAATTTTTGTCCATACTCTTTGTATTCTTGTAAATAACGAGTTTTTGTTGCTTGTTTTCGATATTGAATCAATATAATATTAAAAGTCGACACGCTACCTGACACTCGACTTTTTAATTAAAAATCATCTTTAATTTTCAAAAACAAATACACCTATGTATCAAAATGAGATGACTTTGAATAGTATCACTAAATAATGGATGTTGTTGGGTTGCTTTCACTTCAATTGATGAAACTAGTTAGTCTTCAGCAATGAAAAAGACTTTCTAGCAAAGAATGTGATCTAATATTAAATGCGACGTAAGACGCTATTATTGCAACTAGTTTAGTTGGGTCGAAAAGTCGTTAAAATTTGACTTAGTAATTGAGATTTCTAGATAAGAGATATTGTGTAATAGTAATAAATTTTCGTATATTAGATAATTTTTTATAGGTAACAATTTTCTCCGATTTTAAAGATTTTCACGTATATTTTGTTGAGATTTGAGACCAATTTCTTTATTGCCCACAAGATTTTTATTCAGAGAAAATTAACGAAATAGAAAAATATAAAAATATAGAGAGATTTACGAACTGTCAAAGCTTTCACTATATGAAAAATTGTTACAATCATATAGATTTCACTCACCCAAATCCCTAAGTATCTTAAGAAAAATAATATTATAAGTTTTACCGCACCCATCAATTTATATTCTTTGTACAACCCACAAAGAAAATAAGAAAAACAACTAGGATGTTAGGCTTACAATTTTTCTCTAAAAAACCCTCAAGCCACAACTACAAAAGAGAATAAACTACGTCAATTTATAGTAGATGTATGACCTAATTTTCCTCCAAATTTTGTCTACGAAGGTGTCCAAAATTTGAAAATTTGTCCAATTTTAGCCACCAAATATAATATAATATTATATTATATCATATTTTTTCATTTTCAACAATTGGTACATCTTTTGATTTTAGCAAGTTTTGAGAAAATATCCCAACTTATTTTTGCGTTTTTTCTTTGTATTTCTACGTTCTTCGTGATTTATTGTAAAGGAAGATTTTGGAATGAGGAAACTGAGCTCCTGCCCACAGTGGGCAGGAATTTCTTGCCGACATGCTGATTTGTCAGCATGTGGGCAGTTGATGTAAAAATTGACTTTTACATCAACTGTCCATATGCTGACAAATCAGCATGTGGGCAAGAAATTTCTGTCCACTGTAGACAGGAGATCAGGACTCTTTAGAATGAATCTGAAAATCTGCTCAAATTCTTAATAAGTATAATAATATTTGTTAAAGTGAACAAAAAGAACAAAGAGTAATTTGTTAGGAGTTGAGATCAATTTTTTGATTCCCTCACAGAATCTTTATTAGACATTAACAAGTAGAAAAAAGACATAAAATATTTCATTGTATTAAAAATTATTAAATTATATACAATTTCTCAAACCCTCAAATATGGTTGAAAAAAATAGGGTAAATTTAAGGTTGGTCACTGTTTACGCACTCATGAGCTCTAAAATTATATGACCAAAATTTAATTCAATTCAAATCACATTTTAGTGCTAAAAGACCAAATACCCATGCAATTACAAAAGTAGTGCTAATTCAATGATATTGTTTTCTATGATACTGTTTTATTTATATAATATGCATTGATATATTTATACTATACTTTTATCTTTGATAATGTTTCAATATATGATATTGTTATTGAATGTATACAGTATCAATGGTCTTGTACTACTAATGAAGCATTTTAAGAATAATATCATTATTTCAAACAGTAAAACATCTCTACTTAGTTATATCTATGATACTGTTTTATCTAAATAAAGTGTTATATATAATAATGTATCATTACTTCAACCATTAAAAACGTCTTCTACTTAGTTATATCTATCATATTGTTATTAAAAACAAACAGTATCAATGATCTTGTACTACTAATAGAGTATTTTAAGAATAATATCATTACTTTAACCGTTAAAATATCTTGTACTTATTTTTATTTATGATACTGTTTTATTTAGATAAAGTAATATAGTATATTTACACCATACTTTTATCTTTGATACTGTTTTATTATGACAATGTTTCAACATGTGATACTGTTATTTAATCTATGATAATATTATTTTATTGGGTTGTATTTTGTGATACTATTTTATTAAGATACTTTTATGTATGATACATTTATCTATGATACTGTTTTAGTATGTATAATACTGTTTAGACAAAAAAAATTAAAGATTGTCATTTTAAGCTAAAGAGACGACTTCAAACAGCTAAAATCCATCGTTGAGACCATTCTAAAAACATATTATAATAAAAATTCTGAACACGTATGTGAATTTTATGTCCATTTCTACTATGATACTGTTTTCTATAATACAGTATCAAACAACACACATGACTAAACAACACAAACTTTCGTCAGAGCATGCCCACATCAAATTTTTTTATCCCTACAGAAATTCAAGCTCCTATTTACAGCAAAAAATTATGGTCATAACCAATATATTTCCTAAACATTCGCTTCTATGCTTATCTCATCACAAACAATATACACCACAACCACCAACTTTGTCACCGTCTCTGCTGCTCTCTGGAGCCAAATCCACTTATACACCACAACCACCATATCAGATTAATTAATAACAATGGATGTTCGTTGGTGACAAGCCAAGATACTCCAATCTGTGAAAATTTCCGCCGATGAACCTATGAAACCCCATAAGCAACACCAGATTTTCTTCATCAATCGAGTAAAGAAACCCAATTTCACTTCGAAATCCCAATGGAAATTCTTCCATATCTCTCTCCTTAAACTATCCCCAAATCTCAGTTTCACCATTTGTAACATCAATACTACCAGCATATCCCCCGTCTCCCCTTCCAAACCCAACTCCTTTTGTTCAAAACCAGTACTCCTAGTAGCACCACGAATTTCATACTATTCGCCACTCTGAAAGCCATTAGTCAGCAAAAGTATTCGACGACTACGATGAAGATGAAAGCTACGGAGAAGTGAGCAAGATTATCGGAAGCATGGCACTCCAAAATGGCAGCAGCATGGAGTACTAATAGAGTGGAAGGACGAGCATATACCCACTTGGGTTCCCTCTGATTAAATAGCCAAGAACGTGATTGCCGAGTATGAGGCTCTCTAGTGGAACGCCGTCAAGAAATCATAAAAAACAGCACTCCAAGAAGTTATTAAATCAGGTGACATGAGAGACATCAACGCCATGGATGAATTTTGTTTAAATTTGGTTTAAATCTGGTTTAAAGGATTACAGAGCTAATTACGTCACTAGATGAATTAATATGACTTATTGACAATTTTGAAAAGTATTTGGACCTAATTTAGATCAAGTCACCTATAGATAACTTATTGACAATTTTCCTAAAAAAATATTATCTTGACTTTACCACAAACACAATGTTTTACCCTTGGAACAAACTATGAAGACAGCAAAAACAGTTACATTTAATTGCTTTTTTTTTTTGGCTTTGTCACATAATACATAAAAGAAAAATAATTGTCCAATTCTTAACCATTTTAGGCTATGTTTGAGATAGATTTTAGATTTCAATTTTTTATTGTCAAACACTCAAAAATTGTTTTAGGTGTTTGACAAATTTAAGAAAAACTAATTACAAAAAATTTTGTATCATCTGACAACAGATTTTGAGAAGTAACAAAAATGTAGCTTCTTTAATTATATTTTTAACTTCTTCAATAATCTATATTGAAATTACTAATTTTAATCGTAATTAATAAAATTGATTCATCTTCTACGGATTATGTTTTTATTTTATAATTTTATAACTTTTAAGATTTAATAGATATTATTTTTTTATTACAAAATAATTATATATAGTGAATACACTGTCTTAAAAAATATTTGATAATATTACATGCTGTTGTAAAAGTAAAATTAAATTTTACAATAGTACCAATCAGTATTCTAAAAGGCATGCTTAAATTCGGGGCGTTTGCAAAATGCGTCGCATTAAGGGTATGCGCGTAAAAATGCGGTCAACTCTTTTTGTTGACCATCTAGGCGCGAATAGGCAAGAATATACGAGAATAAATACGATTAGGATAGAATATGCTAGAATAAACGTGATTAGACGAGAATAAGCACGAATAATCGCGCATTATAGCAAGCAAGCCTCTTTTTAAAAAAAATTTCAGATTGGGTCAAAATAAACCATTTCTAAATCTACAAGAGGTGTTAGAAAATGCTCAAAGTGAAATAAGGGAGCCCGATGAAAATGATTTTGTATCGGATGGCATGGAAAATGAGTTAGATGAAGAATAAGAACTTGATTTAGAATCCGATAAAGAGTTAGACAAAAGTTAGGCTATGTTGGTATATAATCTAATTGTATGAAATTATTAAGTAATTTGTGTTTATGTTTATGGTAGTTGTAATTTACTATTTTTTGAAAACTATTATGATGTGCTGTTATTTTGTATTTTAATCGTAGGCTGTGTTATTAAATTTAGACATGCAATTTTAATTTTGAACCACATTGAGTGTAATATGTTCAACTATGATATTTGTCTTAACATTAATTTAATTTTTCTTCATTATAAAACGTGCATCTAATTTTGAAAATTCATGTATTTTTTTGTATATTTTTTGAAAACTAAGACTGTAATTTTGTAATCTAAATTAGCAAATTGTAGGGTATGTTATTAAAATTTAAAATTTGAGCATTAAAAAAAATTAAAATTTCAAAACACATTTTGACGCCTAAGCTTCTCATAGGCGCGCTAAGGCCTATAATTTTTTATGTTTTACATCGCTGCGTAATCACGCATTATGCATTTTAGAACATTTGTATCAATTATGACAATAATACAATAATAAATTTCCATTTTAGTAAATATATACAAATACAACGATAAATTACTTTTATTTATGAAATACTTGAATGCTGAATTCACTTTAGAACAAAATTTTACTTAATATTTAACTAATTACAGTAATACTAAACCAAGTCTCACTCCACGGTTAGGCAAGACGGAAGTTTTGGAAACTTTCAATAAAATAACAATATTATTGATGGCAAGTATATTGGGTTTAAGACCACACCAATTGTGGTGATTCTGGTCATGTATATATATTGACAAAGATTACATAGCATTCCCTAAATTGTAGGGATTGATAATTATGACAGAAATATATTTGGCTAAACTAAAGGAATTTACAATTAAGAGAGAATCATGGTGCGATACATGGCTGAAATCTGGAGTTCTATTTTAGGTAGATGTATTTGAATTTGATTTGAATTCTGACTTTCCATGGTTATCACACCCCCGCAAGCTGATGGGTCGTGAGCGAACCATAAGCTTGTTTGTTAATAGAAGGAACCGAGACTTTGAAAGACCTTTAGTAAAGATGTCGGCGACTTGATCTGTAGTGGAGATATAGCAGACCTCGAGTTCCTTACGTACCACTTTGTCATGGACATAATGATAGTGTTTGGTTCTAGCATGGAAGACCGGGTTCGATGCCAATGATATGGAGCTGATATTGTCCCACCAAATGCGAGGAGTTGAAAGACATACTCCTAAGTCTTTAAATAAGGATCTAATCCATGAGAGTTCAGCTGCAGTGTAGGCTAGTTGACGGTATTCAGCTTCGGTGCTAGATCTGGATATAGTACGCTGTTTCTTGGCATTCCAAGAGATGGGATTATGACCAAGATAGACACAGTAGCCAGCTGTAGAGTGACGATCATCTGGGCAGCCTGCATAATCTGCATCAGAGTAAGCTTCCAACATCAAAGAGCCAGGTTGGTAGAAGAGCCCATGGTCAGGAGTGTCCTTTAAATAACGTAGAATGCGTTTCACATCAGTCCAATGATGTGTTGTTGGTTGATGCAGAAATTGACACACTTGATTAACAGCAAAGCATATATCTGGACGAGTCAGTGTCAAGTATTGTAGGGCGCCAACAACACTTCGAAATTCTGTGGGATCTGAAAGAGGGTCTCCATCATAGAGACTGAGTTTCTTACCAGCATTAGCAGGAGAAGAGATTGGCTTGACATCCTGAAACTTAGTGCGAAACAATAAATCCATAGTGTATTTGGTTTGAGTGAGATGCAAGCCAGTTGTGCTGTATACTGCCTCTAGACCAAGGAAATAGTGTAGTGGACCCAAATCTTTCATAGAGAACAATCTGCCCAGGTTCTGAATAAGACTAAAAATATGGGAAGAGCTAGTGCCTGTTATTAAAATGTCATCAACATATATAAGCAGACTAATGAGCAAATCACCCTCATGAAATGTGAATAGAGAATAATCTGCTTTAGACTCATAAAACCCAAGTTCCTCTAAATAATCAGAAAATCTTGTAAACCATTGACGCGGTGCTTGTTTTAAACCATAAAGTGACTTATGAAGTTTGCAAACATGGTTAGGATATTGTGGATCAATGAAGCCCGAAGGTTGTTTCATATATACTTTCTCTGATAAGATCCCATGTAGAAAGGCATTTTGAACATCCAATTGTCGAATTGGCCATTTGTGATTGACTGCTAAAGCAAGTATAATGCGAATAGTGGAATGCTTCACAACCGGACTAAAAGTTTCTGTATAATCAATGCCCTCTTGTTGGTGATATCCATTGGCCACTAGGCGGGCCTTGTAGCGTTCAATAGTGCCATCTGAACGCTTTTTGATTTTGAACACCCATTTGTTAGGTAGGATGTTCATATCCGAAGTAGGTGGTACCAATGACCAAGTAACGCTTTGTTGCAAAGCATTAAACTCAACACCCATTGCTTTACGCCATTCCTCATATTTTGCAGCTTGAGTATAACATGTGGGTTCTAGAAGAGTGGGATCATAAGTTACAGCCAATGCATACTTTGAATTTGGTTTAGAGATTCCAGCTCGACTCCTAGTAACCATAGGGTGGGGATTAGTGGTTGGGGGAGAAGTTTCAGTAATGATAGGATTGGGGGTTGGAGTAGTGTTTGGTTGGGTAGGTTCGGTAATGATAGGAGGAGTGATGAGGATATTTGTACTTGGTGTGATGGATGTAGTAGGAACATTAGGTGGGTTTTGTATAGGTGGGTCTGGAGGTTGTATGGTTGTATTTGGAGAGTCAGTAGAAGCTAATGGTATATGGGGCAAAGGTTCAGTAACTATCTCTAGTGGTGAATTAAAGTTTGGTGAAGCCGTCTCTGCAGAAAGAGTGGTAGTGGTCTCTTGGAATGGAAATGATAACTCATCAAAAATAACGTGACGGGACAAATAAATACGACCTGTACTTTGATCAAGACAGCGGTATCCTTGGTGGTTAAGAGAGTACCCCAAAAAAACACACCGCTTGGAACGAAATTGTAATTTATTTGTATTGTAAGGTCCTAAATAAGGAAAACATGCACATCCAAATACACGAAGAGTATCATATGAGGGAGATTTGTGAAATAATTTTTCATATGGACTGAGGTACTGTAAAACACGAGTTGGCAGACGATTTATTAAGTATAATGCAGTTTGAAATGCATCTACCCAATAATTTGATGACATATGAGCATGGGCAAGAAGGGTGAGCCCAGTGTCAACAATGTGACGATGTTTTCTTTCTGCGACCCCATTTTGTTCGGGATGACCTGGACAAGAGGAGCGGAATCCAATACCATTATGAGCCAAATAATTTTGAAACTTTCTTTTTGTATATTCACTCCCACCATCAGATTGAAACATTTTTATTTTGGATAAAAAGAAATTTTCAACATGTAGTTTAAATTTGAGGAAGATATCGTACACTTCATGTTTATATTGCATTGGAACGATCCATGAGTATCGTGAAAAATCATCCACAAATAAAACATAATATTTTGATCCTTTCATTGAAATAATAGGAGAAGTCCAAACATCTGAGTGAATTAATTCCAAAGGAAATTTTGATATGGAATTCGACAATTGAAAAGGTAACTTAGTACTTTTACCCAAAGGACATGAATTACAAAATGGAATGGAATTATCACCATGCATGAGAAGACATTTATTTGAAATAAGATGTGACAAAGTGTTGTTGGCAGGATGACCCAACCGAGAATGCCAAATTGGGATGCTAACACGAACACCAACCAATGCAAAAGGACGACCCGATTTTGTAGAGATTTGAGTATGAATGCGAAAGGGATAGAGACCATGTTCACTCTTCCCGCGGAAAAGCGTCTTCCCCGTCTTTACATCCTTCACATAGAAACAGTCAGAATAAAAAAACAAAGTAACAGTTATTATCCCGTGTGAATTGATAAATTGACAAAAGATTAGCAGCAATGGAAGGACAATGCAAAATATTTTTCAAAGCAAAGGTTGAGGAACCACAAGTGAATTTACTAGAGCCAGTATGAGCGATAGGCAAACCTGCACCATTACCCACATCAACATGATCTTTTCCCTGATATTCATTGTGAATGGCCAAATTTGTAAGATCAGAAGTAATATGGTTTGAGGCACCAGAATCTGAAATCCATGTGGTTGATGGAGTGTTGGAGGAGGCAATAGCAGTCATAGCCGTAAGTTTTTGAGGTGGGATTCTGCCTTCATACGCATGGTTCATGCGTTGATAGCAATCAAGGGCACTGTGCCCACTGCGATTACAGATTTGACATGGAGGACGTGAAGGCATAAGACCAGAGTTACCAAAAGACACTGAACCTGATTGTGGTTGGGACCAATTTTGATTCCGACGGAAACCAGATGGTCCCCTGCCTCGCATATTGGATCCACGGTGGTGGACAGAATTACGACCACGGTTGTTGCTTTGTGTAGCTTTGGGTGCGTACATGGCAGTGGGACTTGCCTCAAGAGATGGTGTTTGATGCGCCTTGAGCCTCATCTCTGCATTAAGCAATAAAGCGACTAGATCATCATAGGATATAGAAGTGTCACGGGCTTGTGCAGAGCTGACTGTAACTTCATATGCCGGGCCAACATTGTTCAGGATTATGTTGACAAGTTCATCATCGTCAACTGGTTTTCCTGCTAAGGCAAGATTATCAGCAATCTGATTTATCTTGTCCACAAAATCTGAGATGGAAAGACCTTCCCCTTTCACAGTTAGTAAGTCATGCCGGAGTTGCAAAATTTGATTTTTCGACTGAGAAGCATATCTCTTTTCAAGTGAGGACCATGTAGCTTGTGATGATGTGAATCGAGCCACTGTAGACAGTATAGTTGGAGAAAGAGAGTTGTTGATCCAACTAAGGATCATTTGGTCCTGTTGATGCCATGTAGCATACCTAGGATCCACTTCAGTTGTTACGGTGCCATCAATATTTGATTTGAATTCTGGTGGGCAAGGATTTGTTCCTGTGACAAATCCCATCAAATTCTTGCTTTTTTAGAATCGGAACAATTTGAGCAAGCCATAGTGGATAGTTGGTTCTGTCAAGTTTGATAGACATGAACCCAGAATGGCTGGGAACTACAGCACCAGCAGAGGAATTGATGGCTTCCATGGAGAGAAGAAAAAATATATGTGTATGGTCGTTAGACGTATGGCTCTGATACCATGAAGAAGAATATAGATGGCAAGTATATTGGGTTTAAGACCACACCAATTGTGGTGATTCTGGTCATGTATATATATTGACAAAGATTACATAGCATTCCCTATATTGTAGGGATTGATAATTATGACAGAAATATACTTGGCTAAACTAAAGGAATTTACAATTAAGAGAGAATCATGGTGCGATACATGGCTGAAATCTGGAGTTCTATTTTAGGTAGATGTATTTGAATTTGATTTGAATTCTGACTTTCCATGGTTATCAGGCATCTTTTGCTCTAAAGAAATACCAAACTCGACCTTTATTTTATTTTATTACCATAAAGAATTGATCATTTCTTTAGTTTTTGGCACGTTTATGTCAATTTCCCGATACAATTCACTTAATTCATATAACAATTCCTCGTTTTAAGGAAAATAATTATGGGGTTTGTTAATTAATTAATTTCATGAACTTCTCTTGACAAATATATAATTAGCCAATCAGGAACAATTAAGTTAACTTATAATTCTTTTATAAATTAACAAAATTTAATCAAATTACTTGTAATCATTGTTCTAAAAAGCTCGTCTAAGCTTCGCCTAAACTCTGCCGAGATTTGAAGTTTGGCCTCTACGCCTAGCCATGTCTCATACTTCGCCTTCGCATTTCTATTGTCTTGCTCTCGCCTATGTTTCGTCTAAACTCGAAAAGTTTGAAGCGCAGCCTCCACGCTTAGCCATGTTTTACGCTTTTTAGAACATTGCTTGTAATACGCTACGAATCATTAAAATAAATTTTTTATAATCATTGAAGGGGTACAAAAGGAAATAAAAAATAGCTACACTTGACATATTGATTAATCGTGTAATATAAAAGATTTTTATTTTATTTTTGTATTTGACTTATTCATTGGAACTTGAATCCAATTATGGAATAATTTTCCATTAAACAAATAAATTTTTTTTTTTTTTAGAAGAGTGTTTGTGTACAACATTTAAAGACAAGTCAAGTCAAAATAATAAAGTTGTTGGCTCGAGAGTGAAGCATTTTGGCAACCAATTATTGATTGGATCACTTGGGGGTTTCACATCTTGAAAAAGCATAATTTATGTCCGAGATATCATAGTGGAATAAATTATATATTTTACTTTCTTTATAATTAAATGAACACAAAAAAATTTAAATAAATATTGAGTAAATAACAAGGCAAGGTAACATAGTATAATAAAAAAATCAAGACACGATAGAAAGAGAAAAACCGTAGACTAGCCTCGAACTCAAATCTTCCATCAAGAGTTTATGTAAACAATACTCAAGAGTTTTCTTCGTATGGTTTTTTTTTTTTTTTTGTTTTATAAACGTAAATATTAGTCAATCTCAATGATCACAATCTCTTATCAGATTCCTAAATATTCTTAGTCCTTGGTACAGATAAAAGCATTTAATATTTTTATTGTTAGGGCCAATATTAACATTTTTATTCAACAAGATCACCACGAACATATGACAAAATGTTAAAAAGAATAAATCGGTCCAGTGGAAGCTAATTGAACTTCAATTTAGTACAATCAAGCCACTAAACTTTAATGTAAAAACAATTATATTACTTTGTTTGGATTTTGTTAGTGTGCCTACTGAAATTAGATGGCATGTGCGTCAGAATGTTTTCACCCCAGTCAGAGATTTCAGAAATTTTATCATAGTTGCAATCGGGTCACTAAACTTTAATTTAGAACAATTAAGTCATAAATCATGCAATCACACTTTAACAGTTATGATACACTTTCTTACATCTTTATCATATAAACAATTTTTAGCATTTGTTAATGTATATGCAAAACATCACATACCCAACTAATATATAAATCAAACAAAACAAGTAAAACTCAACCTAGTTGCTTCAAAAAAATATGATGTAGTAAATCATACACACAAAATGGTTTGAGAAATTTAATAGACACGAACAACGTATACCAAAAAACTTGATACGAAATCCCATAACAGTACTACAGTCATTGTTGATACAAGCGGTATACAAGATTTCAGAATAAACAAAATCATCTTTAGCATGATCAACAATGGGGAGTGCAATAATGCGCACAGTTGAGAATAGCAAACTCATTCAGAAATGCATAGAAGTGGTGCTGCTTTGTTGTAGGCTTTTCCCAATTATTCCTTCGTACAACCTATTGGGTAGGTGCACTTTGTTTATTGAATATACGTCTGATATTGTGTGGATTTTGTAATAAATATCATATTATCAGGAGTTGATTTTACAAAATGGTCAATGAAGCTTGTGAAAAATTTCAAGTCGACCTATAAAATATTTTTCTAACTCATTTAGTTATTAAATTTAATTGACCTTAAATCATTAGTTAAAGTTTAGTGACCATTTGCAACTAGGGTGAAAATTTAGTGACCTCTAGTGTTATTAATTTCCAAATCGAGATGGTGACGTTGGCATTTCATTAATTTTAACAAACATGTCAGCAAATACCGATAGACAAGTCAACAGAATCCAAATGAAGTAGTCTATTTGTTTTTAAATAACTTAAAAATTAGTACTCTAAATTGAATTTCAGTGACCTCTAATATAATTAACCCTTTTATATTCACTTCAGGTCGAAAAATCCCTTGGAATACCCTAGTTTAGATTAAAAAAATTAAAAAAAATAATTTTTTTTGTCTTCATATAAGAACTATTGGCATAGTCCTAAAATCTAATAGAACTAAAGATGACTCTTTTCTTCGTTTGTTTGAAATAAGAATCCATTTTGGAGTTGCCTTAGTTAAGCTTAATCCCTTCATTATTGCACCCCACTAGGCACTACTACCTTTGAAATCTGGATCCAGGGGGTATAAAAATTTGCAATTAATTTTTGTTGGTCGGGTGAATGTATAAAGCATGAAACACTCTATTATTGGTCCATTCAACATATACACCGGGTATTTTCGTTTTGCTAAAAATTGAATTTTCCTAATCCTTTCTACATTTATTTATATATGATATTGAAATTCACAAAGCAATAAATCTATTTAGTTGGTGGCGATTAAATACAGAGAGTAGATTTTAATAGGTAAACATGTGTGTATTAAATTGTTAGATAAGATCATAACATAGCATAACGTTGGAGATTTGCCGACTACTAGCGCTGGAACTAGGAACTCCATGTAGGGAGCAGGAAAATGTTGGACGAGCAAAATATATATGTATTATGTATATCTTAAAAACCTTCTATGTAAATTCAGTATAAATTGAGATAAATATAAAAATATTGTGGGGGCGATCAGCCCTCTCTGCCCCCCCACCCCCCTCTACCACTGCTAACAAAAGTCTCACATTAAGTTAACATTGAGGGTCTGTTTGTGAGTTTTTTTTTTTCCACCAGTTTTGATCGGTTTACGGTGGTATTGTTTATGAGAAGTTGAAAAATTGGTGATTATTAATATTTTTTTGCACTGGTTTTTAGTTTAAAAACCACCCAAAATTGATTTAATGTAATTTGGGGTGTATTTATTAACCCCTCAAATCAGTGATTTTGGCCGTTTTTCAAAGAGTAAATTTACTTCACAATTCTCATTTTTTCAAGTTTGTATCAATTTCATTTCTATTTAATTTTATTCGCACGTATCATCTCCAACATTTCATTATTTCGCACATATGGACATTTTTGACGATTTTGTCCATAGCTTAAAAAAATTAAAATAACACAAAATAAAAAAAATTACAATTGTGGTCCCTAACTTTTTCAACAGTGCAAATTGGTCTCTTTACATTTAATTATTTCAAACAATAAAAAAAAAAAACAAAAAGAAAAACATCTTCTTCTTTCCACCACTACCCCCTCCTTGTGACCGAATCGGGGGGATTTCTCGACCTTTAGATTTCAGACCCAAACTTGCGCGGGGTTTGGGTCTAAAACCGAAGAGAGAAATCCTTCATGGTTTCACACAAAACTAGGGTGAATCTCTCTCCGATTTCAAAAAATCAGGGAGAACGCAAAATTGGAGGGGGATTTCTCCCTTCGATTTCGGACCCAAACTCTAGCGTGTTTGAGTTAGAAATCGGGAGGGAGAAATCCCCCACGATTTGGTCATACATGGGATTGGGGAAGAAGATAATCTTTTCTTTTTCTTTTTTTAAATTGCTTTAAATATTAAAATGTGAAAAAACTATTTGTCCATGTTAAATTTGTCAAATTTTGATCATGAGTTTGACTTTTTGTTAACTAATGAACATTTAGACAAAATTCATCAAGACTCTGGAGATCTTTTCAGTGCACATATACTGAGGGATGTAGGTGCCAGATTAGAAGGGTTGGACTTGATGACACATTTTTAATTATTTTAAGTCAAAATCTGTAAAAATAAATAAATTAATAAAAGGTTTATGATTTATTTGCACTTTTGAAAAAGTTGGGGATGCAACTAGAATTTTTTTCATCTTGTTGAAAAATCGTCAAAATAGACTATTTGGGGACCATCTGTGTGAATTAATAAAAAGTTGGGATGAGTTGTACGAATAAAATTGAACGAGGATGAAATTACTACAAACCTATAAGGATGGAGACTGTGAATGTAATTTATTATTTTTAAAAATTATCTTCTAATTTTATCCCCTCTAAAATAATTATTTCTAAATCTACTATAATTAAACCTAAAATACATAATTCATTTTTCATCTTGTCTCCAAGCACACATTTTGTCACTTCTCTTCAAACAATAATTTTTTTATGCACTATTGAATTATTTTTAATTTTTTTTACAGTCAAATATATATTTACATTTAAATTTTTACATACTTTATATTGATCATACATACTTACTTTTTTTTTAAAATATATGATTATATATGTAATTTTATTCTTTTAAATTTTTTTGAGCCGCTGTATAATAAACTTCCAAGTATAGTTTTGACTATTTTAAAATCGCTACTAAAACCATTTAAAATCAGACCATCATAAACGCTCAAAATCAATGCTTTAAAAATTCTCATATTCAGTACTCCAAAAATCTTAAACAGGCCAAGGGGTATTAAGACTATCCCAAATTTAGCTACGTAGATGTGCAAGATAAATCCTTAAATATATGTGCAAGATTTGAACGGAATTATATGTTCTAATTAATTGCCATGGCGGTAGATTATGTTATTTTGATTTCTCGAGATGCTAGAGCCTCCATAATAACTAGGGTTTAGTGTGCACAGTAGAAATGATGTAATATTCTCGATTGAAGAAAATGGATAGAAGAGGTCACCACTTGAGAGGAGGTCGTGATGATGTGGTATTTTGTTCGAGGAAAGATTGTTAAAGATGTACAAATAAATTCTCCCATTGACTCGATATAAGAATGATATAAAATGAATGGATTACACCACTTAATAAATTACATTTTTTAAGTTGAATCCAAATCCTAACCTATTATATATTTTTTACTATTTTAGGTTTCATTCTTTTTGCGGTTTTCAATCTGTTTTTAGTTTTCAATTTTGTAAAATACCAAAAACTTATTTACATTCATATTTCTGAAAATACATTTTCGAAAACAAAGTTAAATTTATAACACAAAACTCAAAACACATTTTTGACGTTTTGAGTGTCATATTGGTTATTTAAGTAAAAAAAAATTAAGAATTTCTTTAAATAAAAATATATTAAAATTCTCAGTCCACGTCATCATTATTATTTTGTCAATTTATTATTTGTTTGCATTTTATTTTTATAATAAAAAAAATTGTTAGATCTACCAACTTTAAAATGTATATATTATTTGATAATATATTAACATAAAATTGTTCTATTTTACTGAAAAATTAAATTAATTGAATAAAATATCATAAAACAACTTTTTCAAAATTCCAAACACAATGTGTTTTTCACTTTTCTATTTTCAGAAATAGTTTTTCATAATAACATACCAAACACGTTTTCAGCAATCTTAAAACAGATTCTCAAAACAGAAAATTGAAAATGAATTCAAAACTTAAAATTGAAACGCAAAGAGAACATAGCCTTAGCACTGACATTTTTATGTGCTAAAACGAATCGATGAGGATTTAAAAAAACAAAAAAATATCCATTATGATACCTACGAGAGCATGAATTGGAACTCAAATCCATGAAAATTAAATATTTAAAATTACATAAAATCATCTGTAATTTTAATTTCAAGCCTTGATCCATGTTATCAAATATATTTTAGATCTTATTTATTGAATTTCCTTCAATTAATAAAAAAAAATAATAGGATAAGACAATTTTTGTAAGATTCAATTATAGTTTAGACGACAACATTAATTATTTTTCCCATGTTTTAATTAATATTTAAATGGGAAGATTGATTAAGAAGTCTATTTCTTAATGGTTCGTAAATATCCCGTTTTTGGAAACAAATCGAATAAATTTTATGCCAAAGAGAAAGAGATTAACTTTAAATAAAGCAATAATGATGCGGTTTAAGGTTATAATAGACCTTTAATTATTAGTTTATGTCATAATTTAACATGAAGAAATGGAGGACAAGATCCAAAAAAGGCTAGATTATCTTGTTTCCCTTTTAGTCAAAGTAGAGAAAAGAAGCTTATAGCTTATAGGAGAAATTATATTCGAAAAAAAATAAAATTATATTTTTAAATAAATTTAAATAATCATAATAATGAAATTAAAATTATTATGTAAATTATAAAGTTTTGAGTTCAATTGTCTATATATTCACTTGCTTTAAATTTTTTTTTTTTTTTTTGTGTGTAGGTTAATTATAATGTTCACATTTTCTCTCTCTTCCATGAATAGACCTAGACCCCTCCACCATAAATCGACCTAGACTGAGGATTAGCCCTCGAGACAAATTTTGTAATATTAGAGTATAGGAGGGGCGATCTAATGTCCATCATGTGGGCATTAAATCATAATTCTAGAGTATAGAGGTATATTAAGTAACAATAGTGATCACCTGCCCCCATTGGTGGTTGGGGGGGGGGGGGGGGGGGGGGTGATCATTGGTTTATTAAGTAATTCGCATATATATCACATTGCCCTTATATGAAATCCTTTTATTAAGGATTATATAGTGAGTTGTTTTTTTAGCGAGAAAATAAAAAGAGACATGATTATATATAATTTACAATTATCTTTTTCTTTATTATAGTGAAATTTTATAGCGATAAGCCAAAGTGGTCTCCCACCAAGAGAGAATCACTCTGAATCGTGAACTTTTCATTGGTTTTCGATTTTCATTTCATGTTATTGTTGTTTTTGATAGTTCGAAATTAAAGATTTAATCAATAACATTTTCTATTAGAACAAATATCGACAAAAGATTTGTCATAATATTAGTTTTTAACGACCAAACTATTTTTCCATACTAAATTCAACTTACAAAAAAAAAAAAAAAATGGAAAGGAAATATACGATTGATGCGTGATGTACAAACTCATATTGCTTTGCTAACTTTTGTAATGATTCATTTTGTGCCATTCTTAAGGTACTAAATTAGGGTATGGAATTAAAGGGGTAATAAACTCTATTTATATATATATATATATATATATAGGTTGAGGAAATAGTTTTATTAGCCTACCCATTAACAGTACAATCCTCTAAGAACATTTACAACAATTTATCTATATTAAAGAGCATCTTCAATATTTTAAGAGCAATTTTTTTTTTAAACATTCCAACAATCTTTTTATCTATATGCTCTTCATTTTACTTTTTTCAAAATATATTAAATATCTTTCCCCCTCTTTTCTCTCTCTCTCTCTTTTCAATAGACGTTCCTCATAATTTTTCTATACTATTTAAAGCTGATATATCAAGTACTAAAAATTAAAATTGTTTCAATACATTTAATAATAGAGAGTAAGTTTGACTCTCCAAATTTGAAAAGCAAACTAACTATCTAAATTAAAATGTTAAATTAAAATGTCCATTAGAGTAAAATTTTAAAAATTGACTCTTTAAATTAAAAAACATCTTATATTTAAAGAACTTGTTAGAGACGTTCTAAAGACATATTTAGTAAATTAAACTAATAATAACTCAAGAAAATGAAACAATAGAGACTTGCAATTGCGACGAAAATTATATGTTCCATTACTCAGAGTCGCAATTGGAATGTAACTCATTCATATGTTACCATTACAATCCTCAATAGAAAAATGTAGATGTTCGTGTTTTTATTGGACGTCTAAAGTACAACTAAATTTGTGCCATATATAGCTTAACCAATCCCAATAAATTAAGACTGGTTGTGTTATGACTCATTGCCTTGCTTATTCCCCCCTTCCCCCCTCCCCCCCCCCCCCCCCCCCTCCACCCACCCAAACAACTTACTCAAGTTAAGAATCAAGTTGCAACTACGTTCAACATTTCCACGAACTCACTTGACTCTGTTACTTCAAATCGACTAAGGTCGAGTAGCCTTCTCCCTCATTGCCACTCAAAACTGATCTTTACAACTCGACCATTGAGTCTTGTGAGCAAATTACACCCAAGTGTTGAATGACTATTTATGCACTCCATGCATGTTCTAATTATGCAAGTAATCAAGAAAGTTAACAGAAAGTGAAGGGTAAACTCGCAATTACACGCAACGCAATATGAACTTATAAAAACATCTTCAATCTGCACACAAGATTTAATATAAAGTGTTCAACACAATCTCTCAACACACAATAAAATTACATTGATGGCCATGTATCGTCTCAAGGAAAGATTATGATAGCGATTCCAAATGTTTTAACGTCGAGACGGATTGAAATAAACATGAATGATTCCAGGTCTTTTCTCATATTAGCTACAGATAAGGATACTATACTGCAGTTGGCCATCTGCTGTTGGCACTTGGTATAATTTACAATCTGCAGGAAAATAAAATGAAAAATTAATATCAACAGCTTTTATCATTAATTGATGTTGTGGAACGAGACTTATTCAATAACCAAATACAACAGAAACTAGTTTTAAGTTCAATCAAGATTTGATCAAGTAAAAGAATTGAAGTTCCTCAAAACTCACAGCAAGTGGCTAATTATACACTTGCATGGAACTCGATGATACCTCAGAAGAACAATCTCTATTGAATTTGAATTTTTTTAATAGATACCCAACACATTCATGCAACAAAATCAAAGGACTAGTTATAGAGGTGTACTGAAACTCACCAGTAACAGCTTCATCTCCTCCAACAATTAAACAGCATATATTCGTATCACCTGATTGATATTGGCACGACATACTGGGCAACCCCACTTCTTGGCTTTGATTTCATTCAAACATGACATGCATCCAGCCATGTGGCCACATGGGATACAAGCTCCCTCAACTGGAGCATCAAGGCATATAGTACAAGACGGAGTATCATTATCTTCCATCTTCTCATGGAGTCTATCACGCAAGGCATCTACAGCGTCTGAAGACAAATCAATAGAACTCGAGTCAATTGATGGATAGTGAATTGGGCCATCGTCAATAACTGAATCGGCAACAAGTGGAGCTGATGGGATGGAGACGGCAGACGGGGTTTCAACACTAGTTTGGACAACAGAAGGAATGCTATTCTGTGCCTGGATATGCTGAGCATGGCTGCCACTTGGACCGGCTTCCTGAAGGGTCCCACTTCCCTTGTGGATAGTAGATTTCCCCCACATGTAACTATTCCCAGGATTCGAGCTATCAATAGAGTTGGCCGAACTCGTGGATGCAACTGAATGAGAATCAATAGATGGTGGTCTTTCGTGTGCAGCAGCCTGAAGGGAGGCATTGATTGCCATCACTACTTCTTCATCTTCAGAAGTTGGTGGTGCAGTTGCTTGAACAGCAGGAACTTGGGTATTGAAAGGAAAGGTTGGATGTGTCACCTGAATTTTCAAAATTTTAAGCTGTAAATACTAGAAAAGAATCATGAGGCACAGTAGCAACTAGCATATCTAGTTTCTTTTTATCATTCAGGTTGTATGTGTCACCTGAATTTTCAAAATTTTAAGCTCTAGATACTTGAAAAGAATAGCAGCAACTAGCATACCTAATTTAATTCCCCTTTTATCATTCCTCCCCCACCCACCCACCTACCCACCCACATAAAAAAGCCTCTCGTCCCCAGAAGGAAACTGGAAAAAGAATGTAATAAACAATGGCTGGTACACGCACACAAACAGCAACGGGTCTCTAATCCATTCCTTTCTTTTTAGAAGTACAATGCAATTATAAAATTAATATCCCGTAGCTTTTCTAAAGTGGTGACAATCTTGACGATTGACTGACTAGAACACATAAAAATCTGGGAAACAGAGTTTTTCAAGATGTCAACAAGAGAAGTACTAGTGGTTGTTAAAGTAAAATTAGCAGAGAAAATGCATTCCACCTGAGGAATTCCTTTGCATGCATTGCAGAACCGCTGCAATTGCTGTTTGTCACTTTCATTAGCCGGTGCAAGTTTAATTCGTGTCCCTGTAAATGAAGGAAACAAAAAGAGTAACTCTTTGAGCAGTTAAATGCTGAAAATAACTATAAAATTATATTAATATTATCAGTCTCTTAATTTGTACACATGATGGAACATCATCATTTCTCCTCTATCAATATGTTGGGAAGAATATTCCGTAGTACTATTTTAAATCAAAGAGCATGTTTGGCTAAGCTTAAAATGTTTACTTATAAGTAAATAAAGTTGTTTTATGATAAATTGCCAGTAAGGTAAGAGTTGACTTTCAAAATAAATAACTTTAACTTAAGAAAAGAAGCTTCAAACATGTTAGGAAACAAATAGTAAGAAGTAACTTTTACTAATTTTTAAGCTAAGCCAAACATGCTCTAAAATGTAGTTCAGAATCAGAATTTTATCATTAGAGCGTAAAATAGTTGGCATGATTTGAATCATTTTAAACGTTATCTGTATCAGATCCCATAGTACATCAATTGAGGCTTAAAGCTCCATATGCCTAGAGTTGAACTAAAGAATTTTGTCAAAATCAACGCTGAAGAATAGTTTAAATCTACCTATATAAAATGGTTAAATTTGTCTTATCACAATACATCTGCCATAACTTTCAAAATGCATTTTCTCTTGCTCTCCATGGGCATCTTTCAAACCCCACCCCCATCTTTTTCATTTTTCCCACATGGAGAAGCACCAAACAAAGCAACTTTAAGACATTATTTCCCCATACCTAACTATCAAAGATAGCAATTCAATGAAAATTAAAAAGCACTCTTAAGGTTTAATATCTCATGTTCCCCTAAACTCCTCATTTTTCTTTCATTTTAGCTTAGTTCAAAATTCAATATACTTACTCCTTGTCTGTTGGGAGGACTTAATACCTCGCCTTCGCCTCCAGCGTCTCGGGACTATGCATAAAGATAAAAAATGATCACCTATACCCACGAACCCAGTAAATGGTAAATTAAAATATGAAAGTTATGTTGAGAAATTACTGCTTGCAATATCAGATACGATTGCCGCTGGATCAGGCAGATTGAAGTTTGGTTCCTCTAGATTGGCCTTCCACAGTGGAATAATTAATCGTGGTTGGGCATCCTGATTGTATAACATAGTACAAGTTTAACAAGGGGAACACATGATCTTTATAGATGCAAATACTACAAGCAAAGAAAGGCACAATATATTCCTGTGACTGTGTGTGTATGCAACTATGCATGTGCCACGTGTGCATGTGTGATAGAGAGGAATTGCTTAATACTACTGGACATATTGAAAACAGGTACATGTAAGATATCAAACTTACGTACAGATATTTGAAAGAGAAATATCTAGTTGAACTTTAAGCAGACTACATCCACAAGTAGTGCGATATAAAAAGCTTGAATGATTCTAGTTACAAATTTGACAGAGATGGCAAAGCAAAAATAATTTCATTTGAACTTTATACTTTAAACGAAGATAAAGTCGTGAAGGTACCTGTGCACTAGCATATATACCAAGCTCCAACCTAAAAGGCTTTCTAAGATTTCGAGAACCACAAGGCAAAACAACCACCCAACTGCACAAGTATTAACAAAAGGAAGAGCTTCTTGTAAACATTAAGAGTAAAATAAGCTTAAAATAGGAGAATAACAACACTGATATGCAAAATGAATAAACAAGATAATAGGACATGCAACTCAAGAAGCAAGTTACAACACTATGAAGGAGGACAATGAATGTCTAAATTGTAAATATAACACCCACACTTTTCTTGAAAGCAGTTGAGGTGCAAGAAGTTCAAGAAAGCCCGGCCCATAAAGCTCTAGCAGCCAACCAGAGAATAAGCACATGTGCCCCTAATAAGAATAATAAAAAAAAGTTACTCCTTGCATGATCACCATGTAAGCATTTAAATAAATCAGATGCGCGAAAATGATGGTAAGAAGAGCAAAAATACCTCTATAGTGCGAACAACGTTGCTGTACCCTTTGCCTCTGGCAATATCAAGGGGAGTTTGGCAATCATCATTCATCACTATCGCATTTGCTAAAAATTGTACCAGAAATTATTAATTTGACAAATATAGACTGTAAATTATGGAGAATGCAATAATAGACAGAAATTGGATATACACCTCCATGTGAAAGAAGCAACTTCACAGTCTGATCAAGGCCTCTTTTTGCAGCATGATGCAAAGGAGTCCCTGCATGGCGACCTTCCAAAGAAGAAGAAAAAAACAACTTATGAAGTGGATTGAAGCAGGAATGAAGAAAATCTATGCGAACATTAATTAGGAATATGCTTAGACTGATGATTAGATTTAATATGCACATATAAAATCAGAGGGTCTGCAGCAAAATTTCAATGCGTCAAAAAAGAAAATACCCATAATAATCAAGAATATAACTGAAATGCATCCAAACATCTGACTTCAATCAACCCTCTCCAGTGGGTTTACTCAAAATAGTGAAATTTAGAAGGGAAAACTAAAACCGAAATGAAAAAGGAAACATTTTAGACATGCACGATCACAAGCCTCTACAGCTTAAATGTGAACGGCATTCATTCCCATTCAGGATCTAAATATATGTGCCTTTGTCCCACTTTTAGAGATTAATATTATTAGAAGCAGTGGCAGAGCAAGGATTTTCATATGGTGGGGGGAAAATGTTCGAGAAAAATATATATGTATTATGTATATATTAAAAAAAATCTATATAAGTCCAAAAAATTTTAAAATCCACCCCCCCCCCCCCCCCCCCGATTACAAGACCTAAGGTCATTTCACACCCAATGCAGCAACCAAATTTCATAAACATCTCCAAAATTACAGGGTAACAAAAGCAAACTCATTTTATCATAACAGTCGTCTATCCTTCTATTTTCACTTCATCTAAATTACTTAAAAAAAAACTTTGGGTTGAACTGGAAATTCTGAAAAATAAATTATCAAAATACAGAAAGCACCATAATTGTGTACCTGGACGGTAAGCATTTACATTGGCACCCAGTTCAATCAAAGTTTTTGCAACGTTGTAAAGCCCTGGATTCATGCAAGCTACAATAAGAGGAGTCTTCCCTTCACTATCAATCCACTGCCACCAAAACCATTTTAGCACATACATCACAAATCCAGGTGCATAAAAAATATTGTGCAGGCAGCATTAAAATTATGTTACATAATCCAATCAAAAAGGGCATACATTTTTATCACTATAATTTAACATGCTCAAATCGCACAAATCCCGCAAACTATAAGTGCAAGTGTGTGTCAACATATACAGAGAAAGAGTCCTCTTTTCACCATAAATTCTAAGAAAATGAAACAGGCATCAAATAAAATTGAACAATGCTTACAGTGGAAACCCAAAGAACAAGAAAATTAACAATTATATCTAATACATCCACGAACCCACACCTCACACATATAAATTAGAATTTTAGGGCAAGATTTTTGAAGGAATACCTCAAGCCCAGCGCCTTCACTTCGAAGCGATTTAATGCCATCAACGTTTCCATAGTTCACTTGCTGATACAACAACTCGTCTTTCGATTGCTGCTGTCCCATTCTTCAAGATGAATTATTTTCTATTTAGGGCAAAATGCAAAAAAAAATCCCTCAATAATTAAAATATCGAGGTAAAAGAACAAAGAGGAATTGGACGATTGATCTGTAGAAATGTATCCACTTTTCTCCGTAGGACTGAGAAAACGTTTGGCTGAAAATAGAAATAATTAATGGAAATTTTAAGATTTTGCTTAATGAAGAAGGATAAATTAGATGGTCTACTCATCTAACGCTTCTGGAATTCCAGGAGTCTTTCTTGGATTATTTTATTGAAAAAAAGACGTTTTGCCATAAATGAAAGGGACCTATACGCGGGGTTTTCCATTAGGGAGGCCACCATCCATTTCGATCCGGTTTGTAGGAGAATAGAATGGAATCTTTTCAATTCATTAAGTGTTCTTCGTAAACCGCTTTGATTACGGTGGAAATCGACCGATTTATTATGATGATAGATTGAGTCGATGAATAAATTTTAGAGATAGATTGATGATGTGAGCGTATTTTAGAGATAAACGATTTGAGGGAAATTGATTGAAACGGTTAACAAATTTTAAATAAGATGATTTCGTGAAGGGAAAAATTGAAGATACAATAACACAGAAACATCGAATTACTTTTTTTTTTTCTATAGCGGACAAAACTCGAGCGTGATCACATTTTGTGTTAAATATATATATAAATTCTATAAATAACTAAACTAAACATATTATTTATTTTAAATTTCATTCCATATTCTAGATTCGAGAGGCAAGTCGTATAGACTATTTTTTGGTTTTAATATTTAGAACTGTACTGACTAATTCAATATTTTTGTCTACTCCTAATTTTGATTGATATTTTTCCATGTCGTTTTCGTAGCGTGCGAGAGAGAGAGAGAGAGAGAGAAGGTATCATTGAAATTAATACTTGCTAAAAAAATTATTGATGACACTAATCCGCACACAAACATTAAATAATTATTATAAGTAATAGATTAATAGTATTTATTTGTTTATAAATTTGTCATCGTTTCCTTCTCCGTCCTGCCTACAAAAATGAGTGAAAAATATTGTTACCGTGTGAGACTATAAAGCGTAAAGATTGAAGAGAGAGAATTCAATTTGAACTATCCAGATAAAGTTTATTTGAAATCAAATTTAGAATATTGATCTAATGTTCTTGGTGCGCATTGTTATAATGTCCATCGAGACAAGTGTCATGTATTTATTGCATGAGTGTAAACACTTTAGAGCATTTTCAATGCAACAAGGTCAAGGGTATTTTTCTTGACAAATGGTCAAAAATTGCTTATGTGGCACAATTAATGATAGAATGTGTCTAGCACAATGTCTAATTCTAGACATTGTTCTTGACAATGTCCACCATTAATTTAATAATCTATATCCAATCAATATATTTCTCTCTCTTTCTTTTTTCTAAAACACTAATAATAATTTGCCACATTTGCACAAGGGATTTTGGCGCAAATGGTCCCTAACGTATGCACTCAGTGTGGTTTTGGTCCCTAACCTTTCATTTTTGGCTAGGAGATCCCTAACGTATACATTTGATTGCAAAACTGGTCCCTGTGGACGGAATCCGTCCAATTGCACCGTTAGTCATTAATTTGTTTTGGGATTTTGGCGCAAATGGTCCCTAACCTATGTGTTTTGGTGCGAAATTGGTCCTTATGAGGTAAAAAGACAAATATGCCCTTAGTTAATTGAAGAAATTATATATAGATTCCTAATTATTACAAAATGTGCAAATAGGTCCAATACTTTTATTTTTCATAAAGAATTAAAGAAAATTAATTATTTTTTTATTTGGAATTAATACTTTAGTAATAAACATGTCAAATAAAATTATTATTTTTATTATTAAGTAATTATATTATATAAAATTTAAAATTTTATTTTATTGTTGTATAAAAGATAATTTTATCACAAACTTGATGTACAAATACTTTTATTTGATTGAGCTATATGTTTATTAACTACAAATATTAGAGATCCAACTATATTTTTCATATTTTAATTTATCGTTTTATTTTCGTTTCAAAAATAAAACACATAATGTGTAAATTAACTTTTATTAGTATTTTTATGTTAAATAATAATAAAATAAAATCTGGTAAATAAAAATATTAATTTTTATCAGTCACTACCACCTGCCATCATGCCGCTGCCAAACTATTAAATCTGGTAAATAAAATAATTAGGAACGTGAGCATTCAAAAAAAAATATTCAATAGTATGTACACACTCCATTGAGAAAATTATATACACACAATCACACGACATGTCAAATAAATATTATACACGACATGTCAAATAAAAATAAAATTTTTATTAAATAAAAATTATTACATAACTTGAACTAATCTTATTATTATTTTATTTAATATAAAAATACTAATAAAAGTTAATTTACACGTTATGTCTTTTATTTTTGAACGAAAAGAAAACGATAAATTAAAATATGAAGAATATAGTTGAATCTCTAGTATTTGTAGTTAATAAACATATAACTCATTTAAATAAAAGTATTTGTACATCAAATTTGTGACAAAGTTATTTTTTTTATACAATAATAAAATAAAAGTTTAAATTTTATATAATATAATTATTTAATAATAAAAATAATAATTTTATTTGACATGTTTATTACTAAAATGTTAATTCCAAATAAAAAAATTATTAATTTTCTTTAATTCTTTATGAAAAATAAAAGTATTAGACCTATTTGCACATTTTGTAATGATTAGGAATCTACATATAATTTCTTCAATTAACTAAGGGCATATTTGTCTTTTTACCTCATAAGGACCAATTTCGCACCAAAACACATAGGTTAGGGACCATTTGCGCCAAAATCCCAAAAGAAATTAATGACTAACGGCGCAATTGGACGGATTCCGTCCACAGGGACCAGTTTTGCAACCAAATGCATACGTTAGGGACCTCCTAGCCAAAAATGAAAGGTTAGGGACCAAAACCACACTGAGTGCATACGTTAGGGACCATTTGCGCCAAAATCCCTTTGCACAATAAACATTGTTGTATTGGAGAAGTTTTTTGATATCATATCAATGTCCTTTGCCATATATACATAATAGACATTGTTGCATTGGAGATGCTCTTACACTCATGCAATAAATACATGACACTTGTCCCGATGGACATTATAACAATGCCCACTGAGACATTAGAACGGGACTCATCAAAGTAATCCTACTTGATTGATAGACTATGTTTATTTGAATAATGGCATATTTAATGCAATTGTAGATTGCATCTACACAATAAAAAAAAATATGTTACATCATCTTAAATTACTTACATGTTAATAAAAAGAATAAAAAAATTTTAACACACTGTTCACATTTATTTTTTATCAAAAAATGTGTTAATCATCATTTATTTAATTTTTTATAATTTATCTACTACTATCTCTTGTACATGTAGACTATAATTTTTTTCGATTCACCTTCTCTCCGTCTCTATTTTATTTTCCTCAGAGCATCTCAAACAAGCTCTTTAATCATATAGTGCTCTTTAATTTAAAGAATCAACTCTTAAAATTCTGCTCCAATGGCTCTCTAATTTAACTTTTTAATAATTTAGATAGTAAGTTTGGCTCTCTACTCTCTATTATTAAATGCATTCAAACAATTTTAATTTTCAATACTTGATATATTTACTTTAATTAAATAGTATATACAAATTGGGATGGAAGCATATGAAGAAGAAAAAAAAGAGGAGAAAGAAAAATATTAAATGTTTCTTGGAAGAAGTAAAATGAAGAGCATGGAGATAAAAGCAGATGCAACAATGTCTAACTGATATGGCGATAAAGTGGAGGGGACAAAACTGATATGTCAGCATTTATTGTAGAAGACTGTCCAACAGGCCGTCTAATTTTAGACATCACTTTTTACCAATTTTTTTCATTAAATCTCTCTTATTTATTTTTCTTTCTATTTCCTTTCTCCTCTTTCCTCTTTCTTCTTTCTACACTCTCTCTCCACATACAAAATATGATGAAAATAATATCAGCGAATTGAGAAAATATTACAAAAATCTTTTAATATTTTTTAACAATTTCATGATTTAAAAAATTCAATTATTCTTTTTGTTAGAACGATAAGAAAAAAGGAGAAAAAATTTAATTTAATAAGTATTAATATTATCAATCTAATTTCCATCTAAATTATACAATTGTGATGAAAAGAGAAAAGACATAATGCTGTGTTTTTAAGAGAATCAACTTCTACTGTGCTGCAGAAAGAATCATATGTGGAAAGAATTAGATAGGTGTTTGATAAACTCTTGTTTCAAAATTGTTGTATATTTCAAAAGCAGTATTTGAGCGTTTGGTAAACAATATGGTAATAAATTATTAAAAAGGACATTGATTATAATAATGTTATTTTGTATTATTATTATTATAACAAGTGGTAAAATTCATTTTTTTTCTAGTCAAATATTTTTTAGCAAGACAATGCATTCACTATTTTTATTTTAAAATAGAAATAATAAATTTCAAATTTTATAAAAATTACAAAGTAAAAGTATAATTATGTAGTGCAGAAATTAATTAAATTTATATTATTTTTTATGCATCCAACTTGCATCAACTTAGTTTCTCAAATGGGTATTAAAGGGGCTAGTTTGATTAATTAGGGATAAAATGTGTATTTTAATAATATATAAATGAAAAAACTAAAAGCAAAATCTGAAAAGCTGCCTTTTTGCTGTTTCTCAAAATCTGCGGCCAAATGAGTCAGATTATTTTATAATCACTTTTAAAAAATTTGTCAAACGCCTAAATCAACTTCTAATTATTTGAGAATCAGAAATTAGACTTCAAAATCAATCCCAAACAGGACCTTAAAGATCTTTAACTTGTTTCTGAATAACTAATTTAAAGTAGTTTCATTTGCAGAAAGAATTGGATAGTTTTTCTTTTTACTATCTTAATCATCTCGCTATGTACTGAATTATGTTCTTTTTATTCATTTTTTTAAAATTATGTGTTAGACGCTGATTTATTTTTCTTATTTGTTTGAACTTTATTTGTGATTTCATAGATGTTATATAGTCAATTCAATTATTTTACCACTTCGTTCATATTCAGAATTAGAAATTTTGATATTATTTACAAAAGCTTCAACGCGTTCCCTTCTACCCCTGAATTCTTTTTTTCTTCTTCTTGATTCATAGACAAACAACTGCCCCTGCTCATATATGATGTGCTTTTCTGAAGTTCATCATAAATATTACAAGAACAAAATGACAAGTATCAGAAATTTTTTTGAATAACAAAGTGAAGAATGCAGTTGCAATCACTTGGAGTCCTAGTCGATGGCCGGATCTTTGTATCTCTTAAACACATTTTCAACATCTGCCATCACTTCTGGTGGCAATGGTCGCTCAGTGGACAAAAATGCAGCAATATCTTCTTTTAATTGATCGAGAGAAGTTGCACCTATGATCGTGCTTGTCACAAATGAACGGTCTCGTGTAAATCCAAGAGCCAACTCCACAAGGGTTAGACCGTGTTTCTTGGCCACTTCAAGATACTGTTTTGTTGCTTCCTGAAATGCAAAGGTGAAAATAACAGCCTGAGTAAGTATTATATCTGCAAAATTTGTTACACCATATATAGAAATCAAGTAGTACTTTGGTGAAGATCTGATTTATGACTTGGAAATACAAACATAGCATTGGAACAAAAGAAATAAGAAATGTTATGGATAAATAGACCATCTGGTATAATTTTATTGTGCGAAAAGTATATTTTCAACAGTTTTCTTGCCCAACACAGGGACAAGAAACAAAGATTAGCATAATATATTTTCAACAGTTTTCTTGCTCAACACAGGAACAAAAAACAAAGATTAGCATATTGTTCTTGCAATTCATCGATCATGGCATGATATATGCAGAGCAGACAAACAAAAGTTTCCGTCTTTCCTCTCTGTGATGCATCTTCTTTATTTGCATTACTATCTGAAATATGAAGTTTGTAGTACTGATGATTTGCAGTGCTGAACTAGCAAGAGCTGTGGATCATTTATTCTTTTTCTTAATTACAAAATTGCAAGGAAATTGAGAAGAAACTTGGCCTAGCTGTACATGACCATTGATTTAGAAGTCAAATGTCCAATTCTGTAAGCCCCAATCACAAATTTTGACTTGAGATACGAAGCTTTCTTTGAAAGACAAAATTTTAAGGCACGAGCACTACTATAGTCTATAGGAAAGGTTGCGTGTAAAATTTAAGTTCTTAGGTTAAAAGAGCAATTAATGTATTCATCAGTTTAATGTCGAACTTTCATTAAGAATGGTAAAACATACCTTAGAATCAGATTTATTGTATCTTTCCATGTAGCCAGGAAATAGGTTAAACCTTCCTTTTCGTGCAGCTTCAGAATCAATTTCTAAATACTTTCCTGTCAGCGATCCACCTGCCAGTGGAGAGTAAGCAAGCAAGCCAATATTGCAGTTGTTCGGGTGGCATACTTCAACAAGATCAACTGCACAGAATCAATTGAAAACCATATTAAACTAGGAACTGAGGCCAGATGATTGGTCAGATCCAGAATGATATTTCTATATTGGTATAATTGATCAGGGGCATTATATATTTTTATTTTCTCTAGGCAGATAAAGTGGCAACAAATTACAAAAGTAATGTCTAAACAATTATAGCTCCATCCAAAGTAATAACATTAAATAAAATGAATAATGAAAATGGCTACATTGTAGAAAAAGACGGAGTAAAGACGACAAATAAAGCGAATGTAGTGGCAGATGAGTCGGAAATAAGTATATATTTCCAGACTGGACGAAAGCAAGGTAACTTTAAATAGCGACAGCAATGAAATAAATCATATTTACTAAAAACTGAAGTCTTAGATCGGTTGTGGTGATAATTGGGAGTGAAGTAGAAGTAAGTAAAGAATACGAGTCCAGTTGTTTGGTTGGAATATACATAGGACACAGATGTAAAAGGGAAGGGGTATGGCCTAACAATTTTTCTTTCCCTCCTGAATTAGGTAGAAAAGAGGGTGTAAAGCACTAAAAGAACAAAATTAACCTCAATTAAAATACATAAACGAGGAAGACAAGGATATAGTACTAAATTACAAATAACATTTTATAAGGAAAAAGTTATATTAAACTAAAGAGATGAGAGTATAAACACTACAGAACAAGGTGTAATAAAAATAAACGTCAATTCCCTCAAAAATCATTCTCCAATCACTTGTAAAGCAGTGAGTTATGAAGACGTGCCCTGTAATTTGTAATTAGAAAGGAGAACGATAAAAGGCAGAAAAGAAAGGTAACCACCATCTTGGGTAGGAAAAAGAATGAAAGAAGCAAGCTCAGCCTTTTCTTCATTCCAGGAGGACAGCAGAGAAACAGAAACGGAAAAGGAAGAGAGAAAAAAGAAGAGTGGGGCAGTGAACTCTCGGAAGAAGAAGTTATAGCTCAACAACAGAAACAGTAAAAGGAGAGGAAGGCTGGAAGCTGATATTGGGACAACTAATCAGCCAAACTAGTCTTGACGTACTCTGCACGTGGAAAATATAATTCTTTTCAAAAATGGAAAACTAATTATTATGTTTTATCATGTGATTAGATATCAGTTGTTTGTGGAATTATAATGTTTCCAGTAAATTATGAAAATTGTAGAATTATTTACTCTCAATATAACATATTAGAAAATAATGATTTTGCAAGCTATGAATCCTATGATTGGAACTTCTTTTGATTGCAATGGACTATCTGATGAAGGCTTCCAGCCTAAACAAAGCTATTTCTGGAGGAAGGAAAAAAGAGCTAAGCAAGACCAGGTTCAATTATTCTTTTGTGGGAATACCAGGAATGTCTCACGGCAGTGATAACAAAGAATACCATTATTACTCCGATCAAATCCTTAAACTCGATTTCAAAGAAGGAAAAAAAAAATCCCTAAAACTTAATTGTAAGCATTTGCTCCAACGAATGAAGAGCCACAAATTTCTCCACTAAAGTCTGAAACAATTTCCTCCACAAACAAATCGATTTTCTATCTCTTCCCAATAATTCACCCTTTCCCTCCTATCCTTTCGTCCCCCTAGGGTAGTTTACTTTCCCACTTTCCCCAGACCCCATCCCTCCGCGAATGAAACATGAACTAAAGCTTTCAACAAAAGAAAACAATGCTAAGCATAACAAAAGTCAATCAAAGTTAGCATTAACATTTTGTTTATGGTGTTCACTAATAATGTAAAAAGATGACTTACTTTCAAACTTGCACCTCACTAGTAAACTATAGTTGTTTTGAATACTGACAATCTTTGGTAGTCCCTCATTTTTAGCAGCATGAACGAACTCCATTACTCCATATGAAGTTTCATTGGAAACACCAATGTAGCGTACCTGAAAAAGTCGAGAGCTTTACTGTCAAAAAATTAAAACAGGAATCATAGAGTGACAATAAGTTAGGTATGCTTGATAGAAATCGTTTCTCTGAAAGGGACTTGTTCCATTTTTGGACAGAACCAGCAAGTCCATCTATAATCTGTGACCTCAGCTTCATTATATGTTTCTCTGTGTGAGAAATTTTTTAGATGATTCTAGCATTTATAGACGTGTTCAGTGTATCCATAAAATTCTTGTCCAATAGTGCAGGTTGTCACTACACCCACTCTGCCCATGGTTATTATGTTAGAAGTCTATCATAAACGAAGTTAAGCCTCAAAATGCACAAACATTTTCTGAGTTCTATCCTTTATATGAAACTGAGGTTGGTCACGGACATGGTTTTGCATGAAAATGCAATGCAAATACAAAGACAATTAGGCTTTGGCGCTGTTTAAATTATCACCCAGCTATTATTATTTCGTCTTTAATTATTAAAAGTGATAAAAAGATCAGTTGTTCTTGAACTTTGTGAATAGTGATTTGTTGTATTAACCAAACAGCTCGATGTATTTTGAAAATGATTGTGATTCAGCGAATACAATCCTAGCCAAACAGGACCTTAATTATTAAGAAGGCCTGCTCTGTTATATTCAGTTAATACTCCACAAATGCTGACAGGAATTGCCGGTGTCAAGAATATTGATAATTTACCTTTCCTTGATCGATGAGTTCTTGAAATCCCCTCAGCTGCTCAACAAATGATACGCTGGACCTCCATTTTGAAGGATCATAGAAATATTCGCCAAATAATGGAACATAGCGGTCTGGCCTGAAACATAACTACACTATGATCTATGATAGAGAGAGGGAGCATACAAAAACATATAATGTGAATATGGGATTGCTTCAATAACAAATCAACACAAAAAATCAAGAAAACGAAGCATCCATACCAAAGCACTAAACAACTCAGAAAAAATGGAAAGTCAGCTTCTAATAATTAATACTGGATAAATTAATAATCTCTTATAACTAATAAAATTTCCAGGGAGCAAATCTATTCTACATGAATGAAGTACAAAATCCTATTACCCAAGGATTGATACCACTTTGAGAAAAATCATTTTATGGTATTGATTAACAGAATGGAACTTTGAATATTTTTGATATTTCTGTATATACATGTTTAATTTATGTATACATTGGTACCTAAATTAAAGGTAAGGTACATTTTTTATGGATTTGTCCAATTATATGTTGCAACCAAACAAGAAAATAATATTTACTGTTGACATTATTAAACCTTCAAGTCACCAAACTCTAAACACTGGGATGGGTCATAAGTGTAGTGAAGTCAAATTTTGTACACAAGGTAAAAATAGATGTAAAGGAACACTTTTTTTTGCTGGAAGCAAGTATAAACTGAAAAATCAATAGTTTTTCAATGTTCATCAAAATGTTTAATCAACAGAGGGCTATCCGATAGAACTTTTAAAGAGCTTGAGTCATGGTGGATTAAAGACTTTATTTTTCTGAAAAGATGTCTAGAAAAGCAATCATGACATTATATTGGGCATGTGTTTTATCAAGAACTTTCAGCCACAGCAAAGAGTTACCAACATATGAGCAGTTAGGCTACCTCTAAAAGCTGTTTGGAAATTACAATTAGTTTGCTAACAATCTCTAGAGTGGAAAAACGAATACATGCACAGAATAAGGAGACTACCTTTTGCACTTAAAACTATCAAGAATACATTTGGCTCCTTGTTATCCTTCAATAACCTATATTACCAACTTCAACAGCTTAAATAGTTGATTCAGCCAATATTCAATTTATGCCATGGTCATATTCACCACATCATTCCTTTTCCATACACAGTGTGGAGTTTTACAAGATTACATTATAACATCATGTGCACAAATGTCTCACTCACAACCGTCTTCCTGTAATAGCATCTACCAGTTCATTTTGCTTCCTATATGAACTGCCAAACATTTGGTTAACATAAAAAGTCTATTCATTTCAAAGTTTTTCAAAAATAATACTCCATCCAAAAGTTCAGTTAATCAAATGTACTGCTAAATATAAGACTGAGGTGCTCAAATCTCCTCTATAGCTGATCAGGTTACATGTTGGTGGAACAAATCGAGAAGCTCTCCTAAAGACATTCCAGGCATGAGAAAGGAAGATGGAAAACTAAAGAAGATAGCAAGATTGTTCCTACAACACAACTGGTTTTGTGAGTGCATGTAATTTTTTTCATGACAGAACTGAATAGCGTCTACTTTGCCAGTAAGATCACCCTCACTTATCAAAACTATATGTTATAACACTGATAGGCAGATCAGTAGATCACCAATAGTAAAGAGACAAAAGCATAACAGTAAACTCAAATACCCAAATCGTGGTGTGCAACCGCCAAGGTGTACTTTAGCATTTGGAATTGATTGTGACATAAAAATTTACCAATGTATTTGAAGTAAGTCAATGTAATCCGTATTGAGACGTTTGAGACTTTTCTCTACACTTTCCCGTATATTAGCAGCATCAACTCGTACAACCTTTGCATCATCTCGCAAGTATGTTGATCGCTCCGAGTAACCAGAAACTTTTGTGGCCAAAATAACCTCATTGGAGAAAAGTTTGCAAAAGATTCAGACGACATCTAAATTAGGAAAATGAAATTAAAAATGAAGAATGTGATGAGAGTACATATAAATAGAAGTTATGATAACCTGAATAATTGCTCATCATACAGTAAAATCAATTGGAGCCACCATAAACTTACTCCTGCTTGGTTCATATGAATGGTTTATTTTGGAGGGAAAAGAAAGGTGTAACATCTAAAGAGAATTGGGGGCATAAGAAGGGTTCCCGAGTAACATTTTTGTTACTTTATATTAAAAGGACAAAGCCATGTAAAGTAGGTAGTTGATTACAAAAGGACTATGTCTTTGATAAAAGGTCAAAAAGGTGAACACAATTTTGAGCCGTCCAGAAAATTAAAAAACACATTCATTATGAGATATAGGGAGTATTATTTAGCCCATGATGGGAAGCCAATGGTGCATTTTAAATATTGTTGTAAAGTTTATTGATATCTGAAACAGAAGTAAAACTAGGACTATTGCCTAAAGGTGAATCATGATCAAGCTATTGCGATGTAGATTTTACATCGATGCAGAAAATTAATAAATAGCAGAGCTCCAAAACTAACTTATATTGTTAGCTGTCAAAATTGCTACAAATCATCAATTTCACTCCGTCAGAAAAAGAATTATACATTTTAGATGAAGCCTGTTAATACAGAAACTTTTTGAGGAACTTATTAGAAAATTTAGGTGTTCCAGAACCAAAAGAACGAGTACTTATATTGTTGGCTGTCAAAATTGCTTTGAATCGTCAATTTCACTCAATCAGAAGAAGAATTATGCATTTCAGATGAAGTGTTAATACAGAAACTTTTTGAGGAACTTGTTAGAAAACTTGTGTGGAACTGAAAATAACAAAAGATGACGGTGTCTGATTGATTATTCAATCATTATATTACATTCGAAAGAACAAAGCAATGTCAGAGCTAGTCATAAAATAGTCGAGAATACCTTATCTCGAGGTTGAGACTCTAACCAGCTACCAATATAAAGATCTGTCCTTCCTTGCGTCTCCTTTTTTATTGGAATTGGATACTTTAATGTAAAAAGAAAACATGAAAAAGAGAAAGGTGAACTTGACTTCAACCATGTCTGGCAACTAAAACTAAGCCTCCGTTTGGTATAGATTATAAACTGGTTTATGGTTTATTTGACTACTTTTTGGTCAAAAATGTCATGCTGTACACACAAAAATTTTGGTCAAATAAACTCTTTTGGTCAAATAAACCAGTTTATAATCTATATCAAACGGAGGCTAAGTAAATTGGAGAAGACAGTAAAATCTACCTAGTTCCAAATAGGCAAATATTAAATAGAAAGCTCTCTTTCCAACTGGTCTTTGAAAACAACCATAAAAACCTCCTCTTTTTTTCTTCTTCGGCTCCATTCAGTTTGAGGGGAAGGAAAGGGAGGAAAAATAATTTGTTATGAGGGGCCAAATGTTGTATTGAGAAAATAACATGTGTTGCTAGCATTTTCTTCCTTTCTACTCTAGTTATCGAATTGTGGAAGTTGTTAACTTACACTTCTCCTCGGACCGAATGGAGAACAGTTGACATAATTGATAGAAGCATTCAACACCGAAACTACTAAATCACAAAGCCCACATTTAGGACAAAGAACTAATATATAATTGGACTAGTGTACACACTTATAGTGGGACTAGAAACTACCAACTCGTTAAGTACAGAAAAATTGTGCTCATAATTTATTTTGTCGTAGGGAATTAAGTCCTCAAAACTAAATTTAGAAGTCTTCCATTCAAGTTTGAAGGGAGTTTTGGTGAATCCTAATTCCAAGTTCCAGATTTCGTACTTCCAAAAACAAATACAAGAAATTATCCCCTTCGGCCCTTCCCAAACACAAACATGTCACACACACGTGCCTAGAGTGAACGTTTTCTCTAAAAATTGATTGCCTGAAATTGAGTTCGTCAAGGGACCAACAGGTACAAATTGTTACTGTAAAAAGGGGTGTGGAAGCATTATATGATGGCGTCCCGATTGTCAGAGTAAGTCACTATAAAACCTAAAGCAAGTGAAAATGCCACGAGTGTACAATTTTTACAACTATGTTTAACAGCATGGAATTGTGGCTTGAATTGGAATTAGAGATAGTTTCACACACCAACTCTGAATCAAAGTCCCCAATTCTATGCTACAAAACCCGCTTAATGATTAGACAGCTTACCACTTCTGCAGTGTCTATTGCATTAATACCGCTCTCAAACGAGTAACTGAGCAGTTCATGAGCCTCTTTCTCTGTATTCTGCTCCCCAAATGTCATCTGCATATGAATTCCAAAAAAAAACTATCTAAATTCCATTGAAAATCAGTAATGCATTCAGTAAATTGCCCAAAACAAAACTTCCAGATACCGTTAGTTATGACATTATGGTCACAAACTGTTAGTAAAGATTACACATTTGATAAGTCATGCAACTAAGTACATTATAATCCTTCTAGATTATAACCTCGGGCAATAAATATACTTAGAATATAATTTTATTTGAGTACTTACGGTGCCCAGAGTGATTTCGCTAATATCAAGGTCGGAATCTCCGAGTTTTTTGTACTGTAACGCATTTTCTTTTGCACTGACAATTAAGTTACTCTTCTTCTTGAAAGGCAGCCCAAGTTTCCACCCGCCATTGCGCGGCGGCGTTAAGCGCCGAGTGAAGTTACGGCGAGAGAGAGTTCGAGTCGAGTTTCTGTTGTTGGAGATAAATCCGGGAATTGCAGAAGAGCTTGACGATGAAGCCATGAATTTTCCTCGATTTTGTGAGATTACTGTTAGAATGGTTTGAAGAAATGATAACGTTTTTTGGTAATATGGGGTACAGGCCGTACAGTTTATTAGAAATTGAAAGATTTACGCTTTGCCCCTGTTAGTTTGGGCTTATTGTCCATCTAGTCCATAACTTTCCAAATATAGCAGCCTTTGGTTGTTTTCCCCTAATCCACCTATCAATTAGGGTGTGTTTGATTGGCACATTTTCCACTTCCATAAAAAATATTGTCAAATTTAAAAAATTTATTTTCCATCTTTGTTGTTTGATTGCACATGAAAAATAAAATAAATTTTCTAGGTACAAATATTTAAAGCACATTTTTTCCCATTTTCTTAAAAAATATTTTCTCACCTATATAGTAAAATTTATTTTCCACCTTACATGAAAAATATTTTCATTTTCAACCTTTTTTCCATGCATACCAATCAAACACACCCTTAATATATATTAAATCACGCGTCACTACTTCCCCCCACCCCACCATGTTGCCACCCGGGGTATATGGACAGATGCCTTCTAGCACTAACTAGATTCTTCACACGCAGCTTTACAACTTTGCGGAGATTCGTGTTTTTGATAATCACTCGATTTAGGGGGGTGTCCTCAACTCATATTTTAATAGATTTCTTAATATTTATAAATTTTTATAAATTTTATGGAATTTAATAGAATTTGACATATTTGATAAGATTTTAATAGATTTCTATATCATAGATTTTAATAGATTCTCATGGATTTCATTAAATTTGTGGTTTTTTTTTATTAAAAATTATATTTTCATCTCCTCAATTGTGTCAACTGTAAATTTTGAAAAAATTTAAAAATTTCATCATAACATTTCAAGTCTATTTTTTTTTTAAAACCAAATTATGTCTTGACGAGAAACTTGCTCTAAAATTAATGTTGACAAGTAAACTCACCATAAGAGCACAATTTATTTTTTTAAGCCAAAAAAAAAAAAAAAGACAACTAATTCATGATATATTGATACATATAATTTACATTTTAAATATTAAAAATGAGTATCGAAACGTTTTAACTTTTAAAGAATTCTAAATTATAGAGGTTAATAGAGTTCGTATTTGTGATTTTTTAAATCATAACCACTCATTGTGCATAAACGGATTATTATTATTTTTTTTAAAAAGCTAAGAAAATAGTATAATGTCTAACTAGATCACTAAAAAAATAATATTGTGATTAAAAAATAAAATTCATAACATTATCGTACGTTAAAAGACATTTCTAATTTTATCATTTTAAACAAAAAATTCATGAAGTTGGAAATATGGGCATCGTTTTGAGAAAAACGGAATAAAGACGTGAATAATTATAAATTGGTATAAAAGAGTTTCAGTAAAATTTTATGTAAAAGGTGAGAGGTTTGTGAGAGAAAGAAAGAAAAAAAGTCATTGATACAAAATAGTTTCACAAAATCGTATGTGAAAATTGAGATGTTAGAGAGAGAGAGAATCAATTGAAATTTTGAAGTTTGGAACAAGAATTGTTAGAATTTTTAGTAGTTATAATTATAGTTCCAAATCTATTGAAATCTGTCAAAATCCATTAATTAATGAAATCTTTAGAAATTCACTAGTTATTGAGGACACCTAAATTTCTAAAGAATCTATTTAAATCCGAGTTGGGGACACCTAAATTTCAATGAATTCTATTAAAATTTAAGTTGAGGACACCTAAATTTATATGAAATTTTCAAATTCATTCAAATCTGAGTTGAGAACACCCCCTTAACTAGATTACTACTACTTCCTTTGTGAACACGCAACACTTCTCCCAAAATTATGGGACAATATATTTACTCGAATAAAGTCATTATTATCAAGTCTATTAATCGAGTCCATTTGTTAAAAAACTAAACTTATAAACAATGTAGACTGATTTGTGCAAATGATGTTATGTAAAAATTCCTGTTATGTGCTTTTTGGTTACTCAAATATTTGTGAGTCCTTTGTCATTGAATCCGCTTTAATCTTTTAGATTAAATATGAAAGTGAAAATATGATTTCAATTTTTTTTTTTTACATTACGTAGTATATAAAAGGAATGAGAAATGAGTTTCAAAAAAGGAAAAAAAAATGAAAAAAGTTGTAACTTTGTTTATTACCACATTAAAATTCAAACCATAGTTTTATTTTTAATGTAAGAAATTTCATTTTTTACGACGAAAATTTTTGTATTGTAAAGTTTCTCGACAACCATTTTTCGACAAAACAACATAAAAATGAATTTCTTCAACAAAAATTTGCATTGTGAAAAGTGAAATCTCTTACAGTGTCGATATTCTCATCATACTTCTGCCCCTCAACTATATTCTCACAACAAGCATTGATACTTCTTTAATTTTAGCTTATTACTTATGTTTATGTTGTTTTCATTTACATCATCAAATTAGACATGCTTAACAAAAAAGAACATAATCAATTCCATAAGATTTGATATCAAAGGTTCGTCAATCATCATAGCTCAAATCACGAAAAGGTTTTCGCTAAATTCAAGTTATTGTTAATATTACAACCATATAAAACTCATGAGTAGTGATCTAATGCTTCCGGTGGGTATTGTTATATTGTCCACTGGGACAAGTGTCACAGAGCCATTGGATGAATGTAAATGCCCACTTTACACTCATCCAATAAGTGTACAACACTTGTCCCGGTGGACATTATAACAATGTCCACCGGAGATGTTAGATCACTTCTCTAAAACTCATATCTGATTGCAATTGTACTTCTATAAAAGTAAATAAATATCAACATCTTGATTATAACATTGAACAATACAAATACAACATGTTTATCAAAAATTGTGTTGTTTTATCTTTATTTTAATAGCCATTTTAGTATTTTAATTATTAATAATTGAAAAATAAAAAATTTAAAAATATTAAAAATTAACAATATTATTGTAAAAGTACGTGCAATGCAAAGTAAAATAACGCGTCAAAAAGTGTGATAATTCATTAACCAACTAATAGAGATGGCAAAAATATTCGATATGCCCCAAATCTGATGGATACTCGCTTCAAGTAGAGTGAAAAATTCTCGATCCGTAGGTTAGCGGGATGGATCGGGGTAGTTTTTGGTAATCCGTCACGAATCACGGGTCGGATCGAGGCATGATCCGCCTCATGAAAAACAAAATTTAATTTAATTTATTGGTGCAGTTTGTTTCTTTTGGACGTTTAATTAAGTAATTAATGCATTTTAAGAATGTTGTCTAACCTTTATAGTAAAGTAGTAATGTTTGTTTAATTTTTTGAATAACAATTGACAAAATAAAAAAAATACAAAATAAACCACGGATCAGCTGCGGATCACTGCTTTGATCCGCTATGTCCCGAAAAATAACGGATCAATCCACAAATTTAAATCTCCTTAAGTTATTGAAAGAGAGATACAAATTAGACTGATCCGATCCGAATCTGCCCCGTTAACATTGTTGGCGGAATTTTGTATAAGTGACTCCAAAGCAATAAAAAAGAACCAAATGAAATGAAAGATATTCAAGTCGAGTCAAGTGTTGAACACTTTGTCCTTAAGTCAAATTTACCCCGCAACGGTGCCTACGGTATATGGCAATTGACTCTCAAGATACAACGACTTCCGCTTGCATTTGTAGCACTTTCAAATACAAGCACAACGAACCAAAGAAGTCTTGTACTCCAAAGGATGAAAAAGAAATGAAACCCAGAATTTTGTATGCAACAAATGCAATAAAATTTGGTTCAAAGATGAAAATATGAGGTTAAAGTGTTTGCTTCTCTGTTCTATGTCAAAAAAGGACGTCCAAAGGTCATTTTTAACGTTGAAGATCGGTTGAAAACGAAAAGGTATGGAACCAAATCGTGCAATACTTCAAAAGGACATGTCTGTTCGCGTAAACCTATGCAATCGCATGATTTTACCAAGCTGCGATCGCAAGGTACAATTTTGAAGACATAATTTAATCTAGGCTAACCATGCAATCGCATGGCTTTATCTCCTGCGATCGCATGGTAAGACCTAAAAACATTCTGCTTAAAAATTCAGTCAGTTGCGATCGCAAGGTAAAATACCCATGCGATCGTATGTTCAAAACTTGATCCAAATTTGTCATTTTTCGTAATTTTTCATTCATTCGATATTGGTTTCAAAATGCCAAATATACCATTCAATACATGCAGAGAAATTTGAATTCTCTTTCGGGGGCGTTGCCCCCGAGCTCCCACGAGGGGCGCTACTCTCTCGATCCCTGCGACCTGACCGGGAAAGTCGAATCCCGTTTCTACGCTCCAAAGTGGCGAAGTGGCAAACTAATTTGCCTAAACGGATTGGGTCAGGTCTTGTATATTTTGGTCAAGTTGACATGAAATCACTTTAATTATTTTTAACACTTAATTAATTTCTCGACATATTTAAACCAATTTCCAACAACCATCACTACCAACCAAGCTTTTATTACAGCAGTTTCTTGGTCTTTCTTCATGATGCTTAGGCATGCATGCGAAGGACAGCAACTATTTTTCATGCGGCAGAGAAGACAAATGTCTCCAAACCGTAATCCACGTGGCAAAACCTCACCAACCACTCCATCTTTAAAATCCCTCTTCATATCACCACTGAAAATCACTCTCTTTCAATGGCTAAACTCTCTTTGTTAATTTCTGCTATCTTTTGTTTTATTGTTTTCTTCTTCAATGGCTGCTGTCCTGCGCAGATGGGAAGTGAACATAAATTTTTTTGGCAGAAAATGAATGAGCAGCAGCAGCACATGCTGTATGCCAAAACTAATTGCACTATTCTGAGGCTGAGTGCGCAAGAACCTGTGTTTAAGTACGAGTTTGAGGCCGGAGTTTCTGAGTTTTGGAACCAATTGTTGGAAACTGGCACGAGAATTAGCCAGAAAACAAAAATTTTCTTTAATTCATAAAACCATGATCTTTGCTAGATGTTCACGTATTTATTATAATTAAAATACTAATGGATTAGTATTATACCTGAATCGATAAACGATATTGATCTGGATCTGATTCACGAACTTGCTGCTTTTGAATCACGAACTTGGTGCTTCCAACGTTCAAGTCTTCTATGGTATTCTCCCAAGTCTGGATTACACCGGCGTGTGGGCACCCTTTTAATTTCAACCAAAAACTAAAACTAATTTCTGGACTGGTCAGATCTAGAAAACTGAGAAACTTAATTTCTTCTCTTTTCTTGATTGAATCAATTGGAATGAATTGGAATGAATTTACATCACAAGCAATGTGATATAAATAACGGCAAGTGATCTGATTGCAAACAACGACAAGAGTCCTGATTGCATCCAAGTCCAATTAGTTTAGGATTGATTTAATTACACGTGTAATCCCTGAACTTATATTACAATTACAATTAAGTCCAAAACTTTTATAGTAATTGTGATTAAGTCCAAAAACTTTATAGAGCTACCACAGGGACCTGATCGGACATATATTTTCCAAGCTCCGATAATTAGATTCCGTCTAGTCGACCCTAGACCCCTCAATCTAATTATTAGTCCTTTGCTTTTTCCACTAAATGCAAGAGACTGCACTCTCGGAATATATAAAATTACAGAAGCTGTAATATTTTCCTCTGACCTACCGTATATATATTTCATCTCTGTCTGAGATCCGATAATTAGGTATGAGCATAAATGACCGTTTTACCCCTCTAATTATTCTCACTAACTTTAAGTTACATTTTCTTCAACGGTCCTGTGAACTAATCACAGATGTCGAAGTTTAGCCGTCGCTAAACACTGAGCTCAGATTTATAACCGTTCAACAGAAAATACTTAAGTTGTCACTCGACCCATTTTTCAGGGTGACAGTTCCCGACACGAATTCGTGTTCTCTACTTCGCTCATTCTCAAGCTCCCAACTCACCGAGATATTTGATCAATTAAATTGATCTCACCCATTGGTGAATCAAATAACTATTAAACTAACGAAAAGATATACACAATCCTGTCAAGGGATTTAGATGAAATACTCGGTGATCAAGTGGAATTTAATTATTCGCACGGTCATGCTTTATAATTAAATTCGACACGTGGTCCGTTCAATACACTCTTAGTGTACTAGTGTCACCATTAATCCATTTCTGCGATAAGGACAAATCGCAAACCCGAATGATTAAATAGTCAACACTACAACCTTCTGGTACAAGGCGCCAACCCTTATACATTAGTTGTGAACAATTTTATTGATGATCAAACTATAAGTTGTATCACACTATACTTCTCAACGCAAGTATCCAACTTATATTATCACAAGTGATCATTGGCACTTTGTTTACATACTCAATATTAAACAAATGCAATAATAATAAATAAAAAAGAACAAACTTCTATTTATCATAAAATTGTTATTTTATTACAGCAAAAACTATACTATATGGGCATACTACCCAACAATTCTCCCACTTGCCCTAGAGTATATATGTCATGTCTTGCAACCCCATACCTTGCAGATGTCCCTCAAAACTTTTAGCCGGAAGGCTTTTAGTAAATGGGTCCGCGAGGTTATCCTCCGTAGCAATTTTGCTGACAATTACATCTCCACGACTAACAATCTCTCTTAAGAGATGATATTTCCGTTCTATATGTTTTCCCCTTTGATGACTCCTTGGTTCTTTAGCATTTGCCACTGCCCCACTATTGTCACAGTACAATGTTATGGGCTGTGATGATGCAGGCACCACCTCAATGTCCATTAGGAATTTCTTGAGCCATACGGCCTCTTTAGCAGCTTCACAAGATGCCACATACTCGGCTTCCATGGTGGAATCAGCAATGCATGATTGCTTGATACTTCTCCATATAATGGCTCCACCACCTAGTGTAAACAATGATCCTGATGTGGACTTACGAGAGTCTTTATCAGCTTGAAAATCGGAATCTGTATACCCAACTGGAACAATGTTTGGTGAAGAGTAAACTAGCATATGGTTCCTTGTTCTCCGAAGGTACTTAAAGATATGCTTTACAGCCACCCAATGTTCCGGTCCAGGGTTAGATTGATAACGACTAATCATACCAACAGCATAACAAATGTCAGGTCTAGTGCATAGCATAGCATACATGAGACTACCTACTGCTGACGCATAAGGTATTCTACTCATGCGCTCTATCTCTTCAGGAGTTTTTGGAGATTGCTCCTTAGATAGTTGAATTCCATGTCTGAACGGCAAATTGCCTTTCTTGGAATCTTGCATGGCAAATCTGACAAGAATTTTGTCAATATATGTAGCTTGGGATAATGCTATCAGCTTGTTCTTTCGATCTCTCAAGATCTGAATGCCTAGAACATAACTAGCTTCACCCAAATCCTTCATATGAAACTGTTGTGCCAACCACGCTTTCGTAGATGATAACATACCTACATCATTTCCTATGAGTAGAATATCATCCACATAAAGCACCAAGAAAATTACCTTTTTGTCCTGTATCTTCTTATAGACACAGGGTTCGTCGAAGTTCTGATCAAAATCATATGTCTTAATCACCTCGTCGAACCTTTTGTTCCAAGATCTTGATGCCTGCTTCAGACCATAAATGGACCGTTGCAGCTTGCACACTTTAGATTCATGACCACGTTCTACGAACCCATCTGGTTGTACCATATAGATACACTCTTCAAGATGACCATTAAGAAAAGCCGTCTTGACATCCATTTGCCACACCTCATAATCATAATGAGCTGCAATGGATAAAAGAATCTGGATAGATTTGAGCATAGCTACAGGCGAGAAGGTCTCATCGTAATCGATACCTTCTCTTTGGGTAAAACCCTTAGCCACTAGCCTTGCTTTGAAGGTTTCCACCTTCCCATCTACTCCTCTCTTTCTTTTGTAGACCCACTTGCACCCGATGGGTTTTATCCCTTTTGGTGCATCTACAAGTTCCCAGACTTGATTAGAATGCATAGATTCCATCTCAGTGTTCATAGCTAGTTTCCACAAATCTGCATCCACGTCGTTTATAGCCTCCTTATATGAAATCGGATCATCTACTTGTTTTACAGAGATCGCCTGTTTGGATTCTCCGACAAACAAGTACCTAGATGGTTTTCTGATGACCCTTTGACTTTGCCTAAGGGGCGGTGGATCTTGAACTGTGGCTTCATTTGGAATTGTAACATTTTCATCAATGTTAGTATCACCTTCAGGTGATACAATTACCTCATCACTACCTTGAACGTTTTTTTGATCTATGGGATTAGATGATGAATCATTTCTCCCACTCAGATAACGTTCCCTAGGTATTTGCGATACCATGGGTAGTCTGTCACTAGGTTGTGTTTCAGGAATTGATGAGTTGGGATTACTCCCACTCATTTCTTCCAAAACAGCCTTACTTTTGGACTGACGTTCATTAATATATTTATCCTCTAGGAAGGTTGTATTTGTGCTGACAAAAACCTTCCTATCTAGAGGACTATAAAAATAGTATCCCCTGGTACCTTTAGGGTATCCCACAAACAGGCATATTTCTGATCTAGACTCCAACTTTTCTGTCTTTCCTTTCAGCACATGAGCCGGACATCCCCAAATTCGGATGTGACGCAAATTTGGTTTGCGCCCATTCCATATTTCCAGGGGAGTCTTAGGAACAGACTTAGATGGAACTAGGTTAAGAATATAAGCGGCTGTCTCCAGTGCATATCCCCAAAATGAGATAGGTAGAGTTGAAAAACTCATCATTGACCTAACCATATCTAACAATGTCCTGTTTCTTCTTTCTGAAACGCCGTTCTGTTGGGGTGTACCAGGCGCACTCAGTTGAGAAACTATACCATTTTCTGTTAAGTAGTCCCTGAATTCTCCCGAGAGATATTCGCCACCTCGATCTGATCTAAATGTCTTTATACTTTTACTCAAATGTTTCTCGACCTCAGTCCGATATGCTTTGAATTTTTCAAAAGCCTCCGACTTTCGAGTCATCAGGTAAATGTATCCGAATCTAGAGTAATCATCTGTAAATGTGATAAAATACTCATATCCCCCTCTCGCTGGTGTATTCATAGGTCCACATACATCAGAATGAACTAGTTCTAATACTTCTTTGGCTCTATGTCCTTTTGCTAGAAAGGATCTTTTGGTCATCTTACCCTCCAAACAAGAATCACAGACCGGCAATGGTTCGACCTCAATTGAGTTAAGTGGACCATCCTTTGCCAGTCTCTGTATTCTGTTAAGGTTGATGTGTCCAAGTCTAAGATGCCATAAATAAGTATCACTAGTATGGTATGTATTTTGTTTATTATGGTTTGCAGAAATATTATTAATTTCATTTGTGGAATAGTTTAATATATAAAGACCATTCATCAAATATCCGGCACAAATAGGAGCTTTATTCATCAAAATGTAAAGCGCTTTATCAGGCGCAAAATCAAGAGAATAACCCTGTCCTATTAAACAAGAAATGGAAATCAAATTCCGCTTCATTTGCGGGACATAATAACAGTCTTTAAGAATTAAACGCCTACCACTACTGAAAAAAAAATAAACTACTCCTACAGCTCTCGCCGAAACTACTGCTCCTGTGCCGACTGTGATAGTAAACTGGCCTTCATTGAGTTTTCTGCTCTCCTGAAGCACCTGCATTGACATGCAAACATGATTAGTAGCTCCAGAATCTACAACCCAGGAATATGTAGAATCAACCACCAAACAAGACTCAGTTATGAAAAACTCACCCGCACTTTGCTTTTGTTTAGCTAGTGCTTTGGGACAGTCTTTCTTCCAGTGACCTTTCTCGCCGCAGCTGAAACACTTGCCTTTCGGCTTTCCATCTGCTTTGGTCTTTTTGTTGCTTACTGGCTTATTGCTAGCTCTCTTCCTATTCTTTCCGCCTTTGCCTTTCGGCTTGGAACCAGAGGAGCTACCAATTGCTGCATAAGCATTACCACCTTTGCCCTTCAGACCACTTTCCACATTTTGCAACTCATTCATTAGCTCAGTCAATGGCATATCCATCTTGTGTAAGTGATAGTCCACAGTAAACTGTGAAAACATATCAGGTAAAGAGTTCAATACCATATCAACCTGAGTATTTGCATCAATGGTTGCACCCAGATTCTCCGCCACATTGAAGTGTCCAATCATGGTTAACATATGGTCCTTCACTGACGTTCCGGGTTTCATACGGATGTTCTGTAAGGTACGAATGACTTCGAACCGAGCTCTCCTACTTTGATGTGCAAACATGTCCTTGAGGCTTTTCATTATGTCATAAGAGGTCTCAAGACTGTCATGCTTCTGCTGTAACACATTTGACATTGATGCCAAAATGTAACAGCGAGCCAACTTGTCTGCAGCTACCCACTTATCATAAGCATCCCTCATGTCCTTGCTTGCAGTCTCAGTGGGTTGCTCAGGCCAATCTTCTTCAAGCACAAAATCAATTTTCTCAACGGTGAGAACAATCATTAGGTTACGTTTCCAATCCACATAATTTTTCCCGGTTAGTTGGTTTTGTTTTAGGATAACGGAAAATGGACTGAGAGACATTTTGCTGAAAATAACAAAATTATTGCATATTAAAATTGAGCAGTGAATTTAACATATGATACATGAATGTACATGTAGATCCATAAAACTACAATAATGTAACGACTACTTAATCATTGTGATGCAACAGGCCTCTCTATAGGAAAGGTCACCGTGTCCATTGATTAAGCTGGGATCCTCCCACTAGACAAATCATATCTTGACAATAAATGTCCAGATAAATCCAGTATCGCTTTATTTGGTCACCAAGATTATAAACGAGAGCCTCTATAGGAGGTTCGAAGATAATCTCGATTTGAGTGTATAACCTTTGTCTAGATCTCTAAATACTTGAAAAATAATCCCGCCATCTATAGGATGATCTCAAATTATATTCTATCTAGACGATCTTACCAAAAAGGAATTCAATCAAACAACCCGAATCACGCAGCCCTCCTATAGGGAGTCCGTTGCGTTACCGGCACGAGGCTAACGGATTCTGTCGCTTATGAATTGACAAAAGGAGGCCGTGGGCTTTTATTTAAATAAATACCCTCTCCCACTCAATATTTTAAAATAATGGATTTTAATTTTAAATAATTACCAACTGTTCACATTAATTAAATTAATATACAGTTTAATTATTATGGATTTCCCTTTCAAGAAAAATTTAATTTAAATTAAATTAATCGAGGGAAAACCAATATTTTAATAAAATGCATTCTATTCTAAGTGTCACGAGCGATGTCAAAATTAATTCTATATGACATGATTTACAGAATAATAATATTTCAAACATATATTTAAAGCATTCATCAGCAATAAATTAACAATTATTTGTGGCCCAAAACAAGACTCAAGAAATAAATTAAAAAACTAATTGGATCCAAGCCCAATATTTAATTTACAACTTCAGTCCAAATCCTTGCTCCAATTGCCAAACAGGTCCAAGGAATAATTGAAACCAAACTCCCAAGAATTTGAATTTGTTGCCAAACATGTCCAATTATCCATACAACCAAACATGCGCTATCCAAGTAGGCAAACAAGGGTCTTCTTCCTCAAGTCATCTTCCTCAAAACAAACAACCATCACAGCCGCCGGAAACGCAAGAAGGACACCGCCGGATACACAACTTTGGAGTTGTGCCACCGTCGCGCGGAGATCGCGACCCAGCGCCCAGATCCCGGATCTGCTTGGCGCGCCCATCGTGTTACCAGCGAAGATCCACCGCGCGATCGACGCATCAGAACTGCGCCTCCCATGCCCAACCGCAGGGCCGGAGATTCCGCAGAAGCAGCACAGATCCAGCGAGATCTGCGCGCGGGTGGCGCGCAGATCTGGCCGGATCTGCGCTGCATCGCAGATCTGTGATCGCACAGATCCGGCGCTCACCTGATCTGCGCGTCGCACAGATCATCTCGTGCGCTGGATCTGTGCACCAGATCTGCCCTAGCGCAGATCTCCGGCGCGCATCTCCGGCGCGCCAGCGCGCCGGATCAGCCATACCATCTCTGGTTTGCCGGATTTGCTTTGGCCTTGTCTGAATTTTCTTTTCGTCAGTCTGATCTTGAATCTTCAATATTACAAAAATAACTATGTCCCAATTTAGGGCTCACAATTTAAATCTATTTTGCAATTAAAATTAAAACAAGATGATGGAGTCGTAATCCACCGATCTTGTTACAGACTCAAAAATAACGAAATACAATGAATAAGTGGTGCCACAAAATAATTGGATCACAGTTTAAAATAATATCAATTATTCAATCAACACATAAACAGATAATCCTAGACATCGCTCGACTAGAACATGCAATTATCAGATCTAGATAATACAATAAACACGTGAACGATCTAGACCGCTCTGATACCACTTGTTGGAAACTGGCACGAGAATTAGCCAGAAAACAAAAATTTTCTTTAATTCATAAAACCAGGATCTTTGCTAGATGTTCACGTATTTATTGTAATTAAAATACTAATGGATTAGTATTATACCTGAATCGATAAACGATATTGATCTGGATCTGATTCACAAACTTGCTGCTTTTGAATCACGAACTTGGTGCTTCCAACGTTCAAGTCTTCTATGGTATTCTCCCAAGTCTGGATTACACCGGCGTGTGGGCACCCTTTTAATTTCAACCAAAAACTAAAACTAATTTCTGGACTGGTCAGATCTAGAAAACTGAGAAACTTAATTTCTTCTCTTTTCTTGATTGAATCAATTGGAATGAATTGGAATGAATTTACATCACAAACAATGTGATATAAATAATGGCAAGTGATCTGATTGCAAACAACGACAAGAGTCCTGATTGCATCCAAGTCCAATTAGTTTAGGATTGATTTAATTACACGTGTAATCCCTGAACTTATATTATAATTACAATTAAGTCCAAAACTTTTATAGTAATTGTGATTAAGTCCAAAAACTTTATAGAGCTACCACAGGGACCTGATCGGACATATATTTTCCAAGCTCCGATAATTAGATTCCGTCTAGTCGACCCTAGACCCCTCAATCTAATTATTAGTCCTTTGCTTTTTCCACTAAAGATAAGAGACTGCACTCTCGGAATATATAAAATTACAGAAGCTGTAATATTTTCCTCTGACCTACCGTATATATATTTCATCTCTGTCTGAGATCCGATAATTAGGTATGAGCATAAATGACCGTTTTGCCCCTCTAATTATTCTCACTAACTTTAAGTTACATTTTCTTCAACGGTCCTGTGAACTAATCACAGATGTCGAAGTTTAGCCGTCGCTAAACACTGAGCTCAGATTTATAACCGTTCAACAGAAAATACTTAAGTTGTCACTCGACCCATTTTTCAGGGTGACAGTTCCCGACACGAATTCGTGTTCTCTACTTCGCTCATTCTCAAGCTCCCAACTCACCGAGATATTTGATCAATTAAGTTGATCTCACCCATTGGTGAATCAAATAACTATTAAACTAACGAAAAGATATACACAATCCTGTCAAGGGATTTAGATGAAATACTCGGTGATCAAGTGGAATTTAATTATTCGCACGGTCATGCTTTATAATTAAATTCGACACGTGGTCCGTTCAATACACTCTTAGTGTACTAGTGTCACCATTAATCCATTTCTGCGATAAGGACAAATCGCAAACCCGAATGATTAAATAGTCAACACTACAACCTTCCGGTACAAGGCGCCAACCCTTATACATTAGTTGTGAACAATTTTATTGATGATCAAAATATAAGTTGTATCACACTATACTTCTCAACGCAAGTATCCAACTTATATTATCACAAGTGATCATTGGCACTTTGTTTACATACTCAATATTAAACAAATGCAATAATAATAAATAAAAAAGAACAAACTTCTATTTATCATAAAATTGTTATTTTATTACAGCAAAAACTATACTATATGGGCATACTACCCAACACCAATTTAGCCCAGAATTTACTTGTGCTGGAGTTGAAGCTGTTAGAAATGTTATTAATCCTAAAGGCCTCATGTTGCCTCACTACAATGCAGCACCTCAGCTCATGTATATAGTTCAAGGCAACTTCTTCCCCTCTCGTGTTTCTCATTCGTCAACTTAAGCGGTTAAAAATGAGTCTCTTTTTTTTAGCTAATTTTCTGAAGTAAAAAATTCTTTTAGACCAATTTTATGAAGTAAAAAAGAAAATAAAATTGGCCCAACCTTTAAGGTGGGCTATAGTTCAATTTGTTAAAGAAATGTTACTTTTAATGACGTAAATTTCTGTCGTGAAAATTATCTAGACGATATTTCTCTACAAATTTATTAAGGGCTTATTTGATGAAGCTTTTGATAAAAAGTTTTTCAGCAAATTTTGATAGAAGTTGGTGTAGCGTGTAGTTGAAAAGTTGATAAAAGTTGTGAATCTAATGAAATGCGCTCAAAAGTTGATTAAATTAAAAAAAAATAAAAAATTTATATGCAAAAGTGAAATTTCTTATAGATAGCATCCCCCTGTTTCACATTCGCACAAGATGAATTTTTTGATCAATGCCCAACACTATAGAAAACATTTATCATATTAAATTATCTCGTCTGATAGACTGTATTTATATATAATTTAAATTGTGTCTTTGAGACCCTTTTGGCGTAATTTAGAACAAGAAAGTGCTATCTACACTGCATTTTGGAATAATGTTGTTGCAGGAAGAGGTGTACATGGGGTTGTAATACCGGGTTGTGCCGAGACATATGAATCAGAAATGGAGTCAGGATCCGGTGGTTTTATGGATCGACATCAAAAGGTTAGGGAATTCAAAGAAGGTGATGTTATAGCCTTGCCAGGAGGATTAACTATTTGGATTTATAACCATGGAGAAGTACCAGTTGTTACTGTCTCACTTTTCGACGTTAGCAATGAAGCCAACCAGCTGGATCGAACATTCAGGGTAAGAAATATTGTCAAACACATAAGAACTACGTGGTAGTATTCGACAATTATCATTTTTTATTTACACATTTTGTAGAAGTCACTATTTTTATCTATTTTTTATCCACTCATAATATTTCGTAACATTCACTGCTTGTAATCTACAAAAAGTTTTACTAAACGAGCACTTAAGGGTTTGTTAAAAATAAAAAATTTCAGATATTCTTCCTGGCTGGAAATTATCCCATACTTGGAAAAGAGAGGCCAAGGCAGCAGGTTCAAAAGGAAGGTGGTTTTGGCAACATTTTCACAAGCTTTGATGATGAACTTCTGGCTGATTCTTTCAATGTAGATAAAGAAACAGCAAGTGAATTGAAAGGCAAAGGAGACCATAGGGGACGAATTGTTCTAGCAGAGAGTTTTAAAATTGCAATCCCGCGAGAAGAAGAAGAAAAGAGAGGAGCAAATGGGTTAGAGGAAACTCTATGCACTATGAAGATTAGGGAGAACTTAGCAGAGCCAAGCGAGGCCGATATCTTCAACCCTCGCGGTGGACTTATTAGCACGCTCAACAGCCAAAAGCTTCACATTCTCAACTCCCTTCAGCTTAGTGCTGAAAGAGGAGTTATGTATGGGGTAATGTTCAATCCTGTCTAATTATATGAACCAAACACGTGCCCTTAGACCGGGGTGGAAATTGGGGGGTGGGCCCGAAAAAATCAATTTTTATTTTTTTAGTAATAGTTCAATTTTGAAGTGTATTTTTTTCTTTTAAAATAGTAGTCACCGTTCTAAAAATCTTGGCTCTAAAAAGTAGGTTATAAGTAGTGGGTCCTACGAAATGTATAATAAAAAATATGTTTGACCAACTGAAATTATAATTTAAGCACCACCAAAACATGTGTTAAGTTCATGGTTGGCGGTGGTTGTATAGTACAAAGAGTGAAACAATCACATTTAAAAGTTTGAGACCACGGTGAATTAAAGAGTCTTCAACACGTCTTTCAACCTCTCTTGTTGTATTCAGTGTGTAAAACACTACAACTAACTTTGAAACGTTTCTATCTCATGTAGAATGCAATAATGGCACCCCATTGGCACGTGAACGCGCATTCTATGATCTACATTACACAAGGAAGCAGCCGGTTCCAGGTGGCCAACCACCAAGGGAAACTGGTGTTTGACGGCGAAGTCAAGGAGGGGCAGATCATATTAGTACCACAAAACTTTGTTGTGCTAAAGAAGGCTGGCAAACAAGGCTGCGAATGGGTGGCTTTCAAGACTAATGATAATGCAATGACCACATTCGTCGCCGGGCGGCTGTCGGCGATTCGGGCCATGCCGGTGGAAGTGCTGATGAATTCATATCAAATTTCAAGAAATGATGCTAAGAAATTGAAGTATAGTAGAGAAGAATTAGGACTGTTTGGTTCAAAATCTAGGACAGAGGGGCCTAGGGCAATTTGAATATGCCCTAATGAGATTGAATCTGTAGTATAAAACTATGATCCTCATTATGGAATAATGAAGGCATGTTTGGTTGTTTATAGAATATGCAGGCTGCTGGATTATTGTTTTCATCGCTAGTTTATCTGCTTATTGCTAAGTTATTACCTTGTTTTCTTCAATTGGCATGCAGTGGTGAACATGTTATCTTAAATTTAAATTATTACAGAGGAACATATTTATTTATTTATTTTTGTTTTCAACACGATTTTTTATGTATTATTTATTTAGTGAGTGCACGACACATACGCAATTTTTCCACTGAAATGAAAAATTCACGTGCCCACATATTTTCCTCAATTTGTGGTATAGGTTTCATCTCAAAAAGTTAACTCATTCAGTAGAGTAGTTCAATCCCTTATAAGTCCATCATTTATCTCATGTCTAATCGATGTGGGGCTTTGTTTATACATTCCCAACTATCCCTCTTTCAAATGAAATACTATGTCTTCTCGGTCTCCTTCAAGGATAGTCTATATATTTCTCTTCCTCAAACCTGGAAAGATTACATGCTTTATTAAGACCCAATTCTTCCACTGTGTCAAAGCCACCGCTTTACATGCACACAACCGCCTTAAGAGACAACTATGGATTTTTCCATCCATCGCAATCTAATTTAAAGCCCACCACTTTCATTCGGCTGCAACTTGGATCTGATTTGTGCACTCACGTGGCTAAGTTCTTTGATTCCACTTGTAGAGAATTGAGATACTATTTCAAAAGATTAATTCATTAGGTAGAATAGTCAAATCTCTTAAAAGCTCATCATTTACTCCATATTTAATCGAAGTGAAACTTTTTTCACACATTTTCAACTCTTTCGGATGTTAAAATTCTCACTTTTACAGAATTTCTGGCCAAAACTCAAGAATTTGGTTACATCAACCCTGCATTTCCTACTTTTGTCAAATTTTCCTATTTTTTTTAAAAAAAATCTCCAGTACCGTATGAAATTACGAAGTGGACTGACCAAAGTTAAATGGTTGGGGTTGTTCATTAATGAATCTTTCTTATGTTAGATTTTTAGTCCATAAATTTTATTATACGTATCTCTTTTTCGAAAATCATACTTCTAATAATTTTGATAAGTGTAAACACTTATCTAGGCTAATATTGTACCAAGTTTTTAGAGTGATTCAAAGTAATTTTCTATTGATTTTTGTTTCTTTAGGACAAAACTTGAGTTTGAAGGACCTTGAGGAAAAAAAGATAAGAAGAAACAAGAAGAAATTAGGTATTTTGAAGTAATAATGAATAGTATAATTGAAGAGCCAGTCTATACAAGAACGAGAGATAAAAATAGAAATTTTGGCTAAAGTATGTGCTGCTCAATCAGACACAAAAGTAAAAAATTATCCATGTCGTCCAATCAAGCAAGCAAAAAAGGCCGATCTAGTAGACCCTTTCTAGAAATTTGAAAGACTCCATGTGATCGATCAAGCTAAAAATGTGTTCGAGTGGGATGCTATTTCTGCCTTTAAATTTTGTTTTGGGAACTTACTTTAGAGGGTCCTTTGTCTATTCTATGCACGCATTTTAGGTTTTTGACAATTCCTTTATATGTGGCTTTGTAGAGGCATTAAAACAAACATTCTTGGAGAGGAAAACACTTCAAACGCAATCTTTTGTACACAGATTTAGAAGACAATAAGAAGGAGACTACGTATTGAAGATTCGAAATGACGCTCGATAAATTATTTATTATTTTGTATTATCGTCTTTATTCTAAATATCGGTGATGTTATTCTTAATTCTTATGTCATTGTATAATTTGAATATGTGTGGCTAATATTCTTATAGTTAGGACGACGATATAAACCTATTTTTTAAGTTTTAATTCTATATTCCCATTGTTGACTTTAAGTTCATTGGTTCTTGATTGTTTGTCATGAAATTTATTAATTTCTTTTTATTATAATAGGATAGTTCTCGGAGCCGTATTGTTATCAAAATGTGATATACGTATTTTAGCTCAAATACATATTAGGGGATAGAAATATATACCACTCGCTATGTGATGTAAAATAAACATCCACTTCTTAATATAAATATCAGGGTCTATAATGCTCAAATGAGTTATTTGATCTCCTGAAAGTTCAAATGAGTCATCATATTTCAAGAGTGATGTGCTCAAACAAGCCACTATTCGTAAGACATGTTAATAAATAAATCTCACATCGGTTACATAGCAAAATATTAACGAACAAAGACTTGGACTATTCGTTTTAATAAGATTAAAATTTTTAGATGAACAATGTTAATAAATATAGCTCATGCTTGGCCCTTGAACTGTGGCTTTACTGGGCCAAGTCGGACGCGAGCCTTTCTATTTAGTTCATCCGTCCTACAAAGTTGGTCTTACTTTTATTTTCACACAAATTTAAAAAATTTAATTATTATAGTTGAAATAATAAATTTTACTTATATTTTTTCTAATATACTATATCCTTTTATTAATATAATGATATTTCATATTTGTTGCTAACAAATTATATTAAATAAGAAGATATTAGAAAATTAAGAAATTAAATATACTATAAACAAAAAAGTAGACTATAATTTAAAATATATGAATAAAGAAAATGTAGTGCATGTTTGGTTATGTTGAAATTATTTTTTAAGTGTTTATAAGTTGTGGGTCATATGAAATGTGTGGATAATAAGTTAATAGAAAGTTGTGTGTCTTACAAAATGTGTAGATAAAAAGTATATTCGACCAGTTTAAGTATATTTGGCTAACCTTAAATTATAATTTAAACTTGTCAAATTGGTCAAATATATTTTTTATCTACACATTTCGTAGAATTCACAATTTATTTTTCACTTATTATCTACATATTCTATAGAACTTACAATTTATAAGTAATTAAAAAATAATTTTAACACTGACAAATATAGTATAAATCTATCTATGTACAACTTGTGAAATATTTGGTTTTAAAATTTTAAAATTTTTATTTTTTAAATATAGAAAAGAAAAATTTGTTGGCTGCATTTTGCATCCTACGTTGACCAAAAGGCTACAACACTGCAGCCTATTAAACAGGCTGCCGAAAAAAATGTTAAACGTTTCGTTCGATATAGTTTATAAATTAGTTTCTTTAATTAAAATAGTTTATTTTATTAAAAATGATAAAAAATATCAAATTAATAAAATCAAAATTTTTAATTAAATAAATTAATTTATAAACTCTATCAAACGAACTCTAAATATAGGCAATAATTTTGTGCCATAAAACACTTATATGAATAGAGAAATCCTTAGATATATAAATAGAAAAAATGTTCAAAGAAAGACTTACATTCCATAAAGTCTTTTTGGGCTAAAACTGAACAAATTTAAGAAGAAGAAGAGGTCGATTATCCAAAACAGTCAAGTTAATGAAAATGGATACCTTGTCATTTGGAGGTGAAAATGCTTGCATTCATTATGAATATGCCATGCCATCTTCTTCTACACTGAAAGTAGAACTTAGAAAATAAAATTGGGCACATTTTAAATTGTACCTTACTACAAAGCTCTCCATACATCAAATGTTTGAGAAATACAAGGATCTTTATATTGACTCCAATCAAATTCTATCTCTGTCTATTGATTAATAATTATTTTTACATCTATAATAATTACATTTTCTTAATTTATGTGAAAATAGAACGAACTTATCTATTCGAACTAGAGAAAATATTAAATACTAAATATTTTTAAATTGGATTGCGACATTGGGTTGTGATGGCTTTTGGAATGGTGCAACATGTCCTACATGGTAGGTTATTACGACTTTCAAAATCTCACGAAATCTCCTACAAGTTAACTTGTGTCAACTTATGAATTGTATGTTTGTTAATGTTTATAAGTTAGTCATACATCATTTTTATTTATATATTTTGTAAGATTTACAATTTTTATTCACTTTTTATTCATATATTTTGTACAACCTGCTACTTATAATTTACACAAATCTTTACTAAACATAATTATGAAGAAATCATTTTGTTAAGTGTATACGCATTTTCTATAAGAAATGATATAGACACAGTGGTTACTTAACGAGAAGCTATGCAATAATAAGATCTTACTTCGCATATATTTGAACATGTTTAAATTATAATTTCAGCTGGTTAAATTGGTCAAACATACTTTTTATTCACACATTTCATAGGACCCACAACTTACAACCCACTTTTTAACCACACATTTATCAACTGTTTATATTATAAGCACTTAAAAAATAATTTTAGCACTACCAAATATTCACATTCGGACATATTGCGCGTTTATCGTGGCCTTTCTAATTTTAGAAAGGCGATATTTTAACTTTTAACTGTGATAAGGTGAGCAATTACGACCCAGAGCCGTGTCTCATGTCTAGCCAGAAAGATACCAGGCTTGGGCATTCTCGACTCTAGCCCTTTTCAGAAAACGAGTTTTGGAGGTTCGATTTTCGTATGTGGCAGATTTTACTGAAATATTGTGGGGGTCTGTATTGGGGGTTGGTCTGTTGGCTCTCTTCCTCAGGTCCTGCCACTCGTGCACATCTCTCGATTTACAACCTGTCTAGTCAAAAGACTTCTAACACAAGTGGAAGGTTTTGCTTTCGGGACTTTTTCCTTAACAAAGAAAACAAGTCTTGGATTCAATATAAAAAAAAAAAAAAAAAAAAAAGAGGAGTCTTGGACGTATCAAAACTTCCTTGTCAATATCAAAACTTCACCCATAAATATCAGGCGCTCTGACTACACTCCACGTCTCACTTCTTCACTAAAAAGTAAAAACTCTCAAAAAACGCTAATCGATTCCATCGTATTCCAGATCTGATCTCATACACAAATGGCCAAAGACCCAGTTCGCGTTCTTGTCACCGGTGCCGCAGGTAAATCGGAAACTCCAGTATACTAACTCCACAAATAGTCACCGTTCATTTCGAGATCTACCTTTATTTGCTTCTTTTTCTTCTAGTTATTTGTTATATATCATTAGATAAGCGTTTGCTGTTTAGATGATTTGTAGATCTGTTCATACCATCGAAGTATTTGTTTATAGCGTTGTTTAAGATTAGATGTGATAATTTGACTATTACACTGTTAATTTATGCTTTAATGAAGACTTATTTTATGTTGATGATAAAGATTTTTGAATCTGATAGTTTATGAGATATAGCCTCAATTTTCATAAAAGGTGGTTATTTAGATCCGAAGTATTGGCGTAATCGCTTTGTTTCAATTTATATGTGGTCGTTTGAATATTACGCAGTTAACTATTTCCTTTAATGAAGCCTATTTTATGTAGATGATAAATATTTTTAAATCTGATAGATTCTGAGTATTGTTTGTTGATAAAAGAAGTATTTATAGTAGGTGCGTAGCTTTGTTTCAATTTAAGCATATGTTTGGCATAACTTAAATTATAATTTCAGCTGGTCAAACTAGTCAAACATAATTTTCATCCACACATTTCATGGGACCCACTACTTGCAACCACTTTTTATCCACACATTTACCAACTGCTTATAATATAAGCACTTAAATTATAATTTCAGCACCTCCAAACATATGCTAAATGAGGTGGTTTGACTATTTAGGTTGCGTTTGGGATTGAAAAGTTGTTTTAGACTTTTGGTAAATTTTTAAAAAGTGATTATAAAAGAATTTGTACGATGTCGTAGCAGTTATTGAGAAGCAGCAAAAGAGTTTTGCTTTTAGTCTTTCTATATAACTATTATTAAAATATCAATTTTAACCTTAATTAATTAAAGTATTTCTTTTTATATCACATATTTAATCAGTATTCTAATTATAATGCATTTTGACAAATAATTTAAATTTAATTGATTTTTGTACAATATTACTATGTTTTTATTTTTTAGTTTTTATAAATTTTGAAATTTAATAGATGTATATTGTTTTTATTTTAAAATAATTATGATAAATACATTGTCATAAAAAAATATTTGATAATATTATATAGTTATAGAAGAAAAAATAATTTTTACAATCTACTCATGATAATAATAACACAAAATAACATTATTATAATCAATATCCATTATAGTAATTGTAAACAGTCTCAACAATAAATTACTTTTATCTACCAAACGTTTAAATATTGATTTTGAAACATACAACAATTATAAAATAAGAGTTTATCTATTGTTTTCACAACTCATTTTTTTTGCAACACAACAAAAGGCTGGTTCTCTTAAAAACACAACAATACAAACCAAGCCTCAGCGGTTTAATTTATCCTTTGATAAAGCCTTATTTTATGTTGATAATTTATATAGATTTTTAAATCTGATTGTTTCTGAATGATTTTTTATGATTTGATTTTTCTATTGAGATAGAATATGCCTATGAATAACCATCGGTTTTACTGTAGAAGCCATGTACTGAATCAAACTCCACCAACGATGAATTTAACTCAAGACCAGCTGAATAAGGATGAATTCTCTGAATTTCCACTCAATTATAAGAACTAAGCTAAATTAATGGAATGGGTGTAAAATTAAAAGAAGGAAGAAGAAGAAGACGACGAAGAACAGAAATGGAATTGATGGGAATTACACTGAAAAAATTCGGTTACACATTACATCAGACATATTTTCTCTTCCATAAAACAAATGAAAAATGTGTTTCCCTTTTACGACTTAAAAAACGTAATACAACTTAATTAATTAATTTGGATGGCAAAACGGCGTCGTTCCTCCAATTTAATTTAGTTAAAACAGTTGCTTCCTGTAGCTTCTTCTTCTTCCTGCCTTGCTGGTTCTCTTCTTCCTTCCCCTCCACTGCAGCTCACTTTCTTCAGCTAATTCTCCACTATAACAAGCCAGATCTTCAATTTGGGAGTAGCGTGACATTTATCTAGAGTTTATGGTGGTATGACTATCAAATTGGGTTCCTAGGAAATCCAGTGAACTGTCTAGGTTATTATTTTCATTTACACTGAAGAGTTTACTGATTATACCATACTAAAGTAGTGACATGCGTGTGTGAAGTAAAATAGATTTTCACAAGTTGATTTAGCAAATGGTAATGTGATCCGTATTTTTCCTTTCTTTTTGTTTTGGATTCATCTTTGGTAGCGTCAGAAGTGCTTGATGAGGCCATTCAAGATACTGAAAATTTTGATGCAGAACTTTCTTTTTGGATTTTAAACATTTTGTCAATTTGAAATATATCACGGGGAATGAAAAGAGTTGGAAAATTTGAATTGATTACAAGATCTATGTCAAGCCTTTGATTTAAGAAACTAAGTGCCAGTTTGATATTGTTTAAAAGTAGTTTTTTTAGGAGATTTTAAAAAAAGTTGGTGAAATGTGTAGTTGAAAAATTGATAAATGTTGTGGTCCCATGAGTATGAAGTCGAAAATGAGCTTCGAAAAAAAAAGTATACCAAACATGCTCTAAATAAGAAATAAATAGAACTGAAAGAAATGACAGGTGTTGGGTCTCATGTTGGGAAAGTGGGCAGTTGGTGGAACATTTGGCGATGGACGGCTGCAGAGAGGAAATATAGGACCGATGACTCAAAATATGTGTAGGTAAAAAATGAAATATGCTCAATGCCAATAGCTTCTGAAAAACTGATCCAAGTGAAAGCCAAATTTTTGGAAACAGATGGAGTTCTATTTATATGGTTGAACATCTGTGTTTTTTTTTTTCAAGTACTTGAATCAAAATGTTTAATTTGCTCGAGTATTGTTTTCTAGGAAATTTATATTATCTATAGAACTAGATTGATGGAAGCTTGCTAATTTTTCAGGACAAATCGGATATGCTCTTGTTCCCATGATTGCTAGGGGAGTGATGTTGGGTGCTGACCAACCTGTCATCCTCCACATGCTAGATATTCCACCTGCCGCGGAGGCACTTAATGGAGTGAAAATGGAATTGGTTGATGCTGCATTCCCTCTTCTCAAAGGTTAGTAATTTACTCCTGCGTAGTGAATAAAAAAGTCAATAGTTTCATTTATTTTGACTTTTTATATGCTAAATGGGATATGGTTTAAAAGTTATCTACTATTTAAATCAGGTGTTGTCGCGACAACTGATGTTGTTGAAGCATGCACTGGAGTCAACATTGCAGTGATGGTTGGTGGTTTCCCCAGGAAAGAAGGCATGGAGAGAAAAGATGTGATGTCAAAGAATGTCTCCATCTACAAGTCCCAGGCTTCAGCTCTTGAGAAGCATGCTGCTGCCAACTGCAAGGTGATTGGCTTATATTGAAGACTTTTTTCTTGACGACCTTCTGTTTTATAATCTTACAATTGATTTTGGTACTTGAAAGTATAGAAATCTTTTCTAATTTTAAAAATAAATACAGTTTTCATGGTCACATACTAACAAAAAAGAATGTGACCTTTAGAAATGTAATTCTGACCAATATTATTTAGAGATTAAAGTATCAAATATATTGTTTGAATGCTATGCATAACCTCTCTGATCAGTTAACTTTCATCCATGATGGAACTTCAAGATTCATGTTCAAGCTCAGACATCTTTAGCAATTTAAAATTCTATAGCAGAATTTTTTTTGCTTTTCTTAGAAGTCCAGGTTTTGATTTTGCTGTCTGTTTTGCTTCCAGGTTTTGGTTGTTGCTAACCCTGCCAACACCAATGCATTGATACTGAAGGAATTTGCACCATCTATCCCGGAGAAGAATATTACATGTCTGACTAGATTGGATCACAACAGGGCTCTTGGACAAATTTCAGAGAGATTGAATGTTCAAGTCTCTGATGTTAAAAATGTCATTATTTGGGGAAATCACTCTTCAACACAGTATCCTGATGTCAACCATGCAACTGTCAATACTCCAGCTGGAGAGAAATCCGTTCGTGAGCTTATTGCCAATGACGAATGGTATGAAGCTTTAGTTAAAACTTCAGTGTTTTAGTGTAATTAATTTGTATTTCCATGAATTAATTCCATATGAATTGCTTTTATCTTTTATGAAATCTCTCTTATCTCTATCTATATTGATTTTGTTGCTAGGTTGAATGGTGAGTTCATAACTACCGTGCAGCAACGCGGTGCTGCAATCATCAAAGCTAGAAAGCTTTCTAGTGCGCTTTCTGCTGCTAGTTCTGCTTGTGACCATATTCGTGATTGGTTCCTTGGAACTCCAGAGGTAGATTTCTCTCGTCAATATGTTGATAATTATCATAGATCAAGATTTTTATCTAATGGTCATACTGCTTTTTCTGATTTGTTCTGAAATATTCCAGGGTACTTGGGTTTCCATGGGTGTGTACTCTGATGGATCGTACAATGTCCCAGCTGGGCTAATTTATTCCTTCCCAGTTACTTGCAAGAATGGAGAATGGTCTATTGTTCAAGGTGAGAACTAAGAAACTTAAATTCATAGTCTTCATTTAGATTGTGTAGAGTGCAAACAGATAAAAATGTTGAATGTGCAGTATAGGATTTTTTCTGCAATCCATTTAGATCCTCCCTCCTCATGTCTACTCGTCTTGCATAGAAGATATTGACAATGATCGAAGGAGTCTCAGTATTCGTGTGTTTTCTACATTACAGGACTTTCGATTGATGAGTTGTCGAGGAATAAGTTGGACTTGACCGCTAAAGAGCTCAGTGAGGAGAAAGATCTGGCATACTCTTGTCTCTCGTAAGATCCCAGTCTCAATGTGGAAAAAGTGCATTGTGGCGATTGAAGTAGCTACTGTTATTAATAAGTCCATTGTCGATCTTGTTGCTTGATAAACGATGGATATGCTGCTTTTTATAGATCTCACTTCATATGTACTTGCTTTTTGTTTGAGGATATTTAAAATCCAACACATTTCCGGTCATGGCCGATTTATCTTCCTTGGTTGTATTGAGTGGGTGTCCTAGATAAATTTCCCAGTCGAGAAATTGTTTATCTTGCCCCTATCAAAATTCTTGATTTTGAATCCAAAGTTTCTTCTCTGTCAACCTCACATTTATTTCCAGGAAGTGATTTGCCTGCGAGAATTGTTTATTGCAAATTAGTTGGTTTTACTGTTCTTTGGACTGCAAAATTATTTGCATACCGAGTGTGATTCTGCTATGGCCTCGTGAATGCGAAAGACGTACGCCCAGTATGCAAAATAGGTTTAATTGTTAATCTATTTAAGTTATTTGTGTTCCTATGGTAAAACTAATACAGAAAAAATTGGAAAAATTGTACTTGCAATCTTTAACTTATTTGTAAATATGGATTTGTGTGCTCGTATAATTTTTTTAGACAAGCGGGTCTTCAGCCTTAAGTTTCTTCTCTCTAAATTGAAGGTTGGAAACCTGTGTGCATTTAGATTAAGAAAGGTAGATGTAATTATTGAGATTGTGTGACACTCTGATTCCTGTCACTGAATTCATCTATTCTATTTGCTAATACTCTCATTCTCTCGTTGGACTTTTTGGATGTTCATCATAACAGTGCAAAATCGATTCATGTATTAGTAAGAGCCTCTTTAATAGCATCTCTGAAGAGCTCTTTATTAGTCTCATTCTATTTATTTTAGAGAGTCCATTCTTATTTAGAGGAGTCCAACAATCTCTTTATATGTAAAAATTTGTTAACAATTTGTAGTAAAAAATTAACAGTTAATTTTTATCACATATTTTATAGGACGCAACTTTTATTAATTTTTTAAATACATATTGTATCAATTTTTTTTTATCAAAATTTGTTAATCTCTCAAATAAGCTCTAAAATAAAAAGAGAGTTAAATCCACTCTTCATATAAAAATTTTAAGATATAGTTTTACCATATACTACAAAATATAAAATAATTTGAAAAATGCTATCTATTTTTTTTAATTTAAAAATACTGTTTTTATTTTTGTAACACTTATTGTTACATTTATTACGTTTGTTTTATTTCTTATAAAAATATGTTGCATACTTGCATTTGTTATTTTTGGAGTATAAAATGTTAAAAAAGTAATTATAGAATTTTAATAAAAAATCAAGTATATAACAAAATTATCACGAACTTTAATGCTGTTTTAGAGGCTTATGGGGGTGAGGTGGGTCTAGGGATGGCAACGGGGCAGGTTGGGGGCCGGGATAGCTCTCCCCGCCCCCCGCCTCCGCCCCCGCCTAGGGATGGCAAAAAAAATCGTCATCCAGCCCCCCCATGCCAAGAGCCGCCCTGTCCCACCCTGCCGAGTAAGAGGGGCGGGTTTGGGGCAGATTTTTCTGTCCCGGGATGGGTCCGCCCCGCAACCCATCGCTCAATTTTTTTTTTGTTGAAAAATCATAAAATATAGTAGAAATTATAATTTCATTAGAAATAAATTAAAGAAGAATCGAACTCGAGTTGAAATTTATAAACTAAAAACCTTAATCACTACACCACAACTCAAATCTTATAATTTTTTTTGTTTTGTTTGGTATAAATATTTAAAAAATTTGTATTTTTTAAATTATTTTTCAGTTTAAAAAAAAATTTCACGGGACGATTGGCCGGTCAAAGGGTTGCCCGCCCCAACCTCGGCCATGTTGGGAAATTTTCCTCCCATACCCGCCCCATTCCCTGCTTAAAGCGGGGCGTGGGCGGGGGCACTTACTGCCCCTTTTAATTTTTATTTTATTTTATTTTATTTTATTATTATTATTTTTTTGTAACCGTGATTTTCAATTAGGACAATATATGAAATTATGAATTATGAAATGGGGAATTAAAGTTAATTCTAAATGGTATGATTAGAATTTAAAAAATAAATTGTGTATAATATGTTTACTAAACAAAATGGTTAAAATCCAAATCAATAGGTCTTGGTGTAGTGGTTAGGAATTGTGAATTAATGTTTACACTCTGGGTTCGACTCTTTTAATTCTCATTTTATCAAAATATTTTTTAAAATAAAAAAAAAAAAAGCGTCTCGGGACAATTTTTCCAGCTTCGTACCCACATCGAATACCCGATTATTCAGGGCGGGGCAAGGCAAATTGCCATCCCTAAGTAGGTCATTGAAGGGGAAAAAAAAATCTTTTTTATTTCTTCACTTTTAGTATTTGTTTTTGGATAATTGTATTGAATTTTTTACATTTAAAAATAGTAGGGATTTCAATTGTAAATTTTTTTTTTTTGTTTTACTGTTTTAGTTTATTCAAGTTAGTGGGTCAAAAACCACCTACATAATTTTTGAAAAGTTAAGAATGATACGTGTGATTAAAAGTGAATGAAAATGAAATTATCATAAATTAAAAAGAATAGAGACAATGAGTGTAATTTATCAAAAAATATATAGATAATGAACATAGATAGATTTAGAGTTTACGAACGAACGTGAGCCACAAGAAATATCTAATAAACTAATGGCATGAAACTCAATGGATAACACAAACCAAAATAAATTGGAAGACTAATGAATAAGACATCAAAGACTTGGAAAATTGATAGAGGACTTAAAAAGTTAATTAAAGACATCTAATGACCAAATGCAGTGCTTCCCAAAAAGTTGATGTGATATAAATTATTTTTTGACAATTTTAACGTAAATGGTCCTCTAGTAGAATTTTTTTTTTTTTTTTAACCAATGTTGTTAGGGCTGCTTAATTTCTCGACATTGACTAAAGTTTGGTTTGGTATTACTGTGCTTTTAAGAAAATTAATTTTTGCTGTGCTGCAAAAATTTTAAAAAAAATGTTTAGTAAATTCTTGTTTCATAATTACTGTATGTTTTAAAATCAGTATTTAAGCGTTTGTTAACAAAAGTGATTTATTGGTGTGATTCTATAAAATTACTAAAATAGACATTGATTATACTATATTATTATAATCATGAGTAGTATTGTAAAATTTATTTTTACTTCTATAACAATATGTAATATTATCAAATATTATTTCAAAACAATCCATTTATCATAATTATTTTAAAATAAAAATAATATATATCTATTAAATCTTAAAATTTTAAAATATTAAAAAATAAAATCATACTAATATTATACAAAAATCAATTAAATTTAAATTTAAATTATTTGTAGAAATGTAATATAATTAGAATACTAATAAATCTATGATATAAAAAGAATTACATTAATTAACTAAAGTCAAAATTGATATTTTAATAATAGATAGATAGAAAAGCTAAAAACAGAATATGAAAAACTAAACTTTTGCTGCTTCTTAAAATTTACTGCTAGATGATACAGATTCTTTTAAAATTACTTTTTAAAAATTTATTAAACGTCTAAAATAACTTTTAATTGTTTAATAATCATAAGTTAGATTCTAAAATCAATCCCTAAAAACTCTGAGTAATTGTGTTTGTTATTAAGAAATTAATGCAGGGACTAAATTGAAAGAATTATAGTAATGCTAGTCACATCATCACAGCCTGTGAAATGTTATTGGGGGAGACAAAATTCACATTCCTCGTTCATAATGTGTAATGCAATTCATATTATTCCAACTTTGACTTTTAGGAGTTGATTTTTCTTCTAAGCTGCGTGTATATACTTTAATATTCTAATAAAATCTTTGCACGTGTATAGTTATTCATTATTTTATCTAAAAAAATTATTTATATCTTCGTCAATTTTTTTTAGGTACAATTGAATTGGGTCGATTTTGAGTTCATCTCGAACACAATCGCTGCATATTCAGTTTGACAAAAAATCAAATCAAAGCAATCCGATCAAAAGTTGAAACTCGACCAAGAGTTGAAACCCGACCCAATAATTCAAGCTAGGACAATTTTTTTGAAGGTTAAAATTCACGCTTGAGCAATTTTTTTTTATTACCAAATACACTTTAGAACTTTTATTGATTTTGTTGAGATTTTTTTTAAAAAAAAAAATTGAACCCATTTCAATTCAAATTGGGCTTATGTCAATGAAATTAAAATTAGAAATTTAAAAGACTGTCTTAAATATTTTTTAATAATCGGGTCGTGTTGGGTTAGATCGGTTTTTATGAGATAACTTGTAACCTAACTCAAACAAAAATAAATTTTTGAAATTCAACACAATCCAATTTAGGGTAGAAAACCGTCCCAACCCAATCGGGTTGGGTTGGCCGGTTTAGGTCGGTTTTTATCCAACCTTAGGTACGAACCAAATGATTTATTCATATGCAAGATTATTCAGCAATATATTTAATTCGGAAATTCTTATTCGAAGATACATCAAGGTTTAGAGTTTTTTTTTATGCAAATAGATAGATGCTCAAATGGTCTACCATAATGTAAGTTTAATATGAATAATTTTTTTATTATATAAGTTAAAAATAATGAAACTGTTTATTTCGACGATAAAATAAGAATTATAATTAAAATAAGTAACATTTGTTACTTAGGCTGTGTTTGATTGGAAGCATGGAAAATGGGTGGAAAGAAAATATTTTCCACGGAAATGATTTGCCAAGAAAATATTTTCCAGGGAATTGTAAATGTAGTGCGTTTGATTGGATGAAAATTCATCCTAGAAAATGTTGTAATTTTCTATCTTTTGGTGTTTGATTGTTTTTATTTTCCATGGAAAATGTAGTATTTTTCAACTTTTGTTATTTGATAGCAACTATTTTCTAGGGAAATTATCACATTTTCCATGACTAAAATATTGGGGAGAAAAATTGAAAGTTTACTATTGACAATTGTTAAATTATAATTTACCATTTTTTATGCATATTTCCACCATACATTTTATATAATCTAATACAAATTTTGAAAAAATTCTATTATACGTTGAATTACCACAAGCATATGGGTTTGTTAAAAAGTAACTAAAAGTGAGTTAAATAGTAGCATTCTCATGAGGCCTACGATTTACACTTACGTAAACTAAAATAAAATGCCCTATATTTTGAATAAACACAATGGACTAACTTAGTTAACTACATTAAATTTACTTAATGATTTAGAGCAACTTAAATTTGCTTAAAAATTAATAATTTTGCCAACTTAAAAATTAATAATTTGCTTAAAAATTAGAGCAACTTAATGATTTAGAGCATTTTATATAATGTGCTTAAAAATTAATAAAGGCTTCTTAATTTGTATTCTTGCCAATTTTCATTTTCCATGGAAAATTGATTCTACTCATTTGGCAAGAAAATGTTTTCATCATTTTCATGGAAAAACCATCACGTGCATGGAAAATGGAAAATTTTTTACCTAGAAAATTTAGGCAATCAAACAGAGCAAAAGTTGGAAAATGGGTGGAAAATTTTGATTTTCCATGACAAATTTAGGCAATCAAACATAGCCTTAAAATATAAAATATAAAGAAAATAAAGCATATCAAAAAGCTTGGCCTAATAAAATAAAGCTTATAGCATTGGGGTAAGAAGAAAAAACTATATTGCATTCCCAAATTTTCATCATTTTCAGTAACAAACATGGGTTAAAAGGAAAATGACTAGGATTTTGCCTTTCCCTAGTCCCTACTCTTTTTCTACCCTTAAATCCTTCAAATCCTAATGTATACAAACCAAATTTCTAAGTCAATTCCCTTTTTTCCTCTAAGTTTTCATGTCAACTTCCACTCCTTTTCTCCTTTGGCCACTGAAATGATTTCATTATTTGGCAGCTTTGGAAAATCAGCATCCCATGATTGAAAATCCTGTCCTAAATATATATTACAACCAAAACAGCAATCAAAACTCTGGTAAATCAGGCATGTCTCTAGCTTTAATGAAAACATTGTACCAAAAGTCCATGCTATCATCAACCTTTGAATTACCGGCATCGAACTGAACTTCATCGTTTGCAGCCGGGAAGTTTGATGATTGCACGTGTAAGTTTTCGTCTGAGGAGAAGTCGTCCGACCAAAAGCTTTCATCTATCTGAGGAAAGTACTCGGACGAATAGTCCATTTCTTCGTGCTTTGTAACCATTTTTTCGGATAAATCTGTCACTGATGAAATTTCACTAGAGCAATGCTGTGGACTATTAACAATTTGTTCACTAGGAGAATTGGGATTTTCAGGATCTTTAGATTCACATTTTTGTATGATTGAGTGTCCCTTGGATTCCTCACAAGTCTTGTTACTTTTTAGCTTTTTCTTCAAGTGTGTATGCCAGACATTTTTTATTTCATTGTCTGTTCTACCAGGTAATCTTGCTGCAATAGCAGACCATCTGAAAATGGCAAAAAATAAATAAGAAATCTATCAATTATCGAAAAAAATTAAGTTTAATAAAAGCAGACAAACATGAAACCTAGTGCCTAAGATTAATTATTCAGACAAGAAATCCTAAGTAGATATACAGATCATGCCGTGCATAGATGTCTGTACAGTCATTTAATGATTTTGTTGATTTATAAATTGGATTAATTAATGTTGGAATTATTATATTAAAGAGAATCTTTTCAGCTAATCTTGATTTATCCAATGTACATGTTCATATAAATACTACAAGGGGGATCAAGATATTTGTTTATTTTAACCGTTTCAAAAGTATCAGACCCGTGATTCAAAATCATGGGATGTGACCATTATCATGTGTTACTACTTTGTTTCGAAATTTTTATTATTAGTTAAGTCGTACATCTATTGGACTACATTCGACTCCGCCTCTCATATAGAGACGATGTCCGGCCGGGGCTGCATGAGTTAAATTTATATCGGTCTCAAAATAGCATCTTGATAGTTTGATATGTTCGTTAAATAAGACTCGACACAAGAACGGTTAAACATTTTAAACAAGATAGAGTCGATTCTAATTTATCAAAGAACGTGTAATGTGAAATGCAAGTTGATTGATACACACCTATTCCCAATCATTTCATGTAGCTTGATGATGGTTTCTTCTTCTTCTTTGCTGAAATTTCCTCTTTTTATGTCCGGCCTCAAATAGTTCGTCCAACGGAGTCTGCAACTTTTCCCACACCTCAGTAGACCTACAAATTCAATAACAGAGATGAGAAAATAAAAAGTTAAAATAATTGAGCTCAATTGGGTTTTTTTTAATGAATTTTGATTTCTTGTTTTGATACATCCCTACCTACTGATGAAAAAAAATGTAAAAAAACATGTTTAGTATGCAATATGGAACATGAGTAGACGAGCAAAACCCGTAGAAGTGTAAGTATGGAACATGAGTAGACGAGCAAATCCCGTAGAGGTGTAACTACCACTCTACCAAATCCAATTTATAAAAAAAACGCAAAAAGAACATGTTTAGTATGCAGTACGGAATACTCAACACAAGCAAAAAGCGTAAAAGTGTAACTACCAGCTTGCTTGGGGAGTGCCCTCCAATTTCCATGGCCATGCTGTTGAATGTAAGAGATCAAAATCAGATCTTCCTCAGGATTCCAAGGACCTTTCTTTAGTCCCATTTTCTCACAGCAAGGAGCTCTCACCATTTTAGCTTATTTTGCTTTTGCTTAAAATGGGTTATAAGTTCTCTCTCTCTCTCTCTCTATGTTTCTTTACTCTTTCTCTCTCTAAATGTGGAATCCTAAAGCTCAAGAGTGTTGCATATGCCAAGGGTGGGTATTTATCCTTGAGCTCATTCACACATAGTCCACAAGCAGCATCTAATTTCAAAAAGTCAGATAGCAATTTCCAGGAAACTGGATCTCTCTCTTTCTCTCTCTTTTCTCTCTCCTAATGTTAATTATTTAATAATAATCTACTTTTAATTAAACACAAGCAATAAGTGCAAAGGAGACTTGGTTAAACTATTCAGTCACCAGTAAGAACTTGTGATTTAATGATTTGGAAAATTCATAGGAGACGGTTCGATGCTAAATTGCATGTTTGGCAAAGCTTAAAAAGTTTATTTGCAAGTAAATAAGTAACTTTTACAATGAATAATATTTTTTTTATTGATCCAGTCAAAAATAAGTAAATTAATAAAGTTTGATTTGCTACATTTACTATCAAAATAAGTTACATTTTTACTTAATAATAAAAAATAAATATCCTATCCAAATATGTTTTCAAACTATTCTAAACCTTAGCCAAGCTGCCCAAGTTTTTTGCGTCGAACAAACATTATACAATATATAAGAATTTAGATTACTCTAATTAATAAAATTGACATTTTAAAACAGAATTAGAAATGGCAATGGAGTGGGACAACCCCGCCGCTGCCCCGCTTATTTTTTTATTTATAAATTAAACAAAATTGCAAACAAAATGAAAAAGTGTAAAATTAGTGTTGTGGTGTAGTAGTTAAGCTTTGTAACTCTATACTTTATACCTGGATTTGAATCTCGTTTCCAACAAAAGAGAGTTTGATTTACGTTTTTTAAAGAAAAAAGAAAGTTATTATTATGGAGTGGGTCTACTCTGTCCCGAATCCGCCACTATTACTCGATTAATCGGGGTGGGACAGCCCAAAGCAGGACGGGTCAAATTGCCATGATTTGATGGAATCCTAGTACCAATATGAACTAAGAGTCCTATTAATCTGAAATGAGCAAATTGATTCATTTAAAGCTCAAGCAAGTAAAATTAGATTTCAAGATTGATGTTTTCAAACGAGTCAATGTCTTGAGGGCACGGTAAGAAAATCTCACATTGAATAAAGATAAAATAAATATATATTATATAAGAATATGGGATATTATATAAACTATATATATTGAACATTATATTTGTTACACTGTCTATCCAATAAAATAGAAAAATTGACCTAAAAAGTCAGATGTTAATATCTAACTATGACAATGCATAACATTATAATCTCGTAGCAAAGTATTTATTATAAGGGATAATTGTATATTTGGTCTTCAACCTTTTAAAAAAGTTAAGAATATATTTATAACCTTTAAAAATAGTACCAGACATCCCCAACGTTTAAAAAAATAATTATGGTATGTCCTTTATTAAAAAATTGTCATTCTCTTTAAAAAAAAAAAAAAAACAAGAAAAAAGAAAAAAGAAAAAAATGATTGAAAAATAATCAAATGTACCAAAAAAAATAAAAAGAAACAAATATGTCATCTTCTTTATCAAACTTCAAAATTTAAAATTAACCACCATCCCCAAAAACCTCAAATGAAATAGTGTCTTGAACTCGATCAAACTCCTTCTTCTTCATTATTAGGTTGCACGAATTCCTCAAACTCAGTCCATAATCACCCATTCATCACTTACACTATTATATTCTCCGATTTCAAATCTACATGTTCTGATGCAACTATATTAACCACCAGCATTCTATCCAAACCCATCAATATGTACAAATTAAATCCCGATATTGAATCATAAACAACCTCCTTGCCATCCTTGCCATACTGCAAATCGGCTGTGCAAAATGAGCTGGGTGCACGTACAGATGCCTATGCATCTTCACCTTCCAGCCTATTCAATTTCACCTCTTTCTCTCTCATCATATAAATACACATATATATAGTTAACCTTATTATTTTCTTGTTTCACCGTTGAGGGTTTTGTACGAAAGGGCTGATGACTCCGTGTCCTTTCATTCAGATTGTTGTAGAGAATTTAGGTTTGAAGTTTCTGGGCTCATCGAATTTGCAATCTTGTTATTGTAAGTTTAAGCTTATAGGGTTTAATACTCAGTGTTCAAACATCACATTGCTTGTTCAAGAAAGTGATGTGATTGAAAGCAGAAATCATTCCTGTATACTTGAGCAAAACAGAGCTGGAAAAACTAGTGGAAAATCAAGTTCTAATAGGAAATTTCCTCTTTTGAAGATCGAGATTTATAAGGGGAATCGACTGAAATTTATAAGAGAAATTGAAGAAGAAGAAGGAAATTGATTGAGTTCAAGACTATTTCATTTGAGGTTTTTAGGTTTTTGGGGATGGTGGTGGATTTTAGATTTTGAGGTATGATAGAGAAGATGACATCTTTGTTACTTTTTATTTTTTTTGAGTACATTTGGTTATTTTTCAATCATTTTTTTCTTTTTCTTGTTTTTGTTTATTTAAAAGAAAAGACAATTTTTTTCATAAATAACCTACCATGCTTATTTTTTCAAACGTTGGAGATGTCTGGTGCTATTTTTAAATGTTAAAGATATATCTCCAACTTTTTTGAAAGGCTGTAAACCAAAATATGCAATTATCCATTATTATAACAACAGTGCAAGTTGTTGATAGAATATTCATCTTCTGAAAATTACCCGGGATTTCAACGGGCCTTCACAATTTGTACTTTTTTGCTATTGTCAATTTTTATACAACCCAACTTGGCCTTTAATATACTTTGATTGGTAGCCAACATGTTGTGACAACCATCATTAATACAACTCATTTATTTTTCTTTAACTTACCCTCGATCGATATGACAAGTTCAACTAAAAAAATTATGAACTAATTTAATTATAGCTTAAAATCATACATTAAAAAATTAGAATGAAACTCGATAAATGGTCTGGTTCACAGAACTGGTCAACTATTTTTTTTCGAATTTTATTTTCATATAATTTTTTTTAAGAAGTAGTCAATTTTGGCTATCATTCTATCTTGTTATTATGAATATCCTCAACATCATCTAACTTTAATGTTTGGTTATATATTTAATTATTTAATATTATTTTTGAACTTCTGATTTGATGCCGTTGACTTTTTTTCTTTTTCTTTTTTTATGTTAATGTTTAAGCCAAAAATAAAAAATTAAATTTCGTTACTCTATGATATAGTTCTTTTAAGTAAATGTTGCAAATATTATTTTGCAATATTTGTATGTTATATCATTTCATATAGAGTGCAATTTTATTTTATTTTTTCAATCCATATAACATAAAATGCACGTGGGTGTTCACGTGAGGACCAATATAATAAAATTTAATCCAATTTTAATAAGCACACGTCGATTTGGATTTATCGTGAAAAAGTTATTTAATAAAATTTGTATCTTATTTACTTATTTATTTGTTTACAAAATATAGTAATTGCACGTGTAGTGATATAGTCAATGCCAGTCAACACAGCAGCGTTGATTTGTATAGTCAAGCACCAAATAGTTGTTATTTTCAATTTCACGCGACTAAGCACACAAATGAAGAAGCATTATACTTTTCAAAAATTACAACCTTTATTATTATCATTAATGTTCAAGTATTTTTCAAATAATAAATGGAGATGTTGAGATAATTTGTGGAAAGCCCTAAAGACCATGTAAACGACTTAGAACATTTTTAACAAACTCTTTAAATATAAAATATTTTTTTAATTTAAAGAGTCAATTCTTAAAATTGAGTCTTAATAAATTCTCTAATTTAACATTTTATTTATAGACTGGGTGAAACAATTTCAATCTTCAATACTTGATATATTGACTTTAATTAAATAGTATATACAAATTGAGAGAGAAGTATATGGAAAAAAAAAAAAAAAAAAAAGATATTAACTGTTTTTTGGAAGAAGTAAAATGAAGAATATAGAAATAAAGACACTACTGGAATGTTTTAAAAAATTTGCTCTTTAAATTTATAGATACTCTTTAACTATAGATTAGCGGTTGTAGATGCTCTTAAACAAAGCTTCTTATTATGGTATTGCTTGTTAAGCGGTTAAAAAATAAAATGTCTGTAAAATAAACGTAAAGAAAATGAAAATGTTGTAGGGAAAAAAACCATGCCAAATATTTTTATTAGAATGGGGATGGAAAAAAGGTGGGGCGGGAATTAATATCTCAATTTACTGTCTTGTTTAATTAATTAATTATTTTTTATTTTTTTAAATACAATTTAAATTTAAAAACATAAAAACAACATAAAATAAAAGATTTGAGGCAAATTCAAAGAATTCGTGGAGGGGCAAGGTATTTTGCCATCTCTATATTGGAATAATAATAAAGCAGAAAAAATACCGAATGCAAAAAATATATATATATATGAGGAAGGAAAAAAGAACACAAAAATTTATGTTCGGTAAAATTTACCTAATTTTCGAGCACCACAAAACTACTTTACTAACTTCAAAAGAGGAATATTCAAAATTTAAGAACGATAGTAAAATTATCCACAACTAAGAGATCTTGGAGGCAAAACATTTCTAAACTAATTTCAACAAGAAAAGTAAAAAAGATCTAAGGACACTCATTTTTCTAATTGTGTCTAATACAATTGTTGAAGGGTCTTTTATAGTTGCAATATGAGTCCCATCTTTATTCAATATTTGATGTGGGATTTAACAATATAGGCTAATAAGCTGAATTACCACAAATCTCTACCCTAGCAAGTTAGTCGATTCCATACAACTCTTTAAATCACACATATCCTCTAACAAACGAAGTTCATTCTGTAGCGCTACTATTCCATATTTGCAAAATGTTGATCAAGTACAAGCAATATTTGAACTTAACTGTTGCTAATACCTTAGTTATCATATGTGCAGAATTACCAACAATCCTAATATTCTTAAGCAGCATCTTCATTCTTCTATAATTTTCTGCACAAAGTGATAATGAACATCGATATGTTTTATCTATACATGGTAGACTTGGTTCTTTGCCAAATGAATTGCACTTTGACTATCATTATGCAAACTGATATGATCTCGTGCAACTCCCAAGTTTTCCATCAATTCATTAACCTAAATAGCTTTCTTAACAGCCTTTGTAACAACCATGGACTCTGCATCTGTAGTACAAAGAGTATAATGTAGATTTACAATTGATTGGAGCACTAGCAAGAGTAAATATATACAATAGTTGATCGACGTATGTCCGAATCACCAGTGTAATCAGAGTCAACATAACCAATCACTCACTGTTCAAGTGTATCGTCTCTCTAAAAAACTAAATCAACATCTACAATGTTCAAAATATACCGTAGAATCCATTTCATAGTTTGCCAATGTCCTTTGCACGGATTGTGCATATACTTGTTCACCATACTAATAGCTTGTGAAATGTCGAATCTTGTTCTTTTTGTGCCTTTCATCGCTACAGGTGAACATTATAGAACCTTAAGAACTTCATTCCACGTGATCACTTAGAAGTCTTTAGATTGTGCATATACTTACTCACCATACTAATAGCTTGTGAAATGTCGAGTCTTGTTCTTTTTGTGCCTTTCATACACTAAACATCTGTCAAAAGCCTGGTTGAGTTATATTCATCATTCAAAAGGATTGGACATTTCTCGGTTATTTTACACAAGATGTCATTTCTCATGCAAACAACTCCACCATATAGTTCTACAAAGTTAAAAAACGTTTCTTAATGGAACACATGTGATAAGTGCATTTTGAATCCAATAACCATTCATTATAGTAAGATTTTGATAGTAGAGCAAACAATACAGATTCCAACTCGTTGTTTTCACACTTGGCTAGCAAGCATAAGAAATAGTCTGCCCTTTTTATTTTCTTTTGTAACTTGGGATAATCATTCTTCTAATGTCATTTCTCACGACAAAAAGTGCATTCATTTTTAACAGGTTTTCTATTACCACAAGATTTGCTCAATTTCCTTGGTTTCCTAGTTTTATAACTACCACTTACTATATAAGTTTATGTTGTTGTATCTCCGTGAACTTCCCCCCCCCCCCCCCCCCCCCCCCCCCCCCTAATTTTAGTGTTGTATTGTGCAGTGCATACATCATCAAGTTTTATTTTGTCTTTTCTGTAAGTCAAAGTGGCGGTAAGATGTTCATATTCATCGGGAAGAGAATCCAGCAATAGCAAAGCTTTATCTTCGTTGTTGAGGGTTTCGTCCAAATTCAACAAATTGGCTAATAACTGATTTAGAGTATTTTTGTGTGTGCTTATAAATACTTGTAAACTGGTCAAACATCATTTTCATCCACACATTTCGTAGGACTCACAACTTTTAATCAACAAAATTTTTTACCGAACATACTCTAAAAAAAGTGATATAATCATAAGGGAAGAAAAATAGTTTTTTCTTTTTTAAATGGAGTCGATTTTCAAAGCTCTTCTTCATAAACTTTCCCTTTAGCGCTTTTCACATCTTTCGCGGATGTTTGAGTGATATTTCTGATATTTTGAAACAAACAAATGAATTGTACAACATGCTTGAGGATTGATGTTTGCCGAGTTTACATCAGCCATCTTTTCTGGATTTTCCTCCAGAGCAATTTATAATTTCTGTTGATATAGGACGTCTAACACCTTGCATTGCCACATACCAAAATTATTGATACCATGAAATTTCTCTGCCTCAAATCTTGCATTGACCATAGTCATCTTTACCATTTGTTGCAAAAAAATCCACGTCAAATATTGCAATTGGAGCAATAATAAAGCAGAAAAAATACCAAATACAAAAGAAATGAACAAAAAAAGAACAAAAGAATTTACGAGGTTCGATAAAATTTACTTAGTCCGCGGCCACCACAAAACTAATACTTCATTAATTTTAAAAGAGGAATATTGCAAACTTAAGGGCAATAGTAAAATGACCTAGAGTTGGAGGCAAGACCTTCGTGAACAAATTTCAACTATAAACAACAACATTATCTAGAAAAAAGAGCTCCACTTTTCCTTTTCTTAATTATGTCTAATGCAAGAGGTGAGGGGTTCATTTTATAGTTGCTATAAGAGAACCATATTTATTAAACTTTCGAAGTGAGATTCAACAACATGGGCTAATAAGCCAAATTTCTACGTATGTTAAGATAGATGTATGATCATACTAAAATAGACATGATTGAAAAAATGAGAATATACTTCAATAAGTGGAAGTGACACTAAATAAATGAAAAGAATGACAACATAAATAGTTTGTATATATAAATATAGCGTAGACTCATAGTGATTCTTGTTTATAAGAGTAATACAATCTCACTAAAACAATTTAGAAAATAAATTATTTCAATACATAGTGATAAACTCATTGGAGTTACCAAAATAATTTACACATTCGACTTTAAATTTATTATGAACAAGGCTTTATTGATAGATTATTCGTCATTTTAAAAATATAAATATCATAATATTTTATAATACAAAATCGAGCTTTAACGTCTTTCAATAACTCATTATTGGCTTCATTTTTGTTTGACTTTTCAAAACTATGTTTGACTTTTCAAAACTATCTCATGCAATCTAATTATATTATTTTGGACACAAATAATTTCCTTCTTAAAAAAAGAGTTGAAAAACAAAAAGACATGAAAAGGGTGAAAATTTGCTTAAATTTATGTGGATCAATTTGTTACCTTTTTTTTGAGATGGAGGATCCGAAGAAAGCAAAGAGAAAGAGAGCTCACATTTGTTGACTGATCTTTCACTTTAAATCAACTATTCATTGCAACAATTGATCTTGATAAAGGAGACCTACTCCAAAATTTCCCAACCACAAACAAAATATCAAAGAAACCATTGAAAAGCCTAAATTATATTTAAACTCCGACACAATATAAAAAAGAGAATATCTTTTTAGTTCAATATTTTCTTTAGAATAAATATTTGTCTAAAATTCAATTCTCGCTGTTACTTATTTAAAAAACAATTATGTATTAAACAATGTTTAAGAACCCGTTCAAGTATTGACCCCCAAAAGTTAAAAGGGTAAAAGTTAAAGAGTTTAACTTATGGTAAAAAAAATCATATAAAATAAATAAATAAATAAATCTTTTATGGGTTTTCAATTTCTAGTTTTCACATTAAGCTATTTTAGGTCCGTGTTTGTTTTCACATAGAACTATTTCTAGGTACATGTTTTGTTTGATCAATTTAAATTAAATTTAAACGTGGACAAATAAACACTAAGGGTGCGTTTGATTGCAAGCATGAAAAATGGGTGAAAAGAAAACATTTTCTATGGAAATGATTTGCCAAGAAAATATTTTTCTGGGAATTGTAAATGTAGTGTGTTTGATTGGATAAAAATTCGTCCTAGAAAATGTTGTGATTTTCTATCTTTTGGTGTTTGATTGTCTTTATTTTCTATGGAAAATGTAGTATTTTCCAACTTAAATAGCTTACAAATTAATAATTTTGCCAAGAAATTATTTTGCCAACTTAAAAATTAATAATTTTGCTTAAAAATTATTAATTTTAAGCAAAAATAATAATTTGCTTAAAAATTGATAAGGTTGGTAAAAGGCTTCTTGCTTTCAAAAATTTTCCTTGGAAAATTTGATCTCCTCATTAGCCAAGAAAATCTTTTCCTCATTTTGGTGGAAAACACCATCACGTGCAAGAAAATGGAAAATTTTTTCCATGGAAAATTTGTTCAATCAAACAGCGCAGAAGATGGAAAATGGGTGGAAAATTTGGATTTTCCATAGAAAAAAAGACCAATCAAACGCAACCTAAGGATGCAAAAAAGTCACCAATTAGATTTGACATTATTCCATGAGTAGGACGGTAGGACCTCGATTGCCAAATGAAAATACAAACTGAATCAAGTGGTAACATGTATTGTCGTTAAAATAAAACGTATTTTTCATAAATAAATCTATATTAGTATTAAAAAAAACTTGATCGAAAAATTTGAGAATCAGTATGTAATATAGTGGTTGTTTGGTTTTACTAAAAAAAATTATAACAATCTAGATCAACGTCAACAATTAATTTTAATCACATATTTTATGGGATTTATAACTTTTGAACAACATATTTCATCAATTTTTATCAAAATCTCTAAAAATCTGATTTTTAACAAAATCAAACAGACATTTAAAGTATGTTTGATTTTGATTAAAATTGGATTTTTTGTAAAAGTTTACAAAAGTTGATAAATTGTGTGGTTGGAAAATAGTAAAGAGTTGTGGATTCCATGAAATATGTGATTAAAATTAATTGTTAACTTTGAACTTAAAATTTTATTGAAATTTTAATTGAAATCAAACGGCCCTTAATCTATACAACTGAAAGAAGAAAAATTTTAGTCTAGTTAGATAGTTCACTTCCACTTTGGTTTCCAGTGTATGACATATGCAAAGAAATTGTTGTTTAAGTTTAATTTGGTATTGTTAATTTTTCGAAATTAAAACGATTTTTTTACCAATTCGACCTCAAGTGTTTGCATAAAAATAAGCTAAAAGTATAACAAGAGTTAACAATTCGATTATTCACTTCAATTTCTTATTATTTCTGTCAATAAATTTGAAATTAGAAAAAAAAAAAAATATGATTTCGGGTTGTAATTCACTTGTCATGTTTTTCCGCTTTATGTATATTATGAGATGTCAATTATTCCATCGTAGAAATAAAATTCCAACTTATTTAATACACATTTACAAAGTGAAAAAACAAACGTTATAAATAAAGTTTATTCATATGGTTCAATATTTTCTAATATTTCCATAAAATTAACTAAATTTCATATCGCAGTTCCTAAAACCTAAACTAGATTAGTCGACGTGTTATGAAGAATTTGATAAAGTACAAAGTTGCAAAAAAAAAAGTTAAAATATTATTAATTAAAATTTTCAATACTACTTACTAAATATGCAGCATAGCTTCAATTTGAGATAGCAAGCACATATTTTTATTAAAGTGTTTCTAATTTTAAATTCAAATTAATACATGCATGTTTAATGGGTTCAATATAATATTAATTCAAGAATATTTCACAAATATTTTTTAAAAATTAAAATAAGAAAAACAATCACAATTCTTTGAAAATTGGTTATTATGATTGGAACCTAAGTCAAACGATTGAATATTTTTCTAAATTTGGGTGCCTACAAAAGATAGTGCATTTTAGAGAGACTTAAGATTTGTTTGTTTCAAGTCAATATTTTGGGCTCCTTTTGCAAAATAGTTGTCCATTAATGTGTTCAATCTTCAACCTTTTTTGTGACCTTAGGATGTATTTTTATTATTTTATGCCCCACCTCTATAAAGTAAAAGGGAAAGATTTTGAATGATGCAATTTGATGACTTTTTCTATTTTTTTATTTTTGATTTGAATTGGCTCCCATTTAATGAGATTATTAAATTTTCCTAAAATTGAGTGAGCTAGTAATTATTTGGATTATTTTCTTTGAAAATTGACAAATCAAATTAATGGAAAATAAGCATGACAAAAAGGTTGTTTCGTACTAAATTAAATTTTGCATGTTCGGCTAAGATTAAAAGTTGCTTCAAGTAACTATTCTGATCAGTAGAGAGGAAATAGAATTGTAGGCATGACTCACAAGGTGCAACTCTGGAGATTTGGAGTGCGCCAAATCTTTGGGGGAGCATAACGCTAAATGAACTATTTTATAAGTTTTATACATACATATATTCAAAATTTTAAAAGAACTAATTTCCCAAAAAGTAGTTTTAATATTTATCTTCTTTTTTTTCTTCAAGTTAGTTTTGTTATCTCATAGAAAAAAAATTAGGTTAGATCTCATATTTTATATCAAGTTTTGATCCTTTGGTCAATATCTTATTTATGTAACTAATCAAAAAAACTATATTTTATATGTATTCGATGACATGTATTTACACAAGTCTCTCTCGTTTTCTCACTTTGAACTTACATTTTAATGTTATTTTTAATGATCAGCAATAGTTTAGTCGATAGATAAAAATATCAAATTAAGTTGAAACATTAAAAATTATATTATTTATACGATTACTTAGTTATTATACTTGCTCCGTCGTTGTATTAATCAATTGCTTTCTATTATTCTTGTTAGACCTCGTAATTCTTTTTGTCATCGTGATACAAAATATACAAAAACTATCTCGTTTGAACACTATTTGCAATTTAAGTATACATCTCACGAATTATTTGAAAAGGCATCTCAATTTTTGTCTCATGGAAAAACAACAATGTTCTCGACGATGCCTCTTAATCTCTTTTGAAATGTAAAATTTTGTTAATGGAATTGTTTAAATCCACTAAACAATCCTAATTTACCATATTTTGTCCCTTCTTTTTCCCTTGTAGTCAAACAAATACGAAAAGATCCGCAATTTACAAGTTACAAAATAAAAAATATAATTTACAATAAAAAAATAAAAAACAATCATTTCGTAGAATGAAAACGTCGGCAGAGACAACTATGGCCGAAATCAAATTTGGTCAATTCAATGAAAGCAACATTTGTTTCATTTAAAAAACAATAACATTCTGTTAATTAAATAATTACATGTACTGTTCTAAAAAGTCCGCCTAAACTTTGCTTAGGCTCCGCTTAGACTTGAAACTCGACATCAACGCTTAGCCACGCATCACGTTTCGTCCTCGTTTTGTCCTTGTCTCGCTCTCGCCTAGACTCGAAAAGCTTGAAGCTCGACCTCCACGCCTAGTCACGCTTTACACTTTTTAGAACATTGATTACACGAGTGTTTGGTGTGACCTTTGATTTATTTATTTATTAAAAAAAAAAAGACAAATTGCATGGAATATTTCAACGAGTACAGCTAAAAATTGGCTTAAAAATCCAAAATAAAATCCAAAAATGTGTTTGCTATACATTCGTCATCCTTGACCAATCCACTTTAAATTAAAGTCCAAAATTTGACTCTCTCTCTCTCTCTAAATTAGTATTTAATATTAATATGTTAATCATAAATAGAGGTGGCAAAATTGGTTCGATTCGGGGATCGGCCCATGTAGTCCACCTTCTTGGATTGGGTTGGTCCTAGTCCAAAATAAAACTGGACCAAGATGGCCCGGCCTATCTAGCCCGCGGGCTAGTTAGGTCGGCCCGATTTTGATTTTTTTGATTTTTTTTGCTCCTTAACATTAATTAACTCATTTTGTGAATAACCTCAATACATAATTCAAATAATATCAATCTAAAATGATCTAAGCCAAAGTCACCAAAAAACATTAGTCCAAAAATCTTAGGATCCAACATAAAATTATTTAGATTTAATTAAAATTTAGTTTAATTTAAGTTTCAATCCAAAAGATATTTGGTGTGACAAGTAAATTATTTATTTTAAATTTACTTATAAGTAAACTTTTTAATTTAAACAAAACATGCTTATATCTTAAAACAATAAGACTAGCATGCTTTTAATAATTGTATTTTTTTTTAAAAAAAAAAAAGTATCTACAAATAGTTTACAATTAACAAAAAAAAATTATTATTTTGAAGAAAAATTGATGTTTATCTATTAACTAATACATGAGAGCCCCAATTTTATAAATTAATCTTTTTAAAAATATCTATATAGTCTAAATTTATCTAGAATTATATTTGATGTAATGTATTAGATTGTATAAAAAATTTATTTAAAAAAAAAGAAAAAAAAAAAGAAAATTAAGATAAGTTGGGTCAATGGGCCGGATTGGGCTAGCATATTTCTGGCCCATGCAAAACTGAGTTGGGCTAGCCCAGTCCAGTTTCATGTGTGGCTCTGTTCTGATGGGTTGGGCAGCCCATTTGCCAGCTCTCGTCATAAACAAAGTGATTATTGGTGTCTTAATTATCTTAATTTAATATAATTTCTTTACCATAAACACACTAATGTTGTAATTGTTTTCACTCGAGACTAATAGCTCACTAATCGAATAATTTATACCATTTCGTTCACGACTAGAATCTTAATTTGAACATTTGTTCACACTCAAATTTTCTCACCATAAATTTTTCTTAATAAGAGATAAGAGGCGTAGAAGAAAGTGAAAAATATACATTACTTGCACCACAACTCGTCAAATAATTTTTAAGTAAGAAGAAAACTATTTCAAACAAAAATTAGAACAAGAATATTATTCATTTCGACCTACAAAAGACTTTTTAAAAGATGTAAGCTTTCCCTTCATTGGTCATAATACACGGGCAATTAAGATTGCATTAATTTTCGAATACAATTCTTCTTGAAAAAGTCCTCTCTCTTAATTTGATCAAGTTTGATCAAGTCCATAATGACTAATTAGATCATTAACATATTCAAAGCTCTAGTATTTGTTTGTATCCATCAATAGAAAATACTATCCACGAGTTTCGCAAATTTTATTATGTCTCTCTTATTTAATCTTGTCTCAGTAAAAACGAACTAAAACGCCTCATATTTGCTTGCCATATTTTTTTAAATGTATAATCACAGTAAAATTAGTTCATCTTGAACCAACATCGAATGAATATTTTTTTATCTAATAAAGCAAGTAGGATATTTTTATTCATTTCATTTGAATAAACAAATAAAAAAATATTATTCTTATATTGACAGGAAGTAAATGGAAAGTGCCTAACAATTACCAATAATTAATTTTAGAGTAATTAAGATTTATTTTTTGAAGCACTACGCGTGAAACCATCTCTAAATTAAACATAATTAAGTTTGATTAAGTCGTGTTTATGATCTAAGCTATCTGACGTAGTATACAATCACAATTAATAATTATTTTAATACAAATGATTATATTAGTCATTTTTAATTAATTGCATCTCATTCATCCACATGTAGTTGGTAAAAAAACATCAGCTGCATTGCAATTAACTAAAGTAATTTGCTAAGTAATAATTATAATTTGGCTGGTTTTGTTCTTATGGCCATGATTCCGATCATGATTTTCCTACCTACGAAGGTTCCCTTTTGGGCCGGTAGTGGGTGGTGAGGAATTTGAATTCCCAACATCGTGGTTCATAGTTACGTACAATAATTATTTGATCTCCAATATAACTCCAACTACACAAGATTTTTTCCTTTAAAAAACGAACATTTCCTCCCCCCAATCATTTCATGTCAGATTAAGAAGTTGTGAAAGCTCATTTATCTCTACAATAACAATGTGTTTCAAGGTGTGAAGTGAGAGAGGCGAAATGTCATAATTGGAGTTTGGAATAAAACGATCTTTTCATTTTTCATTTTTTTCCATTGAAAAATGAACAAGAATGTGAATCTTGACGTATCTTATTTTCACAAGACCTCCCATACAGTATCGTCACCACAATAGAGTTAACTACCAAGTTTATGGATGGATTGGTACGACTACTCTACGTCTAGAACACTAAATTGAAAAAATAAATATAGTAAAACATATTTAACACATAATATTAGATGAAACTGTAGAGTACGACTTATTTTTGTTCTTTAATTTTATCAAGTAATTTACAATCTTCCTCGTCAACAAATAATAAGATTATATGAAAATAATACTTGAAAACTTGCTCCAACTTGCATTTGAAAATAAAATATAAATATTTTGAACTAAAAGCACAGGGTTTTACCGTTTTAGACGTCTCATTCAACAATATGTAAAAGAAAATCAATAACTAATACAATACTAAATTATTAATAATTTATATCCAACTACCACTTGCATAAACATTGGCTATTTTTTGTTTTGTGCATGTCATCCTCGAGCAAAGACCATGCAAATTTTTTATGTGTCGTCTCAATTTTATCAAACGTCCTCAAAAGGACATAAACATTGGCTATTAAGAAAATAGGACCAAGCAACATTTAGAAAATCATTCCTACTTATTATTAAAATAAACAACTTACAACACAATATACAATACACGTACATTAGTTCTTCAACACGTCTTTTTACGTGCACAACCCGAGAATTAAGGCACGTGTAATTTCCCCTGAAACTGTAATCGGGATCAGTAAAATATACACTGCAAATTATATTCTGCTACTAAACAGAACTCGAAATTCAGAAACAAAATCGGTTCAAATACATTTTCTTATTACCTTAATACTTATGTTTATTTTAAATCTTCCCAAATAATGTAGATCCCAGGTGTAAATTTTCAATTATGGTCATCTTACAACATGTATATTCCTAGCAAAGATTACATGATTAATTAATTTAAACCGAAAATTTACTAACTTACAGCACAACATGATACATAGGAGGATTGTATACCAAAGTAAGAAATTTAGCTATCTCATATCGAGATCGTCTTCATCATCCAGATCTAAGTCACTTGAAAGCCTACTTTTCTTTCCATCCCTTGAGCCTGTTCTTCCCTTCTTCGGTTTTCCCCTGAAGAGAGAACTCGTATTATGCATTGTAATAAGATAACGAAAATAAGCAGTGGAGGGATGACAACACAAACTATATATTCCAATCTTCAATTATTTAGAGTTTATAAAAATCAATGGCTTGATAATTCATTTTAGCTTTGCTCGAACTAAATAAATGTACAACACAAACTATATATTCCAATCTTCAATTATTTAGAGTTTATAAAAATCAATGGCTTGATAATTCATTTTAGCTTTGCTCGAACTAAATAAATGTAAACTCTTGCAATGACGAAAAATTGCACTTACTGTCCATTACTGGCTAAGCCTCCACCCTTGGACCGACCTTGACCTATATCCAATCTTCCATCTATGAACATGCAGGCATGGGAGGTAAAACAACAGTGCTCGAATAATGTCAAAAAACAAAAAAATTCAGGTAAAGAGGCAATGAAAATTATTTATGGTGTCAATCCTCAGCGCAAGTTACCTGGGATTAATTATGCCTTTCCCCATGGTAGTAACACAGAACCACTTGAAATAGGAAAAGAAAACAAAAAGACTAACCTTCTCGTACAACTCTAAGCTCCTCTGCCTAAACATCAAAAAGTGATCAAACAGGCAATGTCAAACCTGAATGGTTAATATCAAATGTAGGCAACAATACATCCTTTACAACAGAAACTTAATTTTTGAAAACAAGAAAGGTAAAGCACGTGAAAAACAAAGAGCATTCTGAAGAACAGTCACTAAATAGTGGTAAAAAAAGAAGAGTAACAACACTTGGGTTTCTTCTTGACCGGTGAATAATGTAGGAAACTCCATGTTACTTCCTCATGGTTTTGTTTGTGCACTCTAGCCCCTTTAGTTTCAAAATGGGCTACAACCCCCCACACAGTATTAGACAGCAAGCAATATCTCTCTGCCATTAACTGGACCAAGCAATTTTTGACAGATGATGTAAAGGAAGAATATTTTCCCTCTTAATGTATAAGTTATTCAAGCCCAGTGGTTTGGAAGAGTTTGCAATCTCCCTCCGTTTACTTACACTATCCTCACCATCAAGGGGACAAAATCCTTAATTTTCATAAGCACCAGAGGACTGGCAGCCCATGTTGTAACAGAGTGAGGTAAAACATACATCGCAAAACCACAAGGATAAGGACTATAAGGTGCTTCGATATGAGATAAGGTAAAAAAATCAAAGTATTCTGGGCATCACGCTTCTGGCTAAACCTAGATCAGACAGAGTGCTCAAACATTATCATTTTCTTATTTTACACAATTGTTACATATTCTCACGGGATATCATTCTACTTGAAAGTGATTATTAAACACTGATGGAGTAACGGATCAAGAACTTTCATTTCCAAGGTCATATAGTTTCAAAGTATAACTCTCCACATAAATAGGATTATATGTGACCAAACTCTTAGATATTCAGACAAGAACTCGTAATCCGAAATGGATATATGATGTATCAAAAACTTGTTTCAGGAATTACACTCGTTGAAGCATGGGCTGAGAGTAATTAGGTTTTGGAACTCCAAATTTTAATCAAACCCTTCTCACTCTTGATAAGAATATTTTTACAGATAATGAAATAGAAATGTGTAAGACATTCAAACAAAACACTCCAAATGAGAAATCTAAGACAGAAAGGTGTACTTCAGATATGAATGTTAGGTTCTTGCACGTACTGCTGGTGAGGTAACTGAGGACAATGAAAACACCCTATCTTCAAGCTGAAACTTTCTGGATCTTTTTAAGCTGAAACACAATGTAAGAAGAGTTATAGATATATAAAGCTCTAACAAACATTGGATATCGACAATATTAATACAATACTTTCATTAAAACATTGCATGATCACATCTTATCTCGTCCTCAATCAAATTGAACAAATAATGCCAGAACTATCAAGTTAATATGTAGTTTTGAGCCTGTTGCTCTGCATATGCCATTAACGTCTGATGCTGTGACAAAAAGGAATTGGAGAGATTGAATGGCCAAATTCCATTTCTTCATAGATTTATCTCAAATCTCGCAAAAAACTTCAATACAAGTAAATGTGTGTGGGAGAGAGAAAGACTTCAATGGTAGATAGGTAATAAAATCCACTTTAGCCAGACTTTTCATAAACATAGCTTTAATGGATCACGCTGAACATGAAAATTGCACCCCCCCCCCCCCCCCCTCCCTCCCCAACACACAAACAAAGAGAGAGAAGGAAAACAATAAAAAAGAAAACGGTAGGACATCAATTAGATAAAATGCCACAAAATTCTATTAACTGTCAGATATGCTAGTGTCTGAGCAAATGCTCAATGCATTAGCCAATGCTTAACAATTGGATTTTATTTCCCAATCAATTTCCTAACAATATTATCCGAGCTATCAATCACTCAAAACACTCCCAAAATCCTCGCCAGTGACTATTAAATTAAGCATCCAAGTGATAAATTGTCTTTGCCCTACATAATACTTCTCTGCTCATGAAAGCAAAGACAATAAAAGCACCAGCTTAGTACTAGGACCATGGTAACAGTAACTAATTCACCACCAAGGAGTTGAATGCATTTATATTCTCTTATTTGCACACCAACACATTTAAAAGCATTGGTTCACTAGACAGTGGTTTCAGCTTTTCACTATCAAAGATAATAGATATACATAACACTCTAATATTAAACAAGTTTTTAATTAGATCCAAAACAAGTCTCTATCTAGATATGAAGAACGAAAACCCTCCCAACGGGTGATCTAAGCTCAAAGATACCGACTTCTAATTGCTCAAGCCAAGCGAAAACTTTGAAATAATTAATACAACAAGAATTCAAGAAAGTTAAAGGCCAATGGTCAGTGAACAGAAATTAGTTTTCTGCAATGTCATTTCTGATTATCCTTCTGACCACTTTATAAATGAGTCGCATTCTGAAAATTGAGTTTCCAATAAAACGTGTGTCAATTATAAGTAAGTTATCCTCTGAAAGGTAGATTAGATAAAAAGTAATTAGCATGACAAAAGATAAATGAAAGCATTTGAACTGAGCTCAAAGATGCTTCGATGTTATGTTTGATTATTTCATTACCGCTACATTATGCATGAATCCAACAGCAACAAACAAAGTTCAGTGCAATTAAATCCTTCACAATTACATCACATCGTGCATAAATCCAATTTTAGCAAACAAATTAATTACCAAGGAATATAAGAAATAAATAGATGCAAAAATATTAATGAAAAAACAAGGAGAATTTTATATGAGTTTACATACTTAGAGGTATTTTTTGTTGAAGAAAGAAATCCATCAAAGCCTTTCAACGCATTCCCCAGAGTGCTTGTTTCCTGTAAATAACTTGTCTCTAATTCATATACCTACAACAAACAGCATCATTATGATTTTAAAAATAATATTAATATCCAATATTTACAAATTAATGAGAAGTAATGATATTTACATAGCAATTTCAACTAAATAGAAAAATTCAACTGCTGAAACAAATTTAATTCCAATACAAGTAAAAATATATATCGAATACACCCTGAAAATCAAAACCCTAATATATTTCAATAAGAAACAACTATTTGCTAATTATCAAACAACAGCTTATACAGGGAAATTAAACACTAAACTAAAAAGGCTCAAAGTACCATAAAGAACTATGCAGCAAAAAACAAATTTAAAACAAAGCAACGAACTCTCGGGGAAAAAAAAAACCAACACCAAATTACATAGAATTGTACTAAACACACAATTTGAAAAATAACCTGTTTTTCAACGTTCCCCAGTTCTTCTTGAAGCTTTTCTCGCTTATGTAATAAAGAGGAAAGCATGGCTTTTGGATTATTTGAACCTCTGTGCCCTAAATATTATTCCATGGATTAAAATTAAGAGGAAAATTAAAGCAAAAAAGAAACAAAAAAAAAAAAAAAACAAGAAAAAAAATAAATTCACTATAAATTTAACAGTTGGATTGATGGGGAAATGGGAATTTGTGAAAATTACTGTTTGTTACTTACCTTGTAACTCCATATTCGCGCCAATATTTATTCCTATTCTTTAGGCGAATTTGGGTTAACGATAATTTGAACAGAACGGCCTAATTTGAATTTTGATTCTTTCAAGTGAGCATACAAATGGATATGGATAAGGATAAATAGGGAACCATTACGCCATTAATTGATTAATATTTTTGGTGTAGATAAATATTCTCAAATTATTTAATTTGTTTTGTATTTTACAAAAATCACTTTAACATTTATCAATGGAATGTTGGAATAATAACTGAGTTGGCCTTTAGATATATGGTCTTGACAAATACCGTGAATTGTAGAAGTGTTCAATTTATACAATTTAAATTTAAAAAGTCTATTTTAAGTAGAATAGACTAAAATACTCTTATTTTATAATATATGTTAATCAGCCATTAACAACCCCATATCTATGAACAGACGTGATGGTCTGTTAACGGACTAGCACATCTGTTAACAGGTGTTCATTGTTAACACCCATGTTCACACCTGTTAATGCCAATGCCAAAATTGGTCTTAACAGGTGTGAACACCTATTAACCACAAATTTATACAATTATAACTAATTTTTTCAATTAATCTATTTCAAATAAACTCAAATTTATAGAAATTTAAAGTAAAAATCATAATTCATACTCAAATTTATACATAATTTCATAATTTATACTATAAAATCTACAATTTTTACTGTGAATTAAAAGAAGAAGATGGAGAATGATAAATTTCTACTTGGAAATGAAATTTCTTATATAAATGAAATATGTTGGATTTTAACATTGAAATGTGTTAGATTCTAATCTTGAAATATTCTATTTTTCACAGATAAATGAATTTGAAATTATTTGAAATGGTTATAAGTGAGGAAGAAGGTATGATTATATTTGATCATTTACACACTAAAATTGGTCAACGGCCATTTTGAAAAATTGGTTGAGTCACCCCGACCATTCAGCACCATTCCCACTAACTGAGTTCGAGTTCTTGTCCTTAAAGAGATTGAAAATAGTAATTTAGGAATATATTTGAGAAGTCTAAATAAATGAAAAATATTGATTATCATTTAAAATTAAATTAAATTCAAAAATTATTGAGAGTGCCAAAGAAATTAGTAAGCTTGACCCTAAAGAAAAATGTCAAGATTTACCGTGATAAGAATAAATTGATTTGAATCTTAATCCAACGATTTAATTTGATCAATTATAATAAGAACCCAACAAAATAAAATATTAATAGAAATTCTACAAATAAACATAAATAGTTTTAAAAGTATAACTAAATCGACCCAAAATTGGGTTAACATTTATTAATTGAATTCACAATTATACTATTTAGGGTGGTTATATTCATACAACATTTTATTATAAATACACTATATTTTAATTACATTAAAAGTACTTAAGATTTATTTATTATCACATTTATACCTCTTTCTTATTTTAATCTTCCATTAATTGACTTATCTTGTCCCTAAAAATAATTTTCATCTAAAATTTTTTTAGTGTGCTTTAAAATGGAGGAGAAATATTTAGTCGAAATTTTGTATTTATTTATTTATTTGCTTATTCAAAAATATGAGGGGCAAATGATTGTTTTTATTCATTCTTAATATAATTTTTGGACGGAAACTGTTATGAGAAATAATATGCGATATTTAATGGAAGGCTGATGATAACAATGCAACGAAAAAAACGTTGGAAATACAAGTACAATAATAAGTAAAGGTTATGAATCTTTCATGTAATTTAAATGTAGTGCATTTATTAAAAAAAATATATAGTATGAATATATTTAGCCTAACATTTATCCTCGAATCTGTGAAACTAATAAAAAGTGATTTCATGATAGTAGGTTTTATAACTTTTCATGTAACTTTTAAAAGGAAGGTTTTAATTTTTCAATCTATTTATATTTAAGAATTTGAGTTCTTATATGACAAAAACGATCAATATAAACCTGTAAATTGCACACGATTTTTACATGACTTCGAAGATGGACCTTAAATAATTAAATAGTTTGACAATTTTGCCTTCCAACTTTACTAATTTTTGTCATGTGTAAAACAAAATTTACATATTTAAATAAGTTGGAGATCCATGATCCCTATTTATTTTGAAGGTTGAAGACAAAATCATTAGAGCATCTCTAATTTATTATATGAATTGCTATTTAAATGGCAATAAGATTGAAATACTTATAATTTATGTGATATTGATATCTAATGAATAGACATTCAACTCTAAATTTGATTTCCAATGGATTATGTGGATTATTATCTAGATGTATTTTATTTTATTAAAGTAAAATTAATATTATATTTAAAGCATAGAAAATCTAAATCTACATAGAAAATTTAAATTTTTTTAAGTTAGTATTTTTAATAGAACTTCTCAATTTAGACAGGCTCTAGAAGTTGTCTATTTTTTTTCCATGTCACGTCAGAATGACAAAGTCTTTGATAACATGCATTCAAGAAATTTTTTTTTGAGACATTTTCTATTTTGGTTATGTTAACAAAAAGAAAAAAGAAAAATAGCAATCTATAGCCCACTTCTAATTCTCAAATCTAAAAAAAAAAAAAAGAAAGAAACTTTTATTTTTAGAGATATGCAACCGCATTCAAACTTCGAAGTGAGTAAAGCTGCTCTCAGAGATATAGGCGAGTTGGTAATGTTAAATATTATTTTATTTATTTACTTATCAAGGGTAGAATAGTCTTTCTAGCTTAACCTATATATAGTTTATTTGTAATTAGGTTTTATTATTACTTTGGATTACTTTTCATAATGCGTAAAGAACCCTAGCCTCTTCTTCTTCTTTTTGATTCTTATTGTCTTTTGTATTTGGCTATTCTATATTGTTTAACATGGTATCAGAGCTAGGTATAATGGGTAGAAGTTTAATCTAAAATACAGCTTTCGACAGTTCGGCAGATTGCTTCAGTTCGGCAGTTCCGGCAGTTCGACAGTTTGGCAGATTGCTTCAGTCCGGCAGTTCCGGCACTTTTCGTTTCCGGCAGTTTGGCAGTTTTTCAATTTCGTTGTCCTTCAGTTTTCGCCTATGGTTTGATGTTCTGTATTTAAGGTATTTGTTTTGCATTCGTTCATTGCAATTTGGTATTTCGTTGCATTTCTGTCTTGTGAATTTGATTATAGCTACTGAAAAAGATGATTCCCTTCAGTCTGTGAGTGTTAGGTTGGATGGAAAGAATTATTCGTATTGGAATTATGTAATGAGAAATTTTCTTAAAGGTAAAAAGTTGTGGGGATATGTTAGTGGCAATTGTGTGAGACCTGTGAATACTGCTGAAAATTATGCGAATTTGATAGATACCTGGGACGCCAATAATGCAAAAATAATTACTTGGATTAACAATTCTGTTGAGCATTCCATAGGTGTACAATTGGCTAAGTATGACACAGCAAAGGAGGTTTGGGATTATCTACAAAAGTTATACACTCAGTCAAATTTTGCAAAACAGTATCAATTGGAAAATGACATACGAGCTATTCAGCAGAATAATATGAGTATTCAGGAGTTTTATTCGGCTATGACAAATCTTTGGGATCAACTGGTTCTTACAGAAGATGATGAACTAAAAACTGTTAATGTCTACATTGCTCATAGAGAGCGGCAACGGTTGGTGCAGTTTTTGATGGCCCTTCATAGTGATTTTGAAGGACTTCGAGGTTCTATTTTACATCGTTCTCCGCTTCCTTCTGTTGATTCAGTTGTCAGTGAGTTGTTGGCTGAAGAAGTCCGTCTAAAGTCTGGTGCCGAAAAGGCGAACTCTTTCTACTCCGACTCCTTCTGTGTTAGCAGTACCTTCTCAGCCACCCTCTAATAATCAGAATAGGCCTTACAACACAAGGCCTGCCTTCGACGAGTGCAGTTTCTGTAAGAAGAAAGGTCATTGGAAGATTCAGTGTCCTAAGTTGAGACAGCAGAATCAACAGCAGCAGCAGCAATCTCAGACGTGGAGGCCTGGCTATCAGTCACCATCTCATGGTTATAGACCACCTCAGGGTTATAGACCACCTCAGGGTTACAGACCACCTCAGTCTAATACTGCAGCAGTCGCCTCATCAGGTCCTTTCACTGATCCAAGTACTCTGGCTGAGCAATTTGAGCAATTTCAGAAGTTTCTCTCCCTTCAGCCACAAGCTATGTCTGCCTCCTCTTCCGTAGGTCATTCATCTCCTAGTGTGTCAGGTATGTCATCTTCTTTATGGGTCTTGGATTCCGGTGCTTCACATCACATGTCTCCAGATTCTTCGTCTTTTGCATCTGTGTCTCCTTCGTCATCTATCCCTGTTATGACTGCTGATGGCACTCATATGCCTTTAGCAGGTGTTGGTTCTGTTGTTACTCCTAACTTGTCTCTCCATAATGTTTATCATATTCCACAACTCACATTAAATCTTGCTTCTGTAGGTCAGTTATGTGACTCTAATTGTTTTGTTGGTTTTTTCTCTTCTTCCTGTTTTATTCAGGATCTGCAGTCTCAGAAGCTGATTGGGACAGGCCGTAGGCAAGGGGGGCTCTATGTTCTAGATGAGTTAAAAGTACCAGTTGCTGCCACTACTAGTGTTGATTTGTCTTCTTTTCGTTTGAGTCATAGCTCTTTTAGTTTTTATTTATGGCATTCTCGTCTTGGTCATGTTTCATCTTCTCGTTTGAGATTTTTAGTGTCCACAGGGGCTTTAGGCAATTTGCAAACTTGTGATATTTCTGATTGTAATGGATGTAAACTGGCAAAATTTTCAGCTTTACCTTTTAATCGAAGTGTTTCTGTTTCTTCTTCTCCATTTGATTTGATTCATTCTGATGTATGGGGACCTTCTCCTATTCCCACTAAAGGAGGGTCTCGATATTATGTTTCTTTTATTGATGATCATACATGTTATTGTTGGGTTTACTTAATGAAACATCGTTCTGAATTCTTTGAGATATACACCGCTTTTCGAGCCCTTGTAAAAACTCAGCATTCTACTGTTATCAAATGTTTTAGGTGTGATTTGGGTGGGGAATACACTTCTAACAAATTTTGTGAGTTGCTTGCCTTAGATAGAACTATTCACCAAACTTCTTGTACAGATACTCCTCAACAAAACGGTGTTGCAGAAAGAAAACATAGACATATTGTTGAAACTGCTCGATCTCTCTTATTGTCTGCCTTTGTTCCTAGTGCGTTTTGGGGTGAAGCTGTTCTAACAGCAGTGACTTTGATTAATACCATCCCATCTTCTCATATTTCAGGTATCTCTCCTTTCGAAAAATTGTATGGGTATGCCCCAAATTACTCATTCTTTAGAGTTTTTGGTAGTACTTGCTTCGTTCTCCGCCCTCATGTGGAACGCAGCAAGTTGTCCTCTCGATCTGCTCTTTGTGTCTTTCTTGGTTATGGTCAAGGTAAAAAAGGGTATCGGTGTTTCGATCCAATTACTCAAAAACTTTATGTGTCTCGTCATGTTGTTTTTCTTGAGCATATACCTTTCTTTTCTATTCCGTCTGCTACTCATGACTTGACTAGACCTGATCTTATTCGTATTGATCATTTTTCTGAAGATTCTGATAGTTTGTCGTCACAGGTTCCTACTACATTAGAACCCCCTTCTCGTGTCCTTCCTCCGTTACCTTTGTATTATACTCGTCGAGTGCGTACTAACACTTCTACAGGTACTGAAGCTCCCTCTTCTCCTACGGTCCCTCAAGCTTCGTCTGAGATTGTGGATCCACCTCTACGTCAGTCCACCCGCATTCGTAAGTCCACAAAGTTACCAGATTTTTCTTATTCTTGTTATTCGCCATCTTTTACTTCCTTTTTAGCTTCTATTCATTGTCTCTCCGAGCCTTCTTCCTACAAAGAGGCAATTCTTGATCCATGTTGGCAGCAAGCTATGGATGAGGAACTTTCTGCTCTGCATAAGACAGGTACTTGGGATTTGGTTCCTCTCCCTTCGGGTAAGACTGTTGTTGGTTGTCGCTGGGTGTATAAGATCAAGACTCATTCTGATGGGTCTATTGAGCGATACAAAGCTCGGTTGGTTGCAAAAGGATATTCGCAACAGTATGGTATGGATTATGAGGAGACTTTTGCTCCTGTTGCGAAAATGACTACTCTTCGTACTCTTATTGCTGTAGCTTCGGTTAGAAATTGGGGTATCTCTCAACTTGATGTTAAAAATGCCTTCTTGAATGGAGATCTTCAGGAAGAGGTTTATATGGAGCCCCCTCCTGGGGTTCCCCATGGTTTTGGGTATGTTTGCAGGCTCAAGAAGGCTTTATATGGTCTCAAACAAGCACCACGTGCTTGGTTTGAGAAATTTTCTGTTGTGATCTCCTCTATTGGTTTTGCTTCTAGCAGTCATGATTCTGCACTCTTTGTTAAGTGCACTGATGTAGGTCGCATTATTCTTCTGTTATATGTTGATGACATGATTATTACTGGTGATGATGTTGCTAGTATTTCAGTTTTGAAGACAGAGTTAGCTAGACAGTTTGAAATGAAGGATTTGGGCCCTCTCCGATATTTCTTGGGTATTGAGGTAGCCTACTCGCCCAAAGGTTATCTTCTTTCTCAGTCGAAGTATGTTGCAGATATTCTTGAGCGGGCTAGACTTACTGATAATAAGACTGTCGATACTCCCATTGAGGTTAACGCCAAGTATTCTTCTTCTGATGGTATATCGTTGTCAGATCCCACTTTATACCGTACTATTGTTGGAAGCTTGGTTTATCTCACTATTACTCGTCCTGATATTGCATATGCTGTCCATATTGTCAGCCATTTTGTTGCTTCTCCCACTACAGTTCATTGGGCCGCTGTTCTTCGCATTCTGCGATATCTTCGAGGTACAGTTTTTCAGAGTCTTCTACTTCCATCAACCTCTTCCTTGGATCTGCTTGCATACTCTGACTCTGATCATGGCAGTGATCCGACAGATCGCAAGTCTGTTACTGGTTTTTTGTATCTTTCTGGGTCATTCTCTCATTTCTTGGAAGAGCAAGAAACAATCTATTGTTTCTCAATCTTCCACCGAAGCGGAATATCGTGCTATGGCCTCTACTACCAAAGAGGTTGTTTGGTTACGTTGGTTACTTGCAGATATGGGAGTTTTTCTTTCTCGTCCCACTCCTATGTATTGTGACAATAAGAGTGCTATTCAGATTGCTCACAACTCGGTTTTTCATAAACGAACCAAGCACATCGAGATCGATTGTCACCTTACTCGTCATCATCTCAAGCATGGCTCCATCACTTTGCCATTTGTTTCCTCTTCTTCGCAGATTGCAGATTTCTTTACCAAGTCGCATTCTATTTCTCGTTTTCGTTTTCTTGTTAGCAAACTCTCGATGCTTATCGCTGCTACATCATGAGTTTGAGGGGGGATGTTAAATATTATTTTATTTATTTACTTATCAAGGGTAGAATAGTCTTTCTAGCTTAACCTATATATAGTTTATTTGTAATTAGGTTTTATTATTACTTTGGATTACTTTTCATAATGCGTAAAGAACCCTAGCATCTTCTTCTTCTTTTTGATTCTTATTGTCCTTTGTATTTGGCTATTCTATATTGTTTAACAGGTAAGACCTGAGGTGACGTAGGGATAAATCCTCGGCAACGCAGGTTCGATTTCCGTGTGAGGCAGATTTTTACTGAAATATTGTGGGAGTCTGTCTTGGAGGTTGGTCTGTTGGCTCTCTCCCTCAGGTCCCTACCACTAGTATACATCCCTAGATTTACAACTCGCCTAGTCAAGGAGCCTCTGATACAAGTGGAAAGTTTCGCCTTCGAGACTTTCTCCTTAACAAAGTAAAGCTGTCATTTTTGAACCATAAACAGACGAGACGCCTCTCTCTCTCTCTCTCTCTCTCTCTCTCTCTCTCTCCAGGATAAAAGTGTGTTGAATAACTGCAACTAAACATACACATGTCAAATTAAATAGTGAGAAGGATCACAGAATTCTTTAATCTGCCATGTCTTTCCGTGGAGGATGGGTCAGTTTTTAATCCTTCTTTTCTTGTTTTTGTATTATTTCGTATGTATTTTTTCTTGATGGTTTATTTTATTAATTTTTATCTTAACTGTCTTTTATTTGATTTTGTCATAGTTTTTACTTTCTAGTAGAGTTTATAGAATTTGAATCCCACGTTGGATGTGTAGACGTCTTTTGTGTGGTTTATATGGGATTGAGTTCTCCAACCACATTAGCTAATTTTTGTGGGCTGGTTCTTCCAAGTCCATGACATTGGTATCAAAGCAGGTACCATGTCTTTGGGTCTCGGTTACCACTTAGGGTGTATGGGTACCTGCTCGACATGGACGCCAAGTCGAAAGCGTGGTGGTTTGTCATAGTTTCTAGTGGAGTTTATGAGAACTTGAATCCCACATCGGATGTGTGGGCGTCATTTGTGTGGTTTATATGGGCTTGTGTTCTTCAACAACATTAGCTAGCTTTTGTGGACTGACTCTTCCAAGTCCCATGACAGATTTGTAGAATTTTATGGTTTGATTATCGCTGCTATTTGTGCAAGTTCCATGAATATTAAGCGGTTTATGTTTTAAACTAATGATAAATGGATATTCATGACTAATGTGGATTGTAGAAAAGGATATTAATTGGGATTTTAAGGTTTTTTTTTTGGAGACATCATTGACTTTACTTTACTGGGCTTTCATTTCTTTGACAATTAATTTTGAATTTAAAGTTGCATGGTGGTTTGGAGTTTGTGAGTCAGATGATTTGTACTGTGATGTCTTGTTTTCATGTGAAATTTATTGGATTTTTAGGCTTTATTTTTGCAGTTTAGAGCATTATTTTTTCTCCTACTTTAGCTTGTACAGTGGTTTGTTTTGTGACACCGATGGCGTAGGCATGTTGGTAAGAGGATTGGATAATATTAGCCAGGGCGGAGCTACGAAAGGACAAATGGGGTCAATTGACCCCACAAAGATTTGAAAAATTGCCCAAGTCCAAAGATTTTGAAAAAATTGCCCAAGCATGAAGGAGGTCACTTAAGACTGCCACTGATTACTTATCTTGTAGATATAAGTTAAGTATATCTAGTTTGAGAGGTCAATGTTATGATGAGACTAGTAATATGCAAGGTGGGTTTAATGGTCTCAAAGCACTTATTTTAAAGGAGAACCCTAGTGCTTAATATATTTATTGTTTTGCTCATCAACTTCAACTAGTCCTGGTAGCTGTGACAAACAAGCATGTGGAGATTGAAACATTCTTTGATTTGGTTGATAAGGTAGTGAATGTTGTTGGAAAACCGGTTAAACTGTGTGAATTCGAGAGAAATAAAGAATTCAAATTCTTGAAGTACTCAATTGCGATGAAATATCAAGTAGATGGGGCCTTAATCAACAAACTATCCTTAAGCGATCTGGTGATATACGTTGGGGCTCTCACTATACTTCTTTGCTTAACTTGATTCGCATGTTTTCAGCTACAATTGATGTCCTTGAAATGATTGGTATTGATGTTCCATATTCTGGAAAAAGGAGTGAAGCACTTAATTTGTTGAACTTGATACTAACTTTTAACTCTGTCTTTAGATCACTACATCTCATGAAAAGGTCTTAGGAATTTCAGATGAATTGTCAAAGACATTACAAAGAAAAGATCAAGATATTGCCATGAGATTAGTGGAAAAACTTTAAAGAACAACTCCAAGCAGTGAGGGATAATGGCTGTGAATCTTTTTTGGAAAATATTTGTTCTTTTTGTGAAAAGTATAATATTAATGTTCCCAACATGAATGATATATATATACACGTTCATGGCATAACACTCCAGAAATGACAAATGTACATCACTTGCGTGTAGATTTCTTTTATATCATTATTGATATACAACTTCAAGAGTTGAATAATCATTTTTTCAAAGTAAATAGTGATGTATGCCTTTGCATAGCATGTTTGTGTCTAAATGATTCATTCTCTATTTTTAACAAGGACATATTAATTATACTTGGTGAATATTATCTCGAAATTTTTTTACTAACATATCTATTGGCACTTGATGAACAACTTGAAACATATATTATTGATATACAAGCTGACTCAGATTTTGAAAGATTACAAAGCCAGAGTGATCTTGAACAAAAGTTGGTTGTGACGAAAAAAAAAAAAAAAAAGTTTATGTATTACTTTATGGGCTTGTGACATTGGCTTTAATTTTTCTAGTTGTTGCTGCTATGTTAGAAATGGTATCTTATGCAATAAATCTTGTAAAGACTCGACTACATAATTGAATTGGAGATCAATTATTGAATAACATTTTGATTCTATATGTTGAGAAATGTAATTATATAATGTTTTCAAAGTATGAAAACGTGTGGGGAACAAGTGTTGTAATGTATCGAAATATTTTTATCAGTATTATATTATTTAAATTTTTTTTTTGTTACTTAATTTTTGTCCCTTCAAAGAAAATTTTCTGACTCCGCCCTTGGCAGTAGCATGTTAAAATATTAATCATTATATCATATAATCTTATCTAATACTCTATACTAAACATACATTAAAAGGAATTGGACCTCAGCGTCATACTAAACTTGCAAGTTGCCCAATTAGTACCAAAATTTACCATTTGTTCTTGATAGGAGGTCAAGAGTTCGAATTACTGGGGATGCGAAAGAAATCCACTTTGGGGCGCAACTCTTGGTGAATAGTACGTATACTAATAGTGTACGGAATAGTCCCTGAGCAAGACGCTTTTAGGAGAAAATCAGTGGTCGTTACAGTTAGAATCAGAGATGAATTGAACATTGATGTTCTTCCTGCTTTCTGAATATTTAGTGCTAGCACAAGTCCACGGAAAAAACTTCCCTTTCATTTTGTATGTTTATGTGTATCGGGTAGTGCAGTTCAAGGGAAACTTTAAAGCATCATTATCTTCTATTCTCATAATTCGTCCTATATTTTGTTATGTTATTTCATCAAATTGGTGCAAGAATTTTGAGCAACGTTATTGATTGCAGACAAATGCATCATCTGGCATGGGTGTTAATGCTGATCACTGCAAAAGCACATACCTCAAATTACAAAGGAAGAAGGTACAACGCTATGTGATCTTCAAGATTGATGAGAAGAAAAATGAGGTTGTGTTTGAAAAAACCGGAGGTCCAGCTGAGAGTTATGAGGATTTCACCGCATCTCTGCCTGAGAATGATTGCCAATATGCTGTTTACGATTTTGATTTCGTGACATCTGAGAACTGCCAAAAGAGCAAGATCTTTTTTATTGCATGGTCGCTCTCTCTCTCTCTCTCTCTCTCTCTCTCTCTCTCTCTCTCTTTCTCTTTTGCTCTACCGCGCCCCTGCCCTTTGTCAATCTATTGATACCCTTGTTTATAGCATATGTTGATCAGTTTCTGTTTGTTCTAAAAAGTTTATTGCGAGCAATTTTACTTGGCTGAAAGTTAAAGGTACTCACACACACTTATGGCATGTTTGGTAAAATGGACGTGAAAGTATAAGGGAGGAAAATAAGTTAAAATATGAACTTTGTACTGTCAACTATGTTCCGTACAAAACATTGAAGTAGAGGGAAATAAGCAAAGAAAAGTTTTACACAAAGGAATAGCACGATAAATTTACGATTTGTAACTTAGATTTAGATTATCTATTATATTTACATGACGGATATTTCCTTTCAGGTCTCCTTCTATGTCTCGGATTCGTGCCAAGATGCTTTACGCAACGTCCAAGCAAACGTTCAGGAGGGAGCTGGATGGTATACATTACGAGATTCAGGCCACTAACCCAACCGAAATGAACCTTGAAGTACTCCGAGACCGTGCTAATTGATGTCGTTTTATTGTGCACTGATTTCTTGTCTCAGGCAAAGGTACAATATTTTAGTTCTTACATAGAAGAAATATGCATTTTCCTTCAATTTAGTAGTGTCTGTGAATTAGATATGGCTTAAATAAAATATGTTTGACAATATTGGAAAGGCTGATTAGGAGTTCTAGCAAATATCCCTGATTTAGGGAACATGGGGTTCTTTATTATCATGATGCCTACCCAATGAAAAATATTAACAGTTTGATTACTGATGTATGTTATATCAATGGAGATTGTTGTTTGATATCTTAGCATCTATTAAGGTTTGTGATGAAGCTTTAATTTCAATTACACTGTCCGAATTTGGGGTCGATTACATGAATTTTGTGGTCGACTACGTAGATCTTTCTTGATTCACTAGAATAATGAAATAATAAAGAATACTTTTGACTTCATCTCAAAGAGTGATGATATTTTTAAGGAAAATTAGCACTTTTCATTTTTAACCTTTGCAAAATGTACTTGCAAATCTACTTTCAAAAGTGCAAATTTCCCTATTTTTAATTAAGTTCTCATTTCCATGGAGTAATATGATCATAAGCAACAAATCGCATGCAAATACTACCTCGCCAGACCACTTATAATGCCTAGTAGTAGTTTATGTGGGTTGCACATTATTTTTAAAATTTTTAAAGTTCTATAAAAATGTTAAATTTTTAAATAAAGTAGTTCAACACATATACTAATAAGCGTAAAGCGTAGTTAAACGTAGAAATAGAATTTCAAGTTTTTTTGGATTTAAGCAAAGTCGAGGTGTGAAAAACTTTCTTATTGTTAGTATTATTTTAAATATTTTAAAAACGGGATGAAAAAAAATTCTATAAAAAAACCACGTCCAGCACTTTTTTAATTAGAAAACATAGTCGGTCGTTAAATTGCACTCTTATGGAAAAATAATAATAATGCTAAATCAGGAACCCATGTTCCTGCAATTGTATATTAGCACACGAAAGTTGCAAAAAACAATTATAATATAACCAATATAAGAAAACAACAAGAACAAGACCGGCAAAACCATACTCACAAGAATAAACTAGTATACCGCTTAATAAACTAGTATGCTGCTTATACGCAGTGGATCCGATCGTAAAATTTTAATTCAATGACAAATGAATATCATGAAGCAGGAGAATGAGATGGATTTAAAAATTTGATTTAAAAAGATGAGATTTGATGAAAGATATATGATAAAAAAAAAAAAAAACAATTTTTACCATAACTTTTTTTGAAGACATGCGTATAATGCATTTTATCGTGAGTGGAGGTGAAAACTCCATACGGTCGTGATTAACAACATTAACAGTTAAACAATCGGGTTAATTTTAATAATAGTCACCGAAGTTTATTAAAAACTTTAAAATGGTCATTGAAGTACAAGTTCCTAATAGTTAAGACTAATGATCACTCGAGTGACAACGTTAACTTAAAATCCTACATGTCATTGTTAATTTCCAACGTAGACATAAATGATGCTACCTAGTACTCCACATCACAGTTGAGGCTAGGCGAAAATGTTAATAAAAAAAGAAAGGCCGCCATTGTGATTCGAAATGCAGACCATCTTTAAAAAACGCATGTTTTGGCTGTTTTGGAAATGAGCTGCATTTTGTAAAGAAAACACGAAAAATGACTAAATCAACATTTTCCATTTCCTTCGTAATTTTTTGGGTGTTTTGAAAAATGTATTTTCGAAAATGGATAAGTAAACACGTTTTCATTATTTTTAAAAACAGAAAACTAAAAACGGGTTGAAAATGGTAAAGAGAACACCCCCTAACTGGTTGAGAACTGAAAATTTTTGGTGGATTTGTAGAATTAGTTAGTATTTTGCTTTACAATTAAGTAAAGTGTTTCTTAAGGAGAGAAAAAAAATTTGTGGCGAATGGTATTGTGACTCAAATTTAAAAAGTGTGACAAGCAAACATAGCATTTTGTGAATTAATATTGTCGTCATGCTTTCTACATGCACAAGGCATGACACAAATTTTAGTATGTGAATGTGATAATGCCATAATTTTGAATTTTATTTGTTTTGAATTCAGATTTTTATAATTGAATTATAAATACAACTGTTGATTGTGTATTCATGATTTCACAACTTTATAATACAAGTACGTATTTGTCAATTCGTGATCACATCGACGATGTTAGTCGTCCAATTAAAAGTAATATTTTAATTTTTTTTAGGTTTTTAAATTGATTCATCAGTTCACAAAAAATATATTAGTGCTACATTCTATGACTTGAATGTGTCGGTTCTTTGTCATTATATATTATCTCTTTAACAATATATGAAATTATGAAGAAAATAATGAATGTAACTGAGCATTTGGTGATTAATTGTGTGACAGTCATTCTATGCTGTGATTGAAAATTTGGTGATATAGTTTGTGACTGTTATGGCCGTGGCTGTGACTGTGACTCGCCATTTTGTGATTTAGTTTGTGATTGTTGTGGCTGCGGTTGAGTATTTAGTAAGTTTGTGACCCATGTCTTGTGATTGTGATTTTACTTTTCATGTTAAGTGTCATTTTACTTTAGTTGTTACAAAAACATCATGTGGTATGAATTAGACAATTGTCATCAGTACTATATGGCTTCGTATGTAAAAAACTGTTATGACAAAAGATTATTTAGTGTAACTACTTAAGTAATATTACTATAATGATATGTGACTTGCATACGTGTTTGAGAATTATAATATATGTATATATATCTGTTGTAATAGCAATTAATGTATGTTGTAACTTCTATTGTTTTTATGTGAATTTGCTAATTCACTTAAATTTGTAGTGACCAATATGTTTGTCTTTGTATGTGTCACATGTGATTAAGAAAACGGATTTATTGTGACTACTTAAATCCGATCACTATAATGATATGTGAATTACACGTTTCGTTTGGAGTTAATAATAGTGTTAAACCTAATTATCTTATAAATTAAATCAAAACTAAAAATGGTACAATCTGGCCCAAGAAAATCGTTTGTCTTCTCAGGAAGGCCTAAAGGCAGTTTTTAATCTAATTCTTTTGTCATAATGTTGGTACATGTTTTTTAAATTATTTTTTAAATGTTTATAAATTATGAATATTATAAAATGTATAGAAAAAAAATATGTTCAATCATTTTAACTAACTTAAATTATAATTTAAACTTTAACAAATATGAGTTTTATAAAAAATTAAAAAAATTAAAAACTCACCGTGTTAATGGATATTCTAATTTATGTGCCAAACTGAGACTAATTTTCCCTTAAATTTGAGGGGTCAATTGAGCCGACAACCGAGATGGACCATTTTTGTAGTCATGTTGAGCCTTGAGCCGTCCTATAAAGAATTTGTTGATATCTCGAACTAAATAATCTTGTCTTTGATATCCATTCCATCTACAGAGAATCAACAAAAGTAGTTACCATTGCATACAAACTCACATTAACTTTATAAAATGAAATGAGTCAAAAATATTCTTTCGGAATAAATTAAATTCAAAACTCTTGCATGTATAAGACTTAACTTGTCTCTTGCAAAATTACGAGACTAGCATGACCCATCAACATGGTTCGTGTTGGGTAGAACTCAAAAAAAAAAAAATTAATAGTTATACTGAAATGGAAATATTCTAATGTCCACAGTGGACAAAGTTATGGTGCCCACTGGACACACTTTTTCACTTGTCCAATGCCCACTGGACACGTGTCCAAGTGGACACCATAACTTTGTGATTTTTCACTTGTCCAATGTCCACTGGACACGTGCACTTTTTCACTTGTCCAATGCCTACTAGACACGTGTCCAAGTGGGCACCATAACTTTGCCCACTGTAGACATTAGAAATGTGCTATATACTGAGAATTGATAGAGAGGAGATCAAATGGGAACTAATTTTTCTTTATTATTTTTATGAAAAATTTATTTCAACAGATTACAAATTCTTACTCCCCACTTGACCTAGTGCGATTGTAGGAACAAGTTAGTCGGCAACTCGCATGGGCGGAGGAAAGGGGGCCTTGGGGATCCCAGCCCCAATGTTTCCCGAATTTTAAAAAAAAAAATATTTGATAAAAAAAATTACTTAGAGACTTATTTTTTTTAACTCTGTTAAAATAATTTCTTCATTTTGTATTTAGTTATACAAACAAGACGATTAAAATTGCAGTTAATTAGAATTTTAATTAAATTAATGTCTAAAGAGGGAAACGAAGTTGTATTATTAAATCCAATTTTAGTAGTTTTCTTTGACTTATTATTTTGAATTTGCCGTTTAACAGTTTTTCAATTCGAAAGATATGTGAAAAGTTTGTTATGAATAATTTGAAAAGAACATACTCGACGAGTGAAGAATATAGTTAAAAAATAAGTTGAAAAATATGAGTATATGAGTAAATGAGAACTAAACGATAAAATATCGGACTATTAAATTTATTTTGAAATGACCTTTTAATGGTTTTTCAATCCGAAAGATGCATTGCGAAATTTGTCAATAACATTTTGATACGATACGATACAATAGCCTACCCGAACGAGTGAAGAACATAACTTGAAAATAAGCCAAAAGAGGTAATATCAAACTGAGAATTGCATGATAAAAAAATAGAATTATTAACTACATAAAAAACAATCTTCTTTGATTCGTTATTTTGAAATCGTTGTTAATATTTTCCAATCAAAATATGCATCACAAAAAATCATTTATTAGCTCCGCCACTAACAGCATGTCCATTCCAAACCGTATTGACACTTCTAGCTATTGTTCTTGATCGAACTATAAAACGACCATATTATTGTTCTAGCTGGATCAAACTCTAAGTGTATATTTGATAAGTTTAAAAGTAGTTTTTTTAAGCGATTTTAAAAAAATTGGTGGAAAATATAAATAAAATATTGTTAAAAATTATAGACCCCACATAATATGTTGTTAAAAATAATTTGAGAACAAAAATATTTAAAAAAGCCAAACATGCTCTAAGCAATAATTTACGGGATTTATTTACATAAAAAAAGAATAAAAAACGAAAAACAAAGAGTTGGCATATTTTATGGGTAATGATCTAATTTTTCTAGTGGGCATTTTTTATAACGCCTACTAGACAAATGTTTGAGAATAAAAAAGTAATTGATAAATAAGTCAAACATTTCTCTAATGCCCATGAATAAGTGTGTATAAGTGTGCAGATATTATAAGTAAGAAGTGCTCACATTAGATCATTGCCCCATGTTCTATTCTACTCGAACACTGCATAAAATATCTGGAAACAGGTGAAATTTACTGTTTACTTTCTCTTTCTGTACCTTGTGCTAGATTGACGAGGGACATACAATGGCACTTTTCCATTATTTCCTTCCCATTAAGAGTTGTTAGTGGTCCTGCGGATAACATTTATTAGTATTTTCTATTGTATTCTACGTAGTTGCTCACATGTAGCCTAATCTCTAAGCTCACAGAACTCCCGTTTTCACTCTCTTGATTAGAAGGGCTGCATAAAACTTGTGTCAGCAGATTTTGATCCTTCCACTTAATTGTTTTTTATACTTTTTCTTGATTTTTCCTTTGTGGGTTTTGGCCAAAATTATTATTTGAAGGGTGTAGCCACACGTGGTATGGGTATAAGTTCTGTATTTTTGTGTTTGATTTGAAGGTTTATTTACGGGTTTGGATTGGAATGATTAGTTAATAAGTATTTCTTGGTTTGGTGGGATTGAAGGTTGTTTGGGTATATGAGTCAATTTTTAAGTTGAATTGATTCCTAGAATACTTAGATTTCCATTTATGAAGTGATGGGCTTCTTTTAATGGTGAAAGTGATGATATATATATGAGTGGATTTATGGGGAAAAAATGAAACCCTGTACACATTTTCGAATTTGGATTGACGGGATGGTGGTGTAAAAATTATTATCAGGGATAGTGTATCTGGAAAACCCCGAATCTTGGGGATGGAAAGTAATTGCAAGACCATAGTGTGGTTTAGGAGGGATTTAAGGATTGAGGATAATCCTGCTTTAGCCGCTGCTTCTAAGGATGGGAGTGTGTTACCAGTTTTTATATGGTGCCCAAAAGAAGAAGGTCAATATTATCCTGGACGAGTTTCACGCTGGTGGTTGAAGCAGTCTCTTATCCATTTAAAGCAATCTTTGAAATCTCTTGGAGTCGAATTGGTTCTGATCAAATCTGAGAGCACTCTTTCTGCGATTGTGGATTGTATTAATGCTGTTGGATCAACAAAAGTAGTGTATAACCATCTTTATGGTGAGTTTTCGTTTTGGTCTTTCTGGGTAATTATATGTAAAGTGAAGTGTATGATTAGTTTGTTACTAATTTAACCCTTTGAATATATATAAATTGGATCGACTGGACATTTTACTTTACTTAACAGTTATTTGGCTTATTATATTATCAATTCTAGTCGATCTGAAATCCACCCTAGGTGCAATGTTTTCTTCTGTATTGGCATTGAGCTCCTTCACAGATGTTCTTCCTCGTTTTGTTACTCTGAATTGGTTCTCTCTTTTCCCAGATCCTGTGTCACTTGTTCGTGATCACAATATTAAACAAAAGTTGACCGAACTTGGTGTTACCGTACAAATCTACAATGGAGAGTTATTGTATGAACCTTGGGAAGTGTATGATGATAATGGACACGCTTTTACAACCTTTGATGCATACTGGTACAAGTGTGTGCATATGCAAAAAGAATCTGCTTCGCATCTACCTCCATGGCGTTTAGTGCCGGCTGCAGGTATGCTATAGATCTTTATAAAAATGTTTAGGTCTTCACCGTGTTTTAAAAAACTTCTAGTATTGCTATCGTCTCATGTTTTATCTAACACTGTGGAGTAGATCATGCTATTGATCAGTTGGAAGGCAACTACAAGCGTCTTATTCTGACTTGATCATTTGTTGGAGCAAATTCTATGGATGGGATATTGACTTTATGCATAACGGTCTGACAACCTAACTGGAATGAGAATAACAGGAAATGAATGAAATAAAACATAGAAAAGAAAGAAAAAAAAAAAGGAAGAAGAAGAATGAAATATAGAGAAAATCAAAAGGGAGTTTTAAATTGGCGTTTGTCTGTACTATTGACAGGAAGAGTTGAAAAATGTTCTATTGAGGAATTGGGACTCGAAGATGAATCAGAAAAATCGAGTAATGCCTTGTTGGGAAGAGGATGGTCACCAGGTTGGAGCAATGCTGATAAGGCGCTCATGGAATTTGTAGAACACCATCTGGTCAACTACTCGAAGGATAGGCTCAGGGTCGGTGGGTATTCGACATCCCTCTTGTCCCCCTATCTTCATTACGGGGAACTTAGCATCAGAAAAGTCTTCCAATGTGTGCGTATGAAGCAATTACTTTGGAACAGCGAAGGAAATTCTGTTGGAGAACAAAGTGCAACTATTTTCCTCAGGGCTATTGGGCTAAGAGAGTATTCTCGCTACATTTGTTTTAACTTCCCATTTACTCATGAGAGATCATTGCTGAGCAACCTGAAATTTTTCCCTTGGAATGCTAACCAGGCTCATTTTAAGGCTTGGAGACAGGGTCGAACCGGTTATCCATTAGTTGATGCAGGAATGAGAGAGCTTTGGGCAACTGGGTGGATTCACAATAGGATTAGAGTGATTGTTTCGAGTTTCTTTGTGAAGTTTCTTCTTCTGCCATGGCAATGGGGAATGATGTACTTTTGGGATACACTTCTGGATGCAGACTTGGAAAGTGATATCCTTGGCTGGCAATATATTTCGGGAAGCTTGCCTGATGGACATGAACTTGAACGTATGGATAGCCCACAGGTATCGCAATATAATCTGACTTCGGCTCATTTCATCTGGGAATCTTTTATCTGCGTTTCAGAAAGTAAAATTATAGCACATATAAGTATTTTTTTTTTTTTTTTGGGGGGTTGGGGGTGGGGATAATGTCCTCTTGTGCTATTTGATTTTTCTGAAAACTGTCTTTGTATAGTTGATAAATCATTTCATTTCATTCTTAGATCATTTTTCTCAACTGTCCAGGTTCAGGGATTGAACTTTGATCCAGAAGGTGAATACGTGAGGCAGTGGTTGCCCGAGCTAGCAAGAATGCCAACTGAGTGGATCCATCATCCATGGGACACACCTCTTTCCGTACTTAAATCTGCTGGAGTCGAGCTGGGATTGAACTATCCAAAGCCCATAATTGATATAGATTTTGCAAGGGATCAACTAACTGAAGCCATAATGATCATGCGAGGAAATGCTCACGGAACAGATGAAGTTGTCTTTGATAACTGTGACACGTATGAGAACTTGGCCATCCCGAAGGTAGTGTTGAAGGAAAAGGCTAATTGTCCAACAAGTTCGTCTCGCGATCAAAGAGTTCCATCGATGCAAAATTTCGAGAATGATATACTGAATAAAAAGAGGCCAAAGTCTGCAGAAGATGAAGAAAAGCCCCTGAAAAATAACTTGCGTAGTTGCAATAGTGGAGTTGAGACCTCAATAATGGATGACTTGTGCTCTACAGCTGAATCTTCGACACCTAAAAGGCAGACTACCAGCAGTAGAAATTCTTTTTCTGTTCCCGATACCTTCTCTTTAACGTTGAAGGACAAATCTTATCAGGATTATGACTCATCCGACCTGAAGTACAGAAGGCAAGATGAGATTGACATGGAAGAGACTTCTAGGGAAAACGGTAAGATGCTGCAATTATAGTCCTTATTCGAAATTTTTTGCTAGTAAAGGTGGATATAATCTGATTATCCTATTTACCCACCTGGGGAAAAAACAAAAAAAAAGGATAACGTCATCCTATTGATTATCTCAATCCTTATTCAATAATAGGACTGACTTAATCTGTCGTTTTTATGGCATGATGTGATAAGGTGAAGATCTTAACCACTGAACTTATATGCATTTCTACAGTCATTGTCTATTGCCTTTGTATTGAAAGGGCATTGAATTAGAGGGGCACCTTAATCACATCAAAGAGTTGAAACAAGGTTCTTTCCAGCTGATTTGGTTGTTCCGAGTCCCAAAAAATGACAGAAATAACAAAAGAAAATGTGAAAAGTAATATTATACTACGGGATTTTAATTGGTATGTTGACAACTGGGAAAGGGAGGAGTCTCTCCTGTTTTTGAATTTTAAGATGAAGAATAAATAAGAACTGTTTTCCACACAGTTTTGATTGTAATACATCTTTCTATCTGCCATGAGTGCAGGAGCCACACCTCTGCAGATTCGTCCGAATCATTCATCGGGATGAAAGAAGATCATCATGCGATATATGAGTGCAGCGAAATGACAGTATGTTGCCGTGGTACGTCTTAGGTAATTAAGTATGACATCTTGAAGATTTTTATTTTTTGTTTTGTTGTATTGACTACTAAGTTTTGACCTAAAGAAATCTAAAAATGGAGAAAATGTGAGGATAGAAGTTGGAATCCATCAACTTAATATAATCTTTCTTTCCTTTTTCTCATTCAGTTCCATACATTTTGTTACCAAATATTAAGACTTCTTTTGCTATTGTTTTCATATTATGATTTATAGTGAAACAGTTTGTGTGTGTGTGTGTATTGTTTGCATTAGCATTTCTACAATGTAGTGATTGCATTCTTACGTATATTTGCCTTTGAGCTTTGTTACAATGTTCGGGAACGTAGTACTAGACAAGACTATACAATATTTAAAAAAGAAAAAAGAAAAGCAGCATTCTTGGGTCCCATCCACATTCTAAAAAACGTAACGTGACTATGCGTAGAGGTTGAGCTTCAAATTTTTCTAGTTTAGGCGAAGTCTAGATGAGAGCGAAACAAGGGCAAAACAAAAGCGAGACGTGAGGAGTGGAGGCGCCTATGCTCGAAGTTTAGGCGGACTTTTTAAAACAGTAGTCCCATCCCTTTTAGTAGTACTCACCAAATATGATGTTAATGAAACTAATGTGTTTGATTTGTCCATGAAACTAGTTTAACTTTAGTAGGTGTGTGAAAACAATACATTATTATATAGTAATAAACTAATAATTAATGGATGTTCCATTGAAATGTGCAAGATAATAAATTAATATTGTGTTGAAATATCCATTTTATAATATAAATTATTTGTCTAATCATCATGTCTTAATCTAAGCCAAATGATATTTAAGTATTGATTAGTTTATTACTCCCTAGGATTTATTATTATATGGATAATTAAACTATCTCGTACTGTTTGTTTGTCGCATAATTATTTTAGGGATCACTTTGATATTATTTAGTGTAAGATATGGTCACCTTTATTTATGACTTAAATTTCAACTTATTTTGTCAAAGTTGATTTACAATGACAAATAAAAAGAATTTAATTATTTGTTATTTGTTATTTTTCATAATTACAAGTCTTTAACAATCTATATATCTACAGAAAATTGTATATTATGGTATGAAGTTAATTATTTAGTTGACCAAGTACAAATGTTTAAAGGAAATATATTTCTAGTTATTTCTTATCAAATGATTAATTTATAAATTCTTGAATAGAGAAAAGGTTTGTGCATGACAAAAATTATAAGATCATAAAATAGCTTACACAAAAAAAAAAAAAAAAACAATGTTCAAAATCACTAACAAATATCTATTTATTTTTCATTAAAATGACTCATCGTACTAGAAAATAAATTTATAATATTAATAATGTGTCTATACTAGTAGTAGAAAGAACTCGACATGCACTTTCGACTACAATTGCATTGTTACGATTTTATTTTAGTTACACAACTCATAGGTAATGTTACGACTTCGAGCATGTTCAGCTCACACAGTGTGATGTGATGTGTTGTATGTACAAGGTTAGAAAACAAATATGTTTTTGTATGGTTGATCGTCTATTACAAGGGATTTCAACTTCATGCAAATGAGTTCAAATTGAGTGTCCTCACGCTATCTCAATCCTTGGCGATAGACTGTTTTAAACTTTTATTTTGTCTCACTTTATTTTAAAAAATATATATAATTTACATCATATTACTCATAATTGTGTCATTGTGTCCTTCAAAACTTCGCATTGTCCGTAGTCTCAAGTATGTGGTGTGTCACAATCCAAAGATTTTACCTAAATAATGAACCCTTTGATTTCTCCAAAGGACATTGAAAAGGGGCCTCAAATTTTCATAGATACAAGTTAAGCAACTTCTAGTTTTAGATATTTATAGTAGACTAACCTGACTATACATTCCATTTCATTATATCATCCATGTCAATACAATTCAACTCATATTTCATGGAAGTCTAGCTTACTCAACGTCATACAAATTTTTATACTATGGCCCGTTTGATTTGTGAATAAAATTATTATTTATTTACATAAAAATTATATGAATAAGAATTATTCAAATAACATATTTATCATTATCTTGTTTGGTTCAACTATGTATAAAAATAAAAATAAAAATTACTTTAAAAAAGTCAATTTTTGATTTAAAAAAGGACAATTATACTATTATTCTTAATTAAACAAAATTAAAAAAAAAAAACTAAATAAAAAAAACTAAAGGAGAAAAAAATTGAATGAAACGACAGAGAGTGGTGGCAATGGCGGGCGGGTGATGGTGTAGGACGGTGGCGTTGGTAGAGTTGGCAACGGGCTGTGGCGGCCATTATCATTCACATCCTGTCGAAGATTTTTAGAATACAGAGCAGGGATTAAAAAGTCTTATTTACTGTATTTAATTAATTAATTAATTTTTATTTTTAAATACGATTTAAATTTTAAAATATAAATATAAAATTAAATTAAAAGAAGTTCAAGACGAGTTCAAGAAATTTGGAGTGGGGACTATGATCCACGTTACCCGATTACTAACGGGGCATGGTCGAGGTATTTTGTTATACCTAGGTGGCGGACGAGTGACAGCGATTATCTTAGGTCATGAATATTCAAATATATATTTTTTTAATAATATAAAGGGTACACTTGTCTTTTAAAAAAATGAGTAAATCATTATCCGGATACAACAATTTGTCCTCCTAGGACAAAATTTATCATCATTTTTTATTTAAATTGTTATTCGGATAAAGATTTATCTGGACATCACTTTCGTCCAAACAATTTTTTTTTTTTTTTATCAATTATCTTTAATCTTTGTCTATATATATGTCAAACGAAATTGATGACAGTCTAACGACAAATAACTTGGTTGTTTGAGTCTTAAGACTAAATATCTTATTTATCTTTTAAATTTAATAAAAATTATTGATTGTCGGAGTGAAGCTCAAATCATTGTTTTTTTCTCAATATGTTCTAAAGTTAAAAATATTTATAATCAATTTGTTAAAAATCATAAAGTTTGAGTGGATGAGGACTCAATTAGCAACAAAATAATGACATGTAGGTCACTTGTCACAAACTTTACTAATAAAGCAACATTTTGTTCCAATACTTGTACAATGCTAGTGTACCCACTAGCCACCACCCATTGAAACCAATCAAGGGGTACAAATCCAAAATTTAATGGCTTTATAAAATTTCAAGGGGTTTAGATTTGTGGGCCACGTATTGCTTTTTCATTGGGCGCATATTACAGTTATTGGGGACCACATGCAATGCAATCTTGGATTATTAAAAAAATATAATAATAATGTCATGTAAATAAAATAGACAATATCTAAAAAAAATTATCTTCAATATAAGTTTTCAGACACTCCATCAAGCTAACGTAACAGAAAAAAAATAGACAATATTTAAGACTCCATTTAGTTTCAGACGCTCCGTTAAACATACTGATTCTGTAATATTTAAATTTTCTATACATAATTAAATGTAATATAGTGTTTATTTGAATAAAATAAAATCTACATAAATAACAATTAATAGAATGTATTGGAAACAAAATTTGAACTTGAATGTATATTCATTAATTATTAATGTCACATAGATGAAATTCATCCAATATTTATGTTATGTAGATAGTAATTCATATATCGTTGATGCTATAATTACCCTCAAAATAATAAAATGCTATAATAACCCTCAGAAATTATCTAGAAGTGCCAATCTCGTAATAAGCTGGAAATATATAGGATATTCGGTATCTACCAGACCCAATCCACCTGCAAATGTACGGAATTTCAAAGATGGTAGTTTCGTAATAATATATGAGGCATAGTACGTTTCAAATAACGGCGTTGGATTTATTACTTTTTATCATTTTCTTTTGCAATTTTATACTTGAAAGTTGAAATTTCCTAAAATACTACATTTATAAGCAAAATTTCCTAATATTATATAACGGTTCGAAAATGAAAACACTAACGTTCCAGGCTACTTATACACCAACTTCAGTTTTACCAAAGTTTTTTTGACTTCTTTAATTCTTTTTCAGTTATCTAGATGGTTTGTTTAAATAATTTTAATTTTTCATATATAAAGATAAACATGAACAATATCTTATGCAGGTATAGAAACGATTTTAACTGTTGATATAGACAAGATATTATGCATCGTTTTTTTGGAGAAAATTTTATAGAGGGTAGCTTTCGATAGGTCGTAAATTGATGTGAAATTAACAATCTTATTTTTTTCTTATTAACTCCAGCATCAACTTAAATAAAATTCTATTTGACTTCAATTGATGCTCGTCTAACTTGACTTATTAAATATAAAAATATAATGAATTTTCAGGTCGTTACAAGTTATATATTGTTATTTTTAACTAAATTTATGAATTGAGAATTTGAGATTATTAGTTGAATTTGTATATATATTAGTTACAGGCGTGATCAGCTGTCCCTGGTGGGCAGGAATTCACTGCTCACCTGCTGGTGGGCAGGAATTCACTGCTCACCTGCTGACACCTCAGCAGGTGAGTAGTGAATTCCTGCCCACCAAGAGGCAGGTGATCAGTTTCCATATTAGTTATTGGTATTGATACATAGTTAATCATTGATAAGTTTGATCTTTTAAAGAATTGTAAGTTGCGATTTTATTTTTGTTTTAAAGTATTTGTATTGCACTTTTTTTTTTTTTTTTTTTTTTTTTTTTTTTTTTTACTTGTCTTTCGTTTTGTCTTTTAAATTAATGTATTGTGTTAAGTGTGCAAATTAAAGGGTAATGCTCGTGTGTCCTATTTTCGTCTTTTTATTTTTCTCGTACTATCTAATTCCTCTGTTAAAAAATAAAATTTTCAAATCCCTCTAATTTATTCATCCTACATTCGTTCCTAGAATATTGGATATTTTTGTTTTAGATTTACTATTTATACTTTTTTATTAAAAGGTCTCCAAAAGTTTAGTAAGTAGACAATTCTCTAAAAATCATTCTCAATTTGAATACTGCATGACTTATAGAAACTTATAAATTTTTTGATTGAATACCCGTAACTTTTAAAGACTTCTTCAAAAGTCTATTGAATATACAAATAGTGTTTAAGAATCTTAAAAAATTTACATTAAATATTCTAAATATTTTAAATTCTTAATTTTTTTTTAAAAGTCCCAATTAAAAACAACCTCTTAATTTACTAGGCTTTAAAGCATTAACGCACGTTTTCATATAAATAAATCAACCTTATAAAAACCCTTGTATACAATAATTAATTTGCTTTTAGACTTTTAGTTAAAAGAAAATTCAAACTCCGTTACACTTCACATTGTAAATCGGCAATGCCGTTACTTAGAATATTCGTTTAACAATTCCAACTACCAGTCTATTTATATATACCCCACACCCAACCACCGTACGTACTGTTATTCTAGAGAGAGAGAGTGATGAGTGAGGCACTCAAGAGAGATTACAGAGTGAAGGAAGAGATTGGGAGGGGAAAATACGGCGTCGTATTCAGGTGTCACTCCGCCGTCACCGGCGACTGCTTCGCCGTGAAGTCCATCGACAAGAGGCTTATCGAAAACGACGCCGTTGACAGCCAGTGCATTTACAATGAAGCCAAGATCATGCAGCTGGTTTCGATCAATAATCATCTGAATGTGTTGAGGATTTTCGATGTTTACGAGGATGATAGCTTTCTCCATATTGTGGTTGAGTATTGTGAGTCATCGGACCTGTTTGAAAGGATAAATGCCCGACCTGTTTTCACCGAATCCGAGGCTCTCGATGTAATGGTGAGTTTTCTTTTGTTTCGTTTTCTTAGATACCTAATTATTAAAGAAAAGATTTCGTTATTTTTGAGAGAAATTATAAAGTTAAATTATTCAAGAATTAATGTTTTTTTGTATTTGTAAATTATTGCGTGATAATGAATTGAAAAGATTCTGAAAATTTCTCTATTTCTAGGGCATCATAGAATGATCATATCGGTTCTTTTTTTTCTCAAGAAATATTTCAAATCTTCTTTTTTCTGTTCTATTTCATTGGCTCCAGAATGTTGTTTCTGAATGTAGTTATTTTTTTATATTTCTCACAGATCTTGGTACTGAAATAGCATGTTGTCGTTGGGTTTCATTAACCATCTCGTGTTAAAGCTTGAGCCCTTAAAATAATTAGCTAATCAATTCTATGGTTTGAGACACATTGCATCTTCTTTATGGATTCGAGACTTACAATTATTACCTTCTAAATTCGCATTTTTAAGTTTTAACTGTGGAATTTTACCTCATGGAATGGTATTGAATAATTTGAATTTTCTGTTCTTTTTCCAGAAATTGATACTGTATTTAATGTTGCTACTTCTAAACAGAAGCATATTTGTAAGGATGATACAATTGTATTACTTACCTTCTTGATTCTTTGATAGGTACCACTAATGGAAGCCATAGCACATTGCCACCTGCATGGGGTGGCCCACAGGGACATCAAACCCGACAACATTCTTTTCAATGACAGCAATGAGCTGAAGCTTGCGGATTTTGGCTCAGCTGAGTTCTTCCATGATGGCCAGCCGATGTCTGGCATTGTTGGGACTCCCTACTACGTGGCTCCGGAGGTGCTAGCTGGAGGGGTCTACAATGAAAAGATTGACGTGTGGAGTGCAGGGGTCATTTTGTACATAATGCTAGCTGGCATCCCTCCATTTTATGGGGAGTCAGCACAGGAGATTTTCGAGGCCGTGCTTAGTGCAAATCTGAGGTTCCCGACCAGGATTTTCAACTCGGTATCCCCAAAAGCTAAGGATTTGCTACGACGGATGCTCTGTAAGGATGTATCCAGAAGGTTCTCGGCTGATCAAGTCCTACGTAAGTATTAATATTATGGTTAACAAACATGCTTTAAGTTAGTAGTTTAATCTTCTTTCCTTTTTGGTAGTCCAAATTAATCTTAGGTATGACTATATACTTAAAACTCTGTTTTCCATTTTAATGAGTTTCATGTTTTTTGAGGTCAAATATGATATGAATTCGATATAAATGATTTGGTGGAGATTGCATTTCCTGTTTAAGATAATTAAATTTGGAAATAAATGTGCTCAAAATCGAAAAATTTGTTTGCTTAAACTAGCTCTCAGTGCAAACTCCTTTTGATGTTCTTGTCTTCATCACTATGTTAATGTATTTGCATAAAATGTGGGGAAATTTATGTTACTGTTCTACAAATTTTAGTTTGAGATAAAATCTTGAATTATAAAAGCTCAACAAATATTCTTTAGTTGGTTTAACATTTGAATTGCTTAATTAATTTCACTCGGTTTTGCTGCTTGACTGTTTCAAGTTTATTGTTCAAACAAGATTTCTTCAATAATTCTTCTAAATTTTCCGACCTTGTTGAGATGGAATTGAATGGTTGTAATGGAGTTCTTTCACGATGATTTGCAGGGCATCCATGGATGAAAATCAGTGGAGACACCGGATCAACGGCTGTTCTGACTTGAAAAGTAATGTTTTACGAACTCTGCAAACCATATATACATAATGTATAGGCATTCGTATGTCCATATGCTACCTACCTAACCATAGTGAGCTTTACTCTATATGAAACCTTGTAGTAAGTACTCGTGTTTTCACACATTTTGTCACCTTTTTGCGACGAAATTTGTGCTTTTGCAAATTAGAAGAATTTTCATTTAATCAGTTTTTTCAGAAATTGCTTTTTCTTACTATGAAAACGCATCTCCTAGTGTCTTCATGTCGAAATTCTAAAGCTGCATGTTTGAGACGGTAGTACAAAAGATGAGCAGTGGTAATTGCACTTTAAGCGGAGGAAGTGTCATCGCAATTTGCCATTTTTGCCTTGTGCAACTTGTGTTGATGTTGATCTATGTTAACTGAATTCACTTTTTTAGTTTCTATAAACATCCTAATTTGATCTTGCAATGCAATTTTTTTTTTGGAACAACTGGAATCCAATTTTGATTATGTCTGTTGAACCGACTTTGAATTAGTTTAGCGTTTTTAATTATCCACTAGTGGAAGAAAAGCACTCATTTATCTCATGTTTGGTATATTGGAAATTGCATAGTTTTATCGCGGGAGGAGATAAATATTTACGATATTTTTGGTAAGTTAATTTAGAGCTTGTTTGGTACGGTTTATAAACTGTTTTTAGTTTATTTCAGCCGTCATTTTTGACTTTTCAACCCACTTTTAATATGAAAAGTCAACAATTTCAACTCAAATAAACCAATATTGGTTTATAAACTAGTTTATAATCTCTGTCAAACGGACCCTTAGAAGAATTTAATGTATTAACAAAGAAAAGTAAGTTAAAAATTTTATTTTTTGTATTGTCGAGTTTTATTTAATATTGTATACTATATAGGACCTTAATGAATATTTAAAATAGTATGAATACATTTTTGAGATTTAAAGTCAAGCTATGTAAATCTTGTTCAACATAAACTACTGTGACCAACACAAGGAGAAATGTCAGTTCCATCCCAAAGTAAGTACTTTGACACTCAAAAGTTAATGAATGAATTTGGGTATATTAAAAAGTATTAAGTTCATTCAAAAATAAGGTATTTGCCATTATATATAGTGGCTCTAAATCTAGAGTCTCGACTGTTAGAGTATCTCTTTAGGTTTTCATGATTGACGATAAAATGATAATTGTTAATTTTGAATGAAATATCGACTTATTTTAAATAGATAATCAAATCTTTACTTATATCGAATAAACTATTCGATAAGAAGTACATCTTTTTCATATTGAAAGTTAGCATTTTAATTAAGTGGATTAATCCCAATCAAATTACTTCATGGATAAAAGATGAGCATCTTTTATGATAAATCCTTTCCAACTCAAATTACTTCATGGATAGGAGATTTTTCAAATTACTTCTGTTTAGAGATTTTTTTTGTTTTTTGTTTTTTTTGTTTTTTTTGCACAAGAAATATATACTAAAAATTAGTTTCTCGCTAGAGCCCAAGTTTTGCATTTTTAGCTTAGATCCTACAAATTCCTTGTGAAATTTAACTCAATATTTCTTATTTTCCAGCAAAATCAAGAAAGTAAATAATGGTTTGGAATTTTCAGAAAATCACCAATATGTGGTGCCATGGTATCAAAGTGAGTTGAACTGTCCAACCCGAAATGACCCGCTTATTAAAAAACTAGATCGAAACCAGTCTGACCCCGATTTGGATCAGTTCAGCGATTGAACCACTGTGAGAATCTATCATTAATACTAGGGATCTAATTCTAAATCTTTAAAAAAAAAATTGTTTAAAACATCAATATTTAGGAAAAGTTGAAAATAATTTACTTCACATACCCAACAACATTAGCAACAAGAAGTAACAAAAAGTTCGAGTGTAAGGGAAAATATTTCTTCTAAATGTTTATTTATAATTACAATATTTACTAAGAAATATAAAAGTTGGATTTTTCTCTTAAAAAAACAAAATGAGAAAAAAATCTTGCCATGTGGATTTTATGGGTTTGAATGCCTTGGCCGTTCGTTTTCTTTTTTTGGGGTGAATTAAAAAGCCCAAAATAACCAGGAATATATTTCAGTGTGGACGGAACCGAGGTGGGAAGTTCACCTAGCGGGAGCAAGTTTTTTTCTTTGGGAGCGGTAATACTTTGACGGTTGGTAACGCAGTGACAGTCAGTAAAAAAAGCGACAACAATATACAAACGGTGTATAAGTAAATCACGTGTCAGAAAAGACATTGAATTATGGCAAATATTAGCAATATAAAAATTAAAAGTCATTATGGTTGTATTGGTCTCAAAATTTGCAGTACGAGACTTAGGGAGTTGTATTTAAATTGAAATTTTTAAGGACTTTTAAGTATTTAAAAATTTTGGGGTATTCATTGTAGACTTTTTAAGAGTGTCTAAAAGTATTGGTGTATTCATTTGAAACTTTTATAAACTTTAAAAAAGTCTTTAAAAGTTACGGGGTATTCAATTAAAACTTTTTAAGAGTTTCTATAAGTCACAGAGTATTCAAATTGAGAAGGACTTCTAAGATTCTCTACTTACCAGATTTCTGGAGACTTATGGAGATTTTTTAGTGAAAAATATAAATAGCAAATCTAAAAAAAATCTCCCATTTATCGTGAAATTTGTGAAGACTCTATAGCCCCAAAATAAAGAACGCCTATTTTCTTTCACTTTTAGAATTTTTTCTTATCTCTTCCTTAAGAATTTGTTGTACTCAATAATTTATATGCCACCGTATCTAGAATTTGCAGTAATCAAAACTTTGATATCATAATACATTGTCTTGTGTCAAAATTTGAGGATATTTTGCGTTATAAATTTGTAGTATTTTGATTAATGTTTTGATGGGCCTCAAATTTTTCCCATAATAATTAGGAATTATTTCATGTCGATAGTTTGGCATTGTACTGAAAATCTTCTGTTGTACTTTGATATTTTTTTTATTGAACATTACTAAAATGTTATTAATTATTTTTGAGATTTATGTTTTTTTTTATTTAATTGAGGTGACTTAAATATTTTTATATTTGTTAATAAATATTTTTATTGATATGAGAAATATAATTTATTACTTTGAGCGCTTAGAAAAAAAAAAAAAAGGAAAAGAATTTAAGTAAAAATTAAAAAATTAATGATGCATATTCCATCCAATAAAAGTCCCAACCAAGGGTACCTTCAGACAAATTTATTTTATTAGACATCATAAGTTCCAAGAGAGAGATTTGATCACAATGCAGCCATTCATCAATTAAAAAATTCCTACAAATTGTAAATGGGACCCAAACTGCTTTTCTATTTCTGGTGCATACGCCTTATTCCTTCTTCTTTCTCTGCGACTAAAACACATTGGAGTCGCCAAACTCAATTCAGATTCCAATACAAGCAAAAATAAATCTTTAAAAGACAGTCCAACGTTCAGTGTAAGCATCCACCTGCACTCGCCCTCATGTGGCTTTGCTCCTAAAAATACCAATTGGTAATTGAAGTGGAGGAAAAGAAGAAGAAGAGTGTTTCCAACTCATATTTAAATGAAAAAGATTTATACTCTTCTAATCATTGTGGTTGTGTTCATAATGTAAATTTTACTTATTTCTGATATAAGATTGTTAGTTTTGAATCTCGTTTCTCTTTGTGTTTTGGTTTTAATTTGGTTTTTTTTTTTTTATGAAAATTTTTTATGCACCATTTACTTTTTTTCATGCTATGTTATATCCAGTGGCGGAGTCAGACTTTTGAAGTTGGGGGTCCTTTGTGGGGTGGGCCGAAGCCCTCACGATTTTATGAGAATAATATTTTTTTATAAGTCATAATCTTTAAAAAAACTTATCATTGCACAAAAATATTCAAGATCTAAAATTAGTCAAACTCTTCTTATTCACGTTGCCTTCTATAAAATTATCCTCCAAAATAGGAAGATCCGGTTTACAAATGAAATTAAATATTACTCAAGCTCAAAAGAAAAAAAAAATCAATTGAATACGATATGTATTAACAAACAAAATGTATTTATTAATTTTGTATTATCATTTGAAGAATGAGCCAATCATTTGTAATTTTGTAATCCCATATCAATTTCATCTCCCCAGAAACATAAGTAAGTGTTTTATTTGCGTTTGAGTTTTGTGTTTTGAGTTTTGAATTCATTTTGTGTTTTGTGTTTTGAGTGTTTGTTTTGAGATTTTTGAAAATGCGTTCTTTTTGAAATTTTTGAAAATAGAAAACTCGAAAACGCGTTTACTTGAAAAAATTTAGAAATTTGGATTTGGAATTAAAAATAATTTAAACTTAAAATTAAAAACATTTAAACACAATTAAAAACATTAATTTATGAAATTAAAAACATTTAAAAATAATTAAAAACATTTAATTATAGAATTAAAAATATTTTAAAACCATTAAAAAGAATTAAAAACATTAATTTATGGAATTAAAAACATTTAAAACATTTAAAAACAATTAAAAATATTTAATTATGGAATTAAAACATTTAAAAACAATTAAAAACATTTAATTATAGAATTAAAAATATTTAAAAACCATTAAAAAGAATTAAAAACATTTTAAAAGAATTAAAAACATTAAAAAGAAATTAAAAACATTAATTTATGGAATTAAAAATATTTTAAAACAATTAAAAATATTTAATTATTATGGAATTAAAACATTTAATTATAGAATTTAAAATATTTAAAAACCATTAAAAAGAATTAAAAACATTTTAAAAGAATTAAAAAGAATTAAAAATATTAATTTATGGAATTAAAAACCTTTAAAACATTTAAAAAAAATTAAAAATATTTAATTATGGAATTAAAACATTTAAAAATAATTAAAAACATTTAATTATAGAATTTAAAATATTTAAAAACCATTAAAAAGAATTAAAAACATTTTAAAAATTTGGAAAGGATAAGAGAATCAAACCCAAGACCTCATGCTTACAAAATGGCGTTTCTAACCACTTTGGACAGCAACCGCATATTATTAAAATAAACGCAGACAATGATTAAATCATGTTTATTTTGACCAGCCAAAACGAAAAAAGAAAAAGAAAAAAGAGCGGAAGCAAGATTCGAACCCAGGACCTCTACGACCAAAACGCGCGTTTTGGCCATTTTGGAAAACACCCGGATTTTGTTAACAAAATACAAAACGACATTTTTATCATTTTGTGTTTTCTTTGTAAATTTTGAAGTGTTTTCAAAAATGTATTTTTGAAAACAGCAAAAAGAACACGTTTTGATTATTTTCAAAAACGCAAAATAGAAAACGGGTTGAAAACACCAAAGAGAACATGCCATAAGATTTTACCAGAAAGAGGGATTCCCTATTGCTGATTTGCTGTTAATCTGTTATGTTACGCGGTGAACACGATATAGAGAATCGCCAAATCGATTCTTCGATCCAAATTTTATAGAAGATGGGGAAGTGATTCAATTTTTTTTTTATTTACGTATTCCGAAATAAGGGCTGAACTGCTGAAATTTTATTGATTTTGTATTTGCAATTGCGTTTCTGACTATTAGATTGAAGAAGAAGTATGAATTGAGCTTTTGGTTGGTTGGATAATTGAAATTTGGGTAGGGTAATATTTGTTGGGTTTACAGCATTGTTTTGAGTATTTTATAGTTTGGGCCATTTTCTTATGTTTTGGTTTGGACTTATGATTATCACTTACAAAAAAAAAATACATTTTCAGAAATTTGGTGGGTCCTGGGCACCCCGAAGGACCCCCCCCCCTCTCCTCCGCCCCTCCACCCCTGGTTATATCAGTAACTACCAAAATTCAAAGATTCTAAGGCCCCGTTTGGGATTGATTTTGGAGTCCAACTTCTGATTCTCAAACAATCAGAAGTTGATTTAGGCGTTTGGCAAATTTTTTAAAAGTGATTATAAAATAATCTGACTCTCCTGACAGCAAATTTTGAGAAGCAGCAAAAGGGTAGCTTTTCAGATTCTGCTTTTAGCTTTTACATTTATATATTATTAAAATACCCATTGTACCCTTAATTAATTAAATTAATTTCTTTAATCTCATTTGAAAATTGAATTGAAGCGAGTTGATGCATAAAAAAAATAATATAAATATAATTAATTTTTGCACTATATGACTATATTATTATTTTGTAATTTTTATAAAATTTGAAATTTATTATGTGTTTATTATTTTTATTTTAAAATAATAATAATGAATGCATTGTCTTGTTAAAAAATATATGACTAGGAAAAAAAATAAATTTTACCACTCGTGATAATAATAATAATACAAAATAACATTATTATATTCAATGTCCTTTTTAGTAATTTAATACAATTATAGCAATAAATCACTTTTGTTTACCAAACGCTCAAATGCTGCTTTTGAAATATACAGCAATTTTGAAACAAGAATTTACCAAACACTTATCTGATTATTCCCACAGCTGATTCTTTCTGCAGCACAGCAGAAGCTGATTCTCTTAAAAGCACAGCAATACCAAACCAAGCCTAATTTACTGGTATCTTCAGTGTTTGATTTGATACAAAGAAGTGATGACGGTTTTTTGAAATGAGGAAATAAAAATAATAATCTATAGAAATCCAATGGGTCCCACTAGAATGGTTTTTTTAAAATTTTAATCTATAACAAAGTTTTGGGTTTTTGAGATATTGAAAACTTGTAAGGATTTTTGGATAGAAGAACTTTTGAGTATTTTTTTAATTATTATTTCCACTTGAATGTGACATCCTAATTGTTGAGTATTTCTAATTTGCACCAAAAAAATGCACATTTTTATTTTTAAAAACCTAATAAATTAATAATAATATAACTTATTTCTTAAAAGTTAATGTCTTGACTCTTAATTCATATTTGGTAAATTAGATTGCTCAGCGTGTCTAATTTGCCATTTAGGTTCAATGCGGGATTCCATTTTTACAGGTGCACTTTTCTAATGCTAGTAAAAATGCATAATACAAATTTTGATATGTAATATTAGATCATGATTATAGAGAGTCCAATATATGATTTTTCAGTCATTCAATTCCAAGTACATGCTTTATCGTCAACAGTCTATAATAGAAATGTAATATAGGTCATGTTAACTACCTTGACAGCTCGGTCCGTCCGAGCATGAATAAAAATGTTATTTTACTTGAAAGACAAAAATTTAAAACTGGTCCTAGTGAGCCATGCCATGAGCTTCAATTCCTAAGCCCGGGATGACCGGTGCAGATCCTAGACTGTGCAAAGGGCATGCTGGGTGGTGCCGCTCCTCCCCCACTCTCCTCCTCACCCCTAACCCCACCTGGGTGGGGGTCAGGGGTGGGGTAGGGGATTGTGAGATCATAAAATAAGAACTCAATTAGCCATACAAGATTTCTTCAATTTGTACTACTCTGATATTCCATTGATAGTGCAAACATTAGCATTAAACTTACACTTAAAAAAGCAAAGGAAGAAAAAAGGGTGCTTATTTCATCTTCAGATGGATGCAAACATCTACATTAAGTAGTCGAAGAAACAGTACAAAAATTAGATTAACTAAACCGGAACTGTCCTTCCACCTTGTGACCTCAATTCTGTTACAGTTCCATCTTCATCCTCGTTCTCTTTCGACATTTCCTCCAATGATTTTCCATTTGACTCAGGCACCAATAAAGTGAACAACATTCCAAGGAAGTTGACACAACCGAGTACAATAAGCGTGTTTTTAACACCAATACCAGGAGGATATCCGGCATCAGTCTTGTTTGGATCAGTAGGCTGTGCAGCGTATAAAAACCCGAATGCTCCAACAATGGCTCCTGCCTTACCTGCAGCTGCTGATATACCATGGCACGTCGACCTAAGCCTGGCTGGGAAAATTTCAGCTGGCACGACAAATGTGGTGGCATTTGGACCGAAATTGGCAAAGAAGAAAGTGAGAGAGTACATAATCACGAATCCAATTCGGTTCTCTCTATGCGTCCAGTGAGTGTAAGGAATTGCCAAGGCAAACATAAATACAGTCATGAAGAAAAATCCCATTAATTGGATTGCAAATCTTCCGATTTTGTCGATGAAGAATACTGTAAACCAGTAACCTGGTACAGTACTGCAAAGGGCAATAAGAGTTTGAGCCCTTGCAATTCTGTAAACTTCTTCCAATGCATTCATGGTTTGGGGTGCAGGGATCCATCCAATTGCACTGAAAATATCCTTCTGAAAAAGATTTTGACTGTAAAATGCAATATCCAATAAGAACCATGTACTTGTTGTTCCAAGCAAATGAAGTCCGTGACGCTTAAGGAATTCCTTTGTAAACAATCCAAAACCATTCCCTTTTTCCTGATCATGCTTTTCGATTTTTTCCTGTTCTGCCTCTAGTTCAACTTGCAGTACTTTGGACATATCAGCAGCGGCCTGTTTGGCATTCTTGGCAACTAAGGCCGTGTAACGGGCAGTTTCAGGCATCTTCATACGCCAATAGTAAGTAAGTGCGGCTGGAAGTGCACCGAACATTAGAATTATACGCCACGCATAGTCAGCCTCAGGAACAGTCGAAGCAAGAGCGTTGTCTTGATATGCAGGGGAAGGATATCCCGCCTTAAACGCTGCAGACACGATAATTGCCACCATTCCACCAGCCAAAATCCCGAAACCTTGCATTGCAAAAACTGCAGCAATGAATGCTCCACGAGTCTTCTTGTTGGCATACTCGGACATGATCGTGGCAGAAAGTGGGTAGTCACCACCAATGCCAAACCCAAGCCAGAATCGGAAGAAACAGAGTGTTGCCATAACAGCCTTAGGCTTGTCTCCAAATGAAAGTCCAGAAGCAACCGAGGCGATGACCATAACCATAAGGGTCATTCCATAGACCTTTTTCCGGCCAAGTTTGTCCCCAAGCCACCCAAAAAAGAGTTGGCCGATAAGTGTACCACAAAACGCAACACCATTGACAGCAGCCGAGACATTTGGAGGCAAAGTCCCAGGCTTTGCTGCCCCATTTTCATGGTAGTATATGCGCCCGAGCAATTTTGTTACTAAAGAGATGCAGAAAAGATCGTATGCATCAGTGAAAAATCCCATACCAGCAATCACAATTGCAGTGAAGTGGTACATTTGAGTTTTCGCTGCATCAAGTGCATTAAGCACGTGCAATTGTTCTCTAGCCATGACTATCTCTCAAACTCGTATCACTTTCTATGAACTCGTAATATCCTAGAAACACAAACACAAACACGAAACAAACACAATTATTCGTACCAAACATGAAGATATTTTCTAATTATATATAACAAACAGGCTTACACATGATTATCCTAATAATCAGGGTAAGTTCGAAAAATCCTGGAAGAAGACAAAAGCAGGTATGTTTTTCTATATTTTGGACACCTTATGCATGCATACAAATTTTCAAAATTGAATTTGACAACCAAAGGGAACATGTGAAAGCATGCTAGAAAGTCAACATAAGAATAAATGTATAATTAACAGCTGTAGCTCTTAGCAGAAAAAACTGGACTCATAAAGATTCCAGTTGACTTAATTTTATTTCTTAAATGATATAGTAGTTATCCAGAGGGAATGATCTATTGCCCACGGTTGATACTTCTTATTTTGCTCATTGGACAATTGTCCAGTGGGCATTGGAAGATGAAAAAGTGTTTGACAAACAAGTCAAACACTCCTCCAATGTCCACTGGACAAGTGTCCAGTGGGCAAAATAAGATGTGTTCACCGTGGACAATAGATCATTCCCCAGTTATCCAGTGTAAATATCAACATAAAAAGCTCTCTGGAATCTTTGATCTGGGACAACAAATATGCAATTTATTAGTCCATTTTCTTGAAACTTGGACTCTTTTCCTGAGACAAGTCAAATAAAACCTGTGAAACGGAAAAGGCTCCAACACTATTTCAGTACAATATGTTAGATCAAAACGAACTGGCTGCTATCTAATTGTTTTCATTTTCAAGTAGATGTAGAAATTAATGAACTAAACGGAATGGTATAATACAATTCAGATAGTCGAAACTAAATTTATTAAAAACAAGACATAACATGTTGTTACCGTGCCACTCAATCAGATAGGCAGGAGGGTCAACACCAAGGCTGACGGAGAAAAATATCAAGAGAAGGCAAAGGAGGAGACTTTTCAACTCAAGAAACAAAACAATGTGAACCACTGGACAACATATAACATGAATTAATGCAAAAGTTACATCATTTTATGTGTTGTTGTAGACTGGTCTACCCTTAGAATAATGCTTGTTGTATACTCATATTTATCTCCACACTTACACTCTGACATGTGTTAAATGATGATTTGCTCACTTTATTTATTTGGCCAATTCAATAATGATTTCAGCAAAATATTATTTGACATGCGTGAGGCTGTAAGTGTGGGCGTACAAGAAGTATTATCCTTAAAAAAAAAAATTGCTCTTTAAATATTACTCTTTAAAATACTAAAGATGCTTTTTAAATATACATAAGCTGTTGTAGATACTCTTAGCCTTAATTTTTACAAGGGCGTGTTCAAGACGCAGTACAATGATCAAGATTTTAGTTTTTGTTTTTCTCATTCGATGATGTCCAATACTTTACACTCGAACAAACTATTATATAATCTACTACAAATTTACTTTTAACATGCATGAAAATGGAAACTAAGAATTCCAACAAAGTAAAAATCTTACCTCAACAGTGTTCTTTAGAAATCCCAGATCAGTTTCACCTCCAAGAAACCATAAACGAAGAAATTTAAAAAAAAAAAAAAAAAAAAACAAAACAACAAGGCAAAATTGAACTATTGCAATTATTATGGATGAATTGAATCAAGAGCAGGAGCATGGTAAAGAGATGGGGGGGGTGGGGTGGGGTGGGGGGATATAACAGAGTATGAGCATGGAGTATGGAGGGAATGGAGGGCCGGTACCGTATTTAACTGCAACGGTGCTGCAAGCGCATTGAATCCTGGTAAGCATATTCCAATTCCAGTGAGCTATGATTTCGCCACGTCTAATCATGGCCCACTTTCTAGTGGGCCCAGTCCACTTGGCAAGAACAGATGATTCATCACGGGCATATTGACTGCTGTTTTTAGACTGTCAAATTAGATTACGAATTCATTGGTCAACGGTGTAGTTTTCTGACACGTGTCCCTAGCAATACTTACTTGTGTTGACTGTCTTGTATTTGCAATATAATTTTCCCAAGTGTTTTTTGTTATTAGGACATAAATATCAAAAAAGTTAATTGTTATTACAAAATTGCAAGAAAAAATCTAGACGAATTTTATGGCCAAAACATTCTCTTCACGTAATTTGTTTAATCTAAGGGTAGTTGAATTGTCACGATTTTTGTGTGTCATCGAACCCATGAAAAATAAAGAATTTTGAAAAATTATTTTAAATTAGTTCTTGAAAACAACGTCTCAACTACTTTCATATGATTCTATTACTTCAATCTAAACACGGCTCTATTCCATATGGCTTTTAAAAATTATAGATTCACGTTTTCAGTTATATTTGTAATCAACATTCAAAGGTCCTTTTTTATTCCATGTACTTTAGGATCATTTAAGAGATATTTTTTGAAACCATTGGCAATAATTGATGTCGACTTCTTGATAATATATTCGTATTATCATTGATGTTAGAGTGAACGTATAAGATTTGAAAACAATAGATATTTTATTAATGCTAGGGCTGACCTTGGCCCTTAGCGACTAGGCAACCGTCTGGTTCCTCTAACCATTTAGGCCTAAAAATTATGGCCCAATTTTTTTTTTTTTTAAATCAACTTACTCACGTGTGAAATGAGTCTAAATAGAAAACAATTTCAAATCTAATATACATTATCTTTCTTAATCTAGTCCTTAAATTGTAGACTGTGCAATTTTTCTTTGAACCTCATTTTAGAAATATTTATCTTGAATCAAAAAGATTTTGCAAATTTTAACAATTTTTTCATTCAGTGAAGAAAAATAAAAATGTACCATTTTTTGTTTTGTAAAACCTATATGTATACGCACACAACCCTGCATATATTGCGTATATTTTTTTGTATTATATATTTTCTCTTTTTTTTGACAATTTAAAATATTTTTAATTCGAAGAACTTTATTTATTGTTGTTAAATGAAAATGATTTGATTATATTTTGTGCTTATGTATTGTATAATAGTTTTTGAGTCTTTTGATTTATGTAAAAATTTAATTTGAATCTAAACAAAGTATTATAAAATATGTCTGTAAATATACAAAATTTTAATTATTTGTCAAAATTTTATATTTTAAAATATCTCAATTTATTAAGAGTTCTATTTAAATTTTTGCATAATGCCCCAAATCTTGATTAATGCATACATCATAGTAACATAAAATGAGCTGATCGAAACAAGTGGACGGTCCATATATAAGAAGGCAACTAATTATGTGAACATTGGACAATAACGTTGATGCTTAATTAGCTAATACATTTAATCTACACATTTTATAATATTATTAAAAAATTAATTATATCATATACTACTGAACTTTATATTCTTTTTTATTTATACCACCATACTTTAATTCATTTCATTTATACTGAACTTGAAAATTACTTTTAATTAAACAACTTTATTAATCAGTCGTTCATTGTGTGACGAAAATTCTAATGTGTTATTAACGGACTGTTAAATGGTTGATGTATCTTCGAATTTTTGGAAAATTTAAAGATGAAGAAGCTGGTTTGATTTTGAGGAAATTGAAAATTGATGAACAACAACTCTTGGCCAAAGTCATTTAATTGATGTGAAAAACGTATTTTTCTATTTTGAACTTCATTCATATGGATAACACTTTCACATGTAGGCGATACGTTAGTTATTTAACGGTCCGTTAATGCATGCCACGTCAGAATTTTTGTCGTACAGTGAACGGTTGATTGAAGAAGTGGTTTAACTGAAAGTAATTTTCAAGTTCGATAATATAAATAAAACGAATTAAAGTATAATGTCATAAATCAAACGAGACATAAAGTTAGATAGTATATGATATAATTAACCCTATTAATAAAATACATCTTAACTCATAACACCGAGCTGTCACCTAGGGGATGAACAATGGATCTTGCATCTTAATTCTTAAACATAACGTTGATTAATTAATTATACTTTGTAACAATCATTACTTGGATTACTAATTATTTGTTATTTTGTTTATTAATTTGAGTTCCAGCTGGTTTTGTGAACATTAAAAAATATATTGTAGATGGCCTACAAGAGTGACTAGACTCTTAGCTTGCATAATTATGAGCGCAATTTTAATATAAATGTTACTTGTTTATCTTATTTGTTAGTAAATTTTCATTGATAAAAATACTAATTAATGTCTTATTGGATTAGGACAAATTATGAATTACTATGAAAATTTAGGGATTAAGACGGAAGTTTTTGAAAGTATGGAATCAATCTTAAAGCTTTGGAGAAAAATGACTAAATCAGTAAGTAAAATTTGATGTAAAGACCAAATCGCAAACTAATTGAAACTTTGAGAACCAAACGTGAAAATTATGATTGGAACAATTATTTTGGCAAATTTGTTCGTGTTTGCCTCGGTCAACCGCGAAAAGCAAACCGCAATTTGACAGTGGCAATTGAAAAATCACTATTTACTGCGGTTGGACCTTGGTAAGCAAACAGCGGTTTTTCTGGATTTTTTATTTATTCATTTTCAGTTTTGAGTCGGGCCTTTTCACATATACGAGTTTCAAAATTTATAAAACACTGTATAAAAACTGAATCTATGTCTAATTGGAGGATGATGACGGCTAGAAATAAAGGAAAAGAATCACGAGTTTGTTTTTTAGAATTTAATTGAATTTTTTTTTCTTTTGAATTTAATTGATAAATATTTTAAGACGACAATAGATTGATTTTAAATTGTCGTTTGTTTTTTAGAATTAATCAAAAATTGGATAATTGCTAAGTTAAATTATGGTGGATTCTTAAACTTTTGTACTTTAAACAACTTGAATCTTCAACTTAACTTTTTAGCATAATTAATTAGTCTTTAAGTTAAATTCTTTCAACCAAACTCCCTTCGATCCAACTAGCCTAGAATAATAGTTAATTAGGATTAAATTATACTTTATTCATTGCAGTCTCTGTGGGATCGATTTCATTGCTATTTTTCTATATTCCAATAGATTCGTACACTTACATATTATTTAAAATTTGACAACACATAATATATTTTTAAAGTCAACTAGCCATTTGAAACTAGTCAATTAAATTGTGATATGAAGAAATAATTACATTTTAAGGGGATATAATAGGGTGACCATTTGTCAATTTATTTATTTATATTATATTATATGTGCATATTTCTTTTTAAACTCTGAATTTCTTCCTTATCTCGACCATCGTTATAGAGACACAATATATCATATAGACATATATAGTAGTATATTCTACACCATTTTATATCTATCACTTTCTATCCGCACTACATTTAGAGCATGTTCGATAGAGTTTTTTTTTCTAACAATTTTCGACTTTTCAACCCTTTTTACACTACAAAAAAGTTAAAAAGTCAAAAAGTAACAAAAAAACCCATTTTTTCCCAAAAAAAACTCTACCGAACAAGTCTTTAATTCCTACTTCATTAGGCTGCGAATCGAGATAATTGTGTGTCAACCTAATTGTTAACACATTTGTTTTTCAATTTTATTTAATGATGTTATATATTTTTGTTTTTCTTTACACATTTTTAAGAAGAAACAAATAATTTTAATGGGGATTCATATTCTACCAATTTTGAAGAGAATCTAATTTTATTTTTGTTTAAAGAGACTCAAAACTCTTGAAGAGATCAAACAATTTAATTTTGTGTACTACATGTTACAGGAGTTTAAGATTCCCATTACTTTACCTTTTCTTCAATTGAAAAGGTCCTTGTAGTCAAGCTCAAACATCGTTTATTCGCCGCATCATCAAGTTGTGCTCGTAGCAAGTGAAAAGTGAGAAACTTTGAGTGGGGCACTTACTCTTAATATTGGATTTTCAGAAAAAAAAAAAAAAAAAATTTGAGTTTATCAAAATAAATTGAGGGGTTTTTCTTTGATATCATGACTTTTGAGAAAATTACAATACTTGAACAATTTCAAGGTTTTAAACTTTTTTTTTTCCTAAGTGAAATCATGAGATATGAAATTTAGTTACGTTGTATATTAGTTTGTGAGATTTGAAATTTATGTTCGAACTTTTATTATATTTTGACTAATTATTTTAAGATCAATTTCAAGATTTTTTTTTCTTCATTATACTTTGAATATTTGATAATAGAAGTAAAATTTATCGGTCAATTTCAAATATCTAATTATTATCGACTTTTGATTAGTCAATTTAATACCACGAATAATTTAATCTTCACTGGCAAATTGTTACAGCAATTTAACTTTCACCGGCAAACTTCTTCTTAAATTAATATTATTTGATTACACGTAGCGAGATATACTTCAAATCGCTACAAAAACATAATGGTTAATGTAAAAAAAAAAAAAAAATTACAAACAAAAGAAGAAAAAATAATTTTTCCCGCGCACCTATACTCAAATCAAGAGATGTAACACGGGTTGGCCCAATTCAACCCGATTATCCCAAGCAAGAGTTTGAGATGGCCAGCAAAAATGTTCTTTTTTTCTTGTTTTGTAAATTATCCTTTGTGCTTTTGCAACAATGTCCAATGGATAGACCAAAATAGGAAAAGAAAATATTCTACACGTTGTTTCTTTTTTATGACCATAAATTCCATATCCCGGTTTGATTTGAAAACTTTTAAAAATGCATGAAAAAGTGGTTTGAATTGTGTGAGAGAAACAAATTATATGGAATAAATTCCAAAATTTAATTTTGGTAAAAACCAACATAATGTGGAGGAGAATGGTTCAATAGTCAACAAAAAAATGGTATGGATGTTAGCAATTTGTATACATAGTTACCAATTTAGGATTGAATGCCAATCATATTAAGATTCTCCTTTACCCCTTTGCTTTTCATTTGTTGAAAGTTCAGAGTTTGTATGTGCATATCGAATGGTTTGTTAATTGTCATACATTGTTTCGTGTGTTTTTAATATTCTTATAAAATTATAACATATTATGTTACACAATCTTCCGTTTATGTTCATTAGTATTTACGATTTCGTACTTTCTTGGTACATAATATTTAATATTATGAAAATTATTCTACGAAAATAAGAAAAATTATCATGTTCCTAATTTAATTCATCAATTAGATATAATTTAGAATATTATTCTCAACGTTCTCGTCTGTGTAACTTTTATCATTTTAAAAGATCTAAATATTTTAATGTTTCTTGAAAAAAAATTATAATTTTTTAATTTTTTAAAAAATATTACATGTAAAGTCAATTTTAGAACTTGACCGGATTTATTAAATTTATTAGTTATGAACATGAAATAATTCGTGCAATTGATTTTAATATTATTAGAAAAAACTTAGTCTATTGTTGTAGTAGTAATAAAGTTTAAACTTGAGCTTATGTTTGGGAAGAAGAACAAGACCAAATTTTTGTTAATTTTACTCTTGATTTATGGTAGGGAAAATTGCATTATATGGTCCGGAACCTATTATTTGAGCAACAAGTTGGTCGTTAAATTTAAAAAAAAGACCGAATTAGTCTTTAATCATAAACAAATCTAATTTTATAAAATTGGACATTTAATGATTTAACACATTGGACGAGTTCTAGTGTTGGGAACTGATTGTCCAACTACAATACAAAGTTAAAGACTAACTAGCTATCCAAGTAATAATAGATTAAAATCAATAATGAAGTTTTTCCTTCACACTAACATAAAATAAGCCCATTGAAAATGTTTCTTTTTCGCTTCAAATAAAAAAAGAAAGTGTGAATGCTTAAATGATAATTAAGAGCATTTAATCTATATATTTTATGACATTTAAACCGTCTTATCCGCAAAAATAGTGCCACCATTTTAATTGCGATGTAGGAAAGAAAAAATTGCATTCGCTAAAAAATATAAGTAAAACAAATTGATTTACTTATTTTGTAACGTCACTTAACAAGTGAATAATATTTGTTACTTTAGAGGCTATGTCACACTGTATTAAACTGGATAATGATTGATTTAATTATATTCGACATTTGGTGCAAATAATATCGAGAATAAATTAATTCAGAGAGTTAATCCTCAAGGAAATGGATTTATGATGCAATTATATATTCACGATGTTAAGAATAATAGCGAAAAAGTCAGTTGAGTTGAAATATTTAAATTCACTAATAAGTAGTAAATTTACTTAATTTATTCATAATTAAATAATTAGGTTTTAAAATAAATAACATTTTAGTAAAGTTTTAAAATAAATAACTTTTTAGTAATTAAAGTTAAAAATAAGTATGTTATTATATGTTAGCACCATAATAATTACTTTTAAAAAGTAACTTTTTTTACTTAAAAATAGGAGAAAAATAAGTTATCAAAACATATTTGTAGAAAAAAAGTTATTTTTTTTATGCTTAGACAAAATATTGTCATAATTGTTTTATTTTTCGATACTTCGTTTTTTTTAGCACCAAACGTGGTATTAAAAGAATACACTTTAATCAAAGTTAATACTCTTCTAATCTTATATTCTTTAATTGTATCGCTCCTAACTTTATTTTCTTAATCTAATACGATGTACCAAATATATCACAAATGTTGGTATCCAGAAGACTATTGAGATTAATTTGTAATTTGATTTTTTTTTTTTTTTTGAAATAAATGATAAAAAGAAAGGTAATAAATGAAGCAAAATATATTGAAATAGTAGAGTCAAATGTGAAGGCGCAGTGAACAAAATGATTTGTAGTCTCAATGAAATGTTGTAATCAATTCAAACGTGATTTATTCGCCTCATTCCACAATGGTGGGCTGCAAAAACCAAGAGAAGTTTCAATTATTAGACTTAACATCGGATTTTCAGAATAATAAATTATTAGTTAGTCAAAAATTGTTGACGGGCTTTTTGACTTTTTGGAAAAGTACAACTCATGATATAAAAATTGTTGACGGGCTTTTTGACTTTTTTTTTCTTTTTGAAAAAGTATGTTTGAAATTATTTTTTAACTATTTATAAATTATAAATTATATATTAATATATGAATAATAAGTGAGTGATAAGTTATGAGTCTTATAAAATATATGAATAAATCTATATATATATATATATTTATTATAATAGGATAACTGTCAAAAATTTCAAACATATATATTTTCTACCATTTTTTTCTTTCAAATTTGATAAGTTCTGCCATAAATGCTGCATATAAGCTTGTTTTCTTTAATATGTTTCACACATTGATTGTTTATTTATTTATTTTTCTTACAAAAAACGAATTGTAATAGTTAAAATTATTTGTACTTCTGAATTTTGTTTCTTTTTTTTTACCGTGTTCAGATACTTTCTTAATATATATAAAAAGAGAATAATTATGAGTAAAAGTTAACACAATTTTCCACCAAAAACGTCTCCCACATATTACAGAAAAATAATATTATAAATAAATATTTAATTTAATTAATTAATTGTCCAATATCAGGTAATTAATAATCAGATTTAATGTGCAGCTCATATGAGATTTTCAATGATTCATTGTTAAGTAATTGTTCAACTTCAATTAATTAATTATCACTATTCTAATACAGTGTAAATAGTACCGTCGGTTTAGATTCCCAATATTTTGAATTTTCTATGATACTCGATAAAAATAAATAAAATTATGAATTGACATTTCCAATTAAAAAATACACATCTTCCAGAATAAGATAAATTCAATATAAGATTTAGAGTATGTAAATATTATTAATCATCTACAAATAGAAAAACAATAAATTTGCAAAATATCATTAACGCAATCTACATCTTTACAATTTAGAAAATCAATTTTCAAATTAGAATATAAATATTAGTAGGTTATTTAATGAGCCACGCAAAAAATTAAGTCGGAAGCACTTCTTACAAATTAAAAAAATGATAATCTAGTATTCCTTTAAATTTTTTTTTTGTTTTATTTTATTTCCACGTTAACTAAGAAGCAGTTTAAATTAGTTGCAATTTACAAAATATATATATAAATAGACAATCTAACTGTTAAATAGAGATATGAAAACACATTCATTTGATTTAAACAAATGATAAGATTTAAACTGTATTGTAATTGAAAAATCAATTCATCTAATAATATTTGTGTCGATTATTAAAAAAATTATTTATGCATATTCGAATTATTATTTTCAAATTATAATAGAAAATTACTCAATAAGTTTTAATATTATATTATTTATATTATATATTACATAATATTATATTTTATAATATTGTTATTATTATTTATTTTTATGCAGAGCCAGCAAAAAAATATAATTAAATCAAATGACAAAATTTTAATATTTTATAATATTAAAATTTAATTAATCAATTAATTAATTGCCCAATTTGAGGTAATTAATAAAAAGTATTCTAATATAAATAATCAATATTTCAATATAATTTTATCAAGATGAGCTTTTAAATGTTTTAGTTTTCTATGATACTCGGTTAAAATGAATAATATTAAGAATTAACATTTAAAAAAATGCATATCCTCCATAACAAGATAAATTCACTTGAAAACACAAAACAAATGATGTTATGTAATTCAAGATCTTAACTTATACCAGTTGAGGAATTTAAATAAGTTATGTTTTCAAAAAAAATGAAACATCAAAGCACGAGAATTATTGACAATAATGAAATAGTTTTCCAAATATGAATTTATTTTCCCCACAAATTTTTTATGCTTCTCATAGTGGCTTTAAATAGGTTGTAGTTTAAAAAAAAAAATCAACACACAAAAAACATATAATTGTGTTATATTATCAAAATATATGATTTATTGATTAAAAATAATAAGTCGATTAAACTAATAAACTAGATATGATAATTTTAAAATTAAATTCATATGATTCAAAGTCCGCCTCAATTCGACCACAAGCGTAGTTTTCAAAGAGGTGTTTAAAAATCTAGATTAGCTATATTGTTTTTTTTTTTTTTTTCCAATATCAATGAGTAATCAAATATTATTTATATGATATTTTTTTTATTTGAATGTAATAAATAAACAATATACTATTAGAATATTTTAAAATCACTATCCTAAAAAACAAGTATTATGAATCGCACAAGTGATATACTAATTTATTTAAAAGTACTAAGTAATTTTTAATTAAAAAATTCTAAGTCCTTCAATAAATAAATTGAGACAAACAAGCACTGAGTAGCTTTTAAATGAATTTATTTAAAAGTAAATAAGTAATTAAGAAAAATAAATGTATTTTATAAGTAAATTATTTATTTTAATAGTAATGTAAGAGATACTTCTAGAAAAATATAATATTTTTTGTTAACTTTTATATCTTAAAGCATCTCTAATAGATTCTTTAAAAGATTCTCTCTATTTTAAAGAGCCAAATTTTAAAAATATGTTTCAAGAGACTTTCTAAATTAATTTTTTAAAATAGAGTGACACACTCTCTATATCTATTTTTCAAGTGCGAGATCTTTCCGGGGTCACATTTTTTTTTCTTTGAAAGATATGGAGGATCAACTCAATAATCATAATGGCATTTCCGCGGCCTGTAACACAGGGTTATCAAGCTTCTTACTCCTACCCTAGGCTCAGTAAGCAATAGCGCGAAGAGAGGGAAATTCAGCTCATTCCGGCGGGTACTCCTAGTCCCTTAACTTATTCGTGGAAAGAGGCAGATGGGAAGAGGTCTTCGGACAGATAACGAAGATTTAGGCGGACCTGGACACCACTAGAGATGCTCCTCTACTAAAGGCTATCGAAAAAGGAAGAAAGAGAAGGGATCGAAACACTTCAAGGAGGGCGAGCATCGATATAGGGATTCATGTATTCAAAGAATTTCAATTTTCAACACTCCAATAATAATTGAATTAAATAGTGTATACAAAATAAAATAGAATAAATAGAATAAAATCATATAATAATTAGGAGATAGGCATGTTAAAAGAAAATAAATGAAAAATATAATAAATACTTATTGAAAGAAGCAAAATAAAGTGTTAAAGATAAAGAGATTGTTGGAGCACTTAAAAAATTTTACTCTCTAAATTTATAGATGCTCTCTAAAATTTTAAATATGTTCTTTATAAATAGAAAGTCTATTGAAGATGCTCTTATTATGGTGTTCCTACGTACAAATGTTCACAAACTCATGAATTTAAAATCGTATTTTCTTAACAAAATATTTTACTAAATAATATTTGTCATAAATGAGCTAAATAAGCTCTACAAACCTCGAAAATCACAAAAAGGGCTAGATGGTTGCTAAAGTAAACTCAATTTGATTATAGCCTATAATTAAGAAAGTTTTTTTTAATTTTTTTTTCTAATTTCAAAATATATTTAGAGAAGTCCTTTTTCGTATTGACAATTAAAAAAGTCTCTTTAAAAATATTTGTCTCATTCCAAATTCATTTGTGTTACTCTAAATTTCAAAACTCAAAACTTAGTAAAGAGTAACTTCTCTTATTGATCTTTTTGTGTGTCGTGTAATTCTTACAAGTTCAAAAATTATTGAACTTATCTTTCCGTCTGTCAATTAATCTTTGTAATTAACTCAAAGTGTGGTAACAATTGTTCAAAATTTACATTTAATATGTAAGAAATTATCGGTAAGCATAAAATATCATAAAAACTGAAAAAAAAAAAAACAAATATATATATATATATATATTATGTTGCAATCTAGTTGACAATGATAAGGTGGTCACGAATCTTATAATATTAAAAAGTGAGATTTAGTGAAAAAGAAAACAAAAGATTGTACATAGTCTCTCTTATATGGGGCACAATTATGGCCATGAATTTCATATTCTTATCGGTTTGGCATCTTTTATTCCTCACAATAAATGAAAAAGTCCTATGAATTTTGTAAAAGAAACAAATTGTGTGGCGCGTATTAATTTTTTCAGTCTATCTACTAAAAGCGAGAAGAATAGGAGTAATCAATTTTAAAATAATTTGGTAAAATTAAACGAATCGACTATGGAGTGGACGTATTCACTAGTCAAGAAAAAACAAGGTGTAGACACAATAATTTGAATAGTTAATCTACATAAATCGAAGTTCAAAGTAAATTGTTGATTTCTCGACTAACTATATTTATTCTAACTTATTATATTGAATAGTTAATCTACATAAATCGAAGTCAAAGTAAATTGTTGATTTCTCGACTAACTATATTTATTCTAACTTATTATAGTTAGGATTGAATTGCATTGTAGTAACACTTATGCTCCGAATCTACAAGCCGATATACATGTTAGCATACGAGCATAATAGTAGTTCAATAGGTATAAGTGGTTGTAATTGATAAAAGAAGGAAACTACTCAAACAAAAATAAATTAAGTCTTGTTTTAATAAATTTAGAATTGAATATATGAATTCTTCTTCACTATTTAGATACTAGTGTAATGCTAGTATGCTACGATCGAAAATATTAATATATTAACAAGCAACATAGGTTAATTACCTCAAAGTCAACAGTCAAAAAGAATAAACAAAACCTCAGCATGCAACAAACCTTGGCTCAACGTCAAAAGTCATAGTATTTTGAAAAGCTCGGGTGGTCTAATTTTGGTGGTCATGCCAATATTTTCTTTGGACGGCACATTTTTCAATTTTTTCTTTTTTCAAAAATTATATGATCTATTATTATTTTTAATTATTTTTTGAAACTTTATCCATGGCCTCGGATCAATCAAAAAGATTTTTTATTTTTATTTTTATTTCTAGAACATGTTCCCACGTGTTCAATAATTTGAGAAACATGTCAAAATTAAAGTACTAAGGTGAATGATCGTGTTGGCAACAATCTCTGAGTGCGACATTGCTTGAACTTGTGACTTCCATCATACCACTAACTTTTTTTTTTATTATTAATTGTTATATTAATTGTAGAATTAAAAATTTAATTTGTCACCCTACTTATAGGTATGCTTATAATTAGTCTCTAAAATTTTAAAATGTCAATATTTAGTCATTAAACTTTATAACGTACATCTTGTTAATTACTAAAATTGATTCTCGTAGACATAAAATAACGTCGAGACTGGTTGAACCAACAATATAGTTATGCGGTATGATCGTAGATATTAATTGATAAAAGAAAATTTCATACATTTCAAATCCAGTCCATAGTTAAGAATGTACATGAACATACAAGACAACATAGATTGTTAAATTAAAACAATATATTCATATAAAATACCTTCGAATTGGACAATTAATGTCCATATATAGTTACATTATATAAACATACCGTCAGTCAAACCAATATGTTGTTAGTTTGCATTCACAAAACCGATTTTAGTGACTATCAATGGATTAAACATTGTCAAATTTAGTTACTATATATATTTATATATGTTCTAAAAAGTTCGTCTATACTTCAATTGTGGTCTCCACGGTTCACGCCATGCCCTTATCTCATCATTGTCTTGATCCGAAAAGTTTAAAAACTCGACTTTTACATTTAGCAATGTTTTCCACTTTTTAAAATACTACTGTATGTTTACATTTTAAAGTTTGGAGTAATGCGTTGCTTGCGGCTCAAGTAAAAATTAGTGGGCTTGGCTTCTACGTGTACAAGTCCAAATAACAATTTCTCATGCGAAAGTGGGCAACGTGAATTCAATAAGAGAACGAAGGTTGAATGTGCTTGGGGGAATTGACACATATAGCATTAATTAAGATAGAGAAATATGTAAGCTGTTTTTTAAATTTACCCTTCTCAACATGTTTTAATCTTTGAGTTCTATTGGTGAAAAGACGAGTACTGTTCTCTGAATTCAATTTATATACAATTTATAAATGTTCTAATACAACTTTAGGATGGCTATATCGACGATAGTCAAGTACTGATACTTAACGTCGAGTCTATAATATATAAAATTGAAAATAATGTCTCGACTTTGTTAAGTAATGTATAGTTAGAAGTGAGAACTCCAAATAAATAATAATTTCAACCCTAAGTAAAATTTCAACATCTAGTCAAAATCGTCACCTTGTTAAATTAAACATGATTTGAAATCTTCAAAGAAAAAAAAAAAAAAAAGAAGGAATAACTTTATTGGTACTAAAAGTTAGATCTTGATTTATGTTGAGAACAAGACTTCTATTTTGTTTCTGGTGGAAATTACGCTAATTAAGTCGTTTAGTTTTGAAATTCTAAATTTACACTTCATTTTTATTCCCAAAAATACTATTTTATTACTTATCAATTATTTATTTTCAAATCAAAACCCTAAAAAATAATATCCAAATCAAATTCCCACCACCACCACCATCTCCACACTCGCCGCCATCATCAATCGCAGTCGTTGGAACTGTATGTCAACTTGGTGAAAAATAAAAGAAGAATAACTCCATATAAAAAAAAATGTATTTTGTTGGAACTGTGGAAAACATGGTCACGTTAGGAAAACTGTCCAAAAAGTGGAGTAGGCTCGGCTAACTACTCGAAGTCAGATACGAACACGGTGTTTCTATTTATAGGAGACGATGATGTCGTATGAGTAAGATATATACATCTCTTCACGGCATGCAATACTTGCCATGATAGATGATATATTATTACTAGTGGATTCACATGTTTGCATGCAGACATTGGATTGACATTAATGTAAAGTGTGGTGGAATTGATGTCGATAAATGATAAATTTTGAAGTAAGTCAAGTAAGGGAGTTGCACCATAATTTTCAGATTTTTTCAACATGAGCACTTATATGGTAGTGTGTTAATTCACTATTTTAAGAAATTGGGATTGTCAAAGTTAATAAGTTTTTCTCAAGTATTTTGATCAAGGGTTGCATAAGAGATGTCAAAAGTTTTGGCCCCTTTTTTTGTTTAGTGAAGATTTTTGAGATTTTTTCTGGAATGGCCAAAAAGATATAAGGGCATCAATTGTATTTAAATAAATAAGGTAATCAAATTTCTACCTTTAATTTCTACAAATTATGTTATCCTGTTTAAAATTCAAGTAACAATGAATTTAATGAATTCGATTAACACTATGAATGCTAGTAATCAATTATGTTACCTTCTCTTGTAGAGTAACATACTAAGTAATATTTCCTTAAAATAACATGTTAACAAATGTATATTCAAATATTAATCAAGCTAACTCTTACCTTCTATGTTATAGGAGTAACACACTATGAATATGAGTAACATATTATGTAATCTTTCAAGATATCAGAAGAATTGCAAGAATATTAGTATTAGCTAATTGAGATCTTGATGTATGCCAAGAACTTATAATTTTCTTCTACACTCATTAAGTGCATGTTTGACCGTGCTATGTGTATAATTAATGGATAGTAAGATGTAGATCTTACAAAATGTATATATAAACAATATGTTTTTACCATATGTAAAATAAGCTAAATTAAACTCGATTTGAAAGGTTAGCTTCAAGAAATGTGAGGCACTACCATCAAGTTCTAACACTAATAGAGGATTTTGCCAAAAAAAAAAATTGGAAAATATACTCAAATTACAAATCAATTCCAAAGAATATGCAATACAGAATCATCAAGATCTCTTACATAAATGAGATAAATATATATTATTCCACACCTGAAAATAGGGAAAAATATTACAGAAGATGAACATAACAGGTATGAATCACAATATAATGACATATAATGAAAACTGTCATAACCTCAATAATTTTTTAGAACAAAATAAAACCCATATATATATTTAAGCCAAATTAATTTCTTCACGCGTCAGTCCGCTGCAACTTTCAAGTTAAACTTCTTCGTCTTGATCATCCACATTCTCTTTGGATGCCTCCTCGAGTGATTTTCCTTTAGGTTCAGGCACAGCTAAAGTGCAAAGCATTCCCAGTATATTAATGACGCCAAGAACAATGAGGGAGTTCTTCACACCAATGCCGGCTGGGTAGCCAGCATCTCTTTTCGAGGGGTCGTCTTTGCTTTGAGCAGCATAGAGAAATCCATAAGCTCCAACAATTGCGCCTGCCTTTCCTGCAGCTGCAGATATTCCATGGCATGTCGACCGAAGCCTTGCCGGGAAAATTTCAGCCGGGACGACGAATGTTGTGGCATTAGGCCCGAAATTGGCAAAGAAAAATGTCAGTGCATACATTACTACAAATCCAATCCTGTTAGCATTTTCTGTCCAGTGTTGGTAAGGAATGGCGATGGCAAACATGAAAACTGTCATGAAGAAGAAGCCCATTAATTGGATCGCAAATCGTCCGATGATGTCGATAAAGGCTACTGTAAACCAGTAGCCTGGAACAGTACTGCAGAGGGCAATTAGAGTTTGTGCTTTGGCAATCCGAAAAACTTCATGAATTGCATTCATGGTTTTGGCAGGTGGGATCCATCCAATTGCACTGAAAACGTCTTTCTGGAAAAGATTTTGGCTGTAAAAAGCAATGTCTAGAAGAAACCATGTAGAAGTTGTTCCAAATAAGTGAAGGCCATGGCGGCGAACAAATTCTTTGGAGAATAAACCAAAAGAAGTGGATTTGCGTTCTGTAATTCTCCGTACTTTCTCTTCTTCTGCTTCGAGTTCGACATTCAATACTCTGCCCATGTCTTGAGCTGCCTGTTTGGCGTTTTTCGCCACCAGGGCGGTGTAACGTGCGGTTTCCGGCATCTTCATCCTCCAGTAGTAAGTCAGGGCCGCCGGGAGAGCACCAAACATAAGAATTATACGCCAAACATAGTCGGCCTGTGGCACGGTTGAGGCTGCAGCATTATCCTCATAGGATGGAGCTTTGTACCGATGATCAAATCCTGCTGATACAACTAAAGAAACAATCCCACTAAACAAAATTCCAAACCCTTGCATTGCAAAAACTGCAGCAATGAAAGCTCCACGAGTTTTCTTGTTGGCATATTCAGACATAATTGTGGCTGAAAGAGGATAATCACCACCAATACCAAACCCTAGCCAGAATCTGAAGAAACAAAGTGAAGCCATGACACCTTTTGGGCTTGATCCAAAGGAAAAGCCAGAGGCAACTGAGCATAGAACCATTAGTATGAGCGTTATACCGTATACTCGTTTCCGGCCCATCTTGTCTCCAAGCCACCCGAAGAATAGTTGGCCGGCTAGGGTTCCGACGAGGGCGACACCGGTGACGGAAGACGCAACACCAGGAGGTAATGTTCCTGGCTTTAGTGCACCTGGCTTTGTGTAATATAAACGCCCCAATAACTTGGTCACCAAGGAAATGCTGAATAAATCATAGGCATCTGTGAAGAAGCCCATTCCAGCAATAACAATGGCTGTGAAATGGTAGAGTTGAGTCTTGGCTAAATCAAGTGCATTAAGCACTTGTAATTGATCCCCAGCCATGCTTCAAATTTCTTAATTATTCTGCATTAGAATTTAAACATGATTTACAGTTATCACTATCATATGCATGCATGTTTATGTTAATAAAAAAACATGATTATAAAAAGTTCAAAAATGACATTGATAGAAGTAAAAGTAAAATCATGCTGTCACTCCCTCATCAGTGATAGAAACTGTTACCTGATATTCTGATAATTCCACAGAATAATTTAGAAAATCTTGAAATGATGAAAGAGGAAATTGTGTTAGGACAAAGGGGTGGTGTACAAGAATTTAAAGCCAACAATTTGAAGAACAGCACCAGAATAATCTCCGGCATCTAATGGGTATATAGTATATACTCTAATTAAGGTCAACTCTTTCACTAATCTTGCTATTGTTTTTTCATTTTTGTGTTATCATCAGCATTAGCTGTGCAATTTGAAATAAAGCTAGTATGTAATTTACAATATATGTTTCTGTATTCTTTGAAACTGTCTAACATTGGCTGGCAATTTATGGCAAACATGCTACACAATATTCAACTGTGATAACTATTGAACTACCGCTACAAAAAATAAAAATAAAAAAGAAAGAAAAAAAAAAGGAGAGAAATTAGGGCGTCGTCTGAAAGTTTATTTACCGTTTATTTGACGATTGTGAGGTTCGTGAATTTGTGTTATATTGAGCCTGCTTGATCTAATTGTCATACAGAAATATTCACACATCTTAATGGAATTAAGAGCATTTACAACACTTTAGCTATAATATAATTAAAGAGCATCTTTAGCATTTTAAAGATCGTATATAAATTTAAAAAACAATTTTTTTAAAACATTCCAATAGCCTCTTTATTTATACTCTTCATTTTACTTCTTTCAAGAATTATTTAATATATTTTCATCTCCTCTTTTTTTTTTTTTTCATTTTCTTCTCTCCTAATTTGTATAAATATTATTTAATTAAAGTCAATATATCATGTATTGAAAATTGAAATTGTTTCAATACATTTAATAATCGAGAGTGGGTCTCTATTAAATTGGAGAGTCCATTAAAATATATTTTTAAGTGTTGACATGAATCTCGAAAACAAATTAATTAAGATAAAAACTATTTTTTCACCTCTTTAACATTGAGTGACGACAAAATCTTAATTCAGATCATTTACATATTCAAGAGTTTATGTTATAATAGAGAATTTAAATTTATTGATCATTCAATATCTTAGACATTATTTATTGTTTTTTTTTTTTTTTTACATTATTTATTGTTTTTTTTTTTTTTACAAGAAAGAAATAGTAAAAATAGAGGGGCACGAAGCACACATTAGTAATAGAATTAAATCTAGGCATGCAAGAACGTTACGTCAAGGATGATGTATTGCAAATATCTTCATTTGTCAACTAGATTTAAATATAATTAAATCAGTAATGGATAAATTAAGAGTCAGTTGCATTGCTCTGAAACTTGAACTCTCTATTTTTTTAAAACACTTATTTTAATTGAATAATTCGAATCAAATTGCTGAATATGATTTGGATACGTTTGAGTTTGACAAGTAGCATTTTAGTTTTATATAGGTCAAATAACTCATCTTCCTTACCTACATCTTTCAATTCCAACTCCTTACGCTTTACTTTCATGTCTCTTTAAAATACAATCAAAGAAAAGTCAAAACCTTATCTAGGTGTAAGAATTTAAGGTTATGTTCGGTAGAGGTTTTTTTTTAAAAAATCTATTTTTTTGCCTACAATTTTTGACTTTTCAACCTTTTTTACACTACAAAAAAATTTGAAAAGTCAAAAAGTAACAAAAAAAACACATTCTTTCTCAAAAAAAAAAACTCTATCGAACAAGCCCTAAAAAAACAGCTGCCTAAAAAAAAGCAGAGCGAGATGGGATTAGAACGGTGCTTACCGTCTTTTTTTGGTCGAAAATTTTTGGGAGGTATGACGGAGATTAAAAAATTCACATTTACCGCTATGTTCAATTAATTAATTAGCAGCCGTTTGATAGAGATTATAAACAGTTTATATACAAATATTAGTTCACTTGAGTTGAAATTGTTACTTTTCAAATCAGTTTAATGTAAATTGACAAAATTGTCATATCTACTTTGAAATGACATTTTGTTGTTTAACGGTAATATATGGATTTTATGTTAAAATTAGTTTGAAAAGTTAAAAAATACGGATAAAATAAACTACTTTTGATTTGTATTCCCTATATATTTTTTAATATAAATACGATTAAAATTTTAATACATAAAAATATTCGAGACGAGATCGGAGAATTTGGAGCGGAGACTATATCTATGTCCCCGCCTCAATTGCCTAACGGGATGTGACAAGACAAAACAGGATAGTAGCGGATTATTTTGTCGTCTCTATGCCTGAGTATAGATGAATATTGAAAAAAAAAATGACAAATTACGCCTGCATCTCTAAACTTTTTAGTTTGTTTCAATTTTGTCTCAGTTAAATTTTAATGGCATTTGTTTCATATTTTTCTCACTAACAAGGAGATTTCTCATGGTTTTCGCTGTAGCTGGTGGCGGAGAAACCTCTGTTTATTTTGATAGAAGGGAGAGGGAGGGGTGTCATTGGCGAGGGTGGTGGTTGCAGTTGTGATCAAGTGTGGTGGATTTTGATTCTAGCTGTGGATGATGGAGGTTTAGGCGGCAATAGCAGGTGATTGAGATTTTGGTAGGGATGGGGTGACGAAGAAGACTAATTGTTTTTCTTTTGGTTATATATTCTATTTATTTTTATTTTTTATTGCTATTTTTTTAGTTTATTTAAGTCAAATGGTAGAATTATCATTTTATGTGACATTAACAAAAAATTTAGACCGAAATCGTCAAGGGAAACTATTTGCTTGAATTACTAAAATGTTAGGGATTATACGAACTATTAACATTTAATGAGGATGAAATTGAGACAATGTGAAAAGATTGGAAACTCAAACTGTAATTTACCCAAAAAATAAGTTATTTCAAAATCTTGATTTAAATACATGTTTGCCATTGCTTTTTTCTACACATTTTATGAGACTCACAACTTACAACCCATTTTTTTATCCACACATTCAGCCACAATTTATAATATAAACACTTAAAATATAATTTCAGTACTACCAAATATATGCTTAGTTAATCATCAGGATTCCCAACTTCATGAATTTTCTTGGATTTAAATTGAAATAGAAAAGGGAATGCTTGTTATTGAACACGAGTTATACGTTTTGTGTATAATTGTTAAGGATAATTTATATACCGAATAAATATCGAAATTATAACTAATTTGAAAATCCTTGAATTATTTTTCTAATAAAATTCATCTTTTAAAATATAACACCAAGTAATATCTTAATATATATATATATATATAAAAGAAGGATAGTCGTCAAAACATTTGCAAAACTTTTCTTTCCAAAACTTGCATCAATTCGTGAGATAATGTAATAAATAATATATATAAGTCAAAATATTATAAATGCGTGATTTAATATTTTTGAGTTTAAACTTCTAATGTATTCTAAAAATATGTATTAATATATTATTGTTTAATTTAGTTAATTAATGTGCTTAAAGTTTCAATCATTATTAATTACAACTATATAACTATTCTAAAAAGTGACACTACGTTTTTTTCAGGTTGCTAACAGTAGTAATATTTCAATGGTAAAATTGAATTATGGAAATGAAAAAATATTAACATTAGATATAACAATTTACATATTAAATTCTAAAAATCTTATAAATATAACAATTTACATTAAATAAACTTATTAAGCTTATAGAAAACGAAAGGAAAAGATGTTTGGAAATTTATTGTTGTATTGAATGCTACTATATTATTAATAGTAAATTAACGCAATCAGCATCTATTCAATTTAGAAAATCAATTTTCCAATTATAATATAAAAATTAGTGGATTATTTAATGAGCCACGCCAAAAATTAAGCTGGAAGCACTTCTTAAAAATTGAAAAATGATAATCAAGCCCTTCCCTTAAATTATATTTGTTTTTTTTTTCCACGTTAACTAAGAAACAGTTAAAATTAGTTGCAATTTACAAAATATATATAAATACACAATCTGACTGTTAAATAGAGATAGGAAAACGCATTAATTTGATTTAAATAAATGATAAAATTTAAACTGTTATTGTAATTGAAAAATCAATTAATCTGATAATATTTGTATCGATTATTAAAAAACTTATCTATGAATACTCGAAAATTATTTTTCAAATTATAGTAGAAAATTACTCAATAAGTTTTAATATTATATTATGTATATTATATATTAAATAATATTAAAGTATTTATGTTATATTTTATAATAATATTATTATTATTTATATTTACGCAGAGTCAGCAAAAAGATATAATTAAATCAAATGACAAAATTTTAATATTTTATAATATTAAATTTTAATTAATTAATTATCCAACTTCATGTAATTAATAATCAGTATTCCAATACAATTTAAATAGAATGAGCTTTCCAATATTTCAATTTTCTATGATACTCGGTAAAATGAATAAAATTATAAATTGACATTTCCAATTAAAAAATACACATCCAGAACAAAATAAATTCACTTCAATTATTAGTAATAACAAATTTGATCGATATAAGATTTAGAGTATATAAATATTACTAATTGTCTACAAATACAAATACAAAAAAAAAAAAAAAAAAAAAAAAAAAATTTGTAGAATATCATTAACGGCAGCATCTTTACAATTTATAAATCAATTTTCACATTATAATATACAAATTAATGGGTTATTTAATGAGCCGTGCCAAAAATAAATTAATTGTCTCATACGCTATAGCTATCAATAAGAGTCAGGATGAATCTTTCTCCCACGTGGGATTATATCTAAAAAAATAAGTTTTTAGTCATGTACAATTTTATATAGCATTGTCTAGAGTTACAAATCATATGGGATTGAAAATGTTGATTTGAAATAGGGATGGATTGTCAACCAATTCGACCACAAACGTGGTTTTCAAATAGGCGTTTGAAAATATGGATGAGCTATATTGTTCTTTTTTTCACAATCAATGTGTAATCAAATGTTATTTATATGATATTTTTTTTATTTGAATATAAATAAACAATATACTCTTAAAATATTTTAAAATCACTATTATGAAAAACAAGTGTCGTGTCGTGCATCACACAAGTGATATAATAGTAATATCAAATCTTGTATAGCTCACACGAGTTATTAATCTTAGGCCTAATCAGTAATTCATTTGCCATCTCTTTTCCTTCACCTTTCACCATGGCCAATGAAAGCTTAGCAATTAATCAAATTGCTACCAACACTTCCATGAATGTGAACAGCTTTATAACATCCATTTCTCCCTCTATATGAAATCAAAGCTCAATAAGTTAAAATGAAAGATTCAATGGGTTCAAAACTCAAATGGGCATTCGATTTTAAAATTAATATGATGAAATATGTCACCATCGTCTTGCAGGACATGTTAAGAATAAATCCAACTTCAATTAAATATTGAAAGTGTAACTAAGATATGTGTTTGAGCTACTTCTTTCTTAATAAAGTTGATGTTTTAGAATGGAACCCCAATTCTAATTAAATGATATGATATTTTCAGATTTTAAATAGACTAATTAGTTAGTGCATCTATGATTTAATTTTCTATGAAGTAGTAAGTTAAGATTATTACAACAAATTTCAAGCCATAATTAATTATATATAACATTTTAAACTACGCTTATATATATAAATTAATAAGGTTGAAGATGGAACCCGGAAACTCTCTTTGATATCAAAGTCAAAAAAAACTCAAACGAGTAATTAGATTCGTCTACAATTTAAATGAGTAGTCGAATTCTAAGATTTGTATTTTCAAATGATGTATCATCTTAAACGATACATTAAGAGTAAAATTTCAAATCTTTTAAATTTAAACTAATAATCAATATAAAAATATAAAAATAATAACCAATAGGGCCACAGTGATTTTAAAAAATTCGTAAACATATTGTAGTAAGAATATTCTCTAAAAATATCCATCAACGAATTATTATAAAAATTAAGGCAAAACCGAGTGGATGAAATGTTTTGCAAAAAGTCCGACAGTTGACCACTGCATTAACCCTTCGTTTACATGAAAAGCCAATTAAATTTGAAACATGTCATCATCCTAATCAATTATTACGTTTCCAAAATTAGCATATTAGAATGGGACATTTTGGTACTAATTAACAAAGTACAAAGTTATTATGAAATGTTTGTCATGACACGAGCAGAGTCGGATTTAGGATTATAGTTCAGTGAGAGCGATTGTTACGAATTCTATATAAAACTATGTCGTGCTTCTGTATTGAAAGATGAATGCAATTAGACCTTTAAAAAGTTTGTACAACACATGATTATCAAATATATATAAGCGTCAATACCTTGTCGTTTTTTGGAGGAACAAGACTCTAGTCTAATACATATTCATGCATAATCCAATTGGTTTTGATTCCGAGTCCTTTCTGCTTTTGGGCTACCTTTTCAAAATAAACTAGTGTGTTCTTTCTTCCAAGAAGGATCCATCAATATCATCAAATACTTCGTGAATAGAGCTTGTCATTTTCCAATGCCCTTTGCTATCCTTGGTGCACCGATCTGCCCTTTGTCCTTTCTCAAACTTGTGCTCTCTCAACATGAAGAAATAAGCATACTCCAAATCCTCATCGACAAAGGCTTTAAATTTTGATTTTGCAAAGAGAAGGAAAACAAGTTATCAGTATATTGATTATCAAGAAATTAATAATCAAGAATGAAAACCATAATCAACAAGAAATTAATAATCAAGAATGAAAACCATAATAAACAAGAAATTAATAATCAAGAATGAAAACTATAATGAACAAGAAATTAATAATCAAGAATGAAAACCATAGTGAACAAGAAATCATTTAAGTTGTTCCCAAATACTTCATCAATTTTGATTTTGCAAAGAGAGGGAAAACAAGTATATCATCAAGAACTATACAAGAAACGTGTATATATATTACGTGATGGGAGTTTGGAGGGATGACACTGGTAGACATCATTATTGTCATTAATAACTCCTAGAAATATGTATTTGCCTTCCATTTTAGCAAGCAAATAATGCTTCAACAGTTATTCGTCGTAAGGCTTAAATCGATGGCCAGGCATCAAGTTTTTCTTCCATTCTGAAGTTGGTTGATTGTCAAAATATCCATATGGGTTGATTGTAAAATTCATAGCTTGTTGATTGTAAAAGTTCATATAGTTGGGGTTTGAATCCATGGATTCCGAATGTGGTTGAATGAGAAAATTCGTATATTGGATTATATTCATAGCTTGTTGATTGTAAAAATTCACGTAGTCGGGGTTTGAATCCATGAATTGTGAAAGTGGTTGAATGAGATCATTTGAATATTGAATTGTATTCATAGCTCCTCAAGTTGGATGAATAAGAAAATTTGTATAAGAAATTTTTATTTATAGTTTCTGAATTTGATTCCATGCACGCCAAAACATACTTTATGGTAAGTGAACTTGTTTAAATAATAGCTTTTATCATGTAATGAAGTAAATTGGATAAGAACGCGCCAAAACATACTGTATGGTAACTAAACTTTTTTAAATAACAGCTTTTATCATTTAATAAAGTAAATTGCATAACAGCGTGATCTAATTATCTCTTGGATATTTATTTAATTATATATATATACACTTTAATTTAACTAGGCAAAGAAATGAAAGAAATTTATTTATTTTATTACCATAATTTCTTATATTTATTAACATTTTTTCACAACAATGTTTGAAATTTGAATATATAATTTGTTAAATGCATGGTGAATTCATTGTGGATGATCAACCTTTTGACTAACACTTAATTAATTTTTTATTATCACTATTATTACGGAATCGACGTGTCTTTTTTATTTTGGTATGGTAGAAACAGCATGGAAGGACGACATAAACTTTACTTTAAGTCTCTACCAAGATTCATCAAAGGGAAGGTTTGGGTACAGATGGAAGGGCGACATAAACTTTACTTTCAGAATTACAACTACAATTATGCAAACGTTGTTTGACAGCTTCTCTTAATATTTTTCTAGATAAGGTGAAACCAATTTCCCCAAAGTTACTTGATGGTTGATTATTATTTTAGATTTATTAAAGCAGAATTCCAATTCATTAATCCAAATAAGATGTAATTACATTCTTTATTATTTGCAATAATAAAGTCTCTTAATGTTTAGTTTTTTTGTACAATGAGCATTTTCATAGTATCAATAAGTCGGGTATCTACAATAGTGACTCAACTTGCACTCTTGTTTTCAAAGTAAGTTCTCGCCATTTTTTATTTGAAAAATAGAAATAAACAACATGTGAGTAACAATTTAGTGAGCTTGGAATTGAATGCACCTACATTGGCCCTTATAAATTTAATTATCGTACACTAAGTGCTTGTTCGGCTGCCATTTTCTCTCAAAAAATCTATTTTTTGCTTACAATTTTTGACTTTTCAACCCTTTTTACACTACCAAAAAATCTGAAAAGTCAAAAAGTAACCAAAAAAATTTATTTTTTTCCCAAAAAAATTCTACCGAACAAGCCCTAAAACTTATCATAGTATTGACCATTTGTTATGTATAGAGGGCCTTGGCTCGTCATGTTCATCAATAATCTTTATGAGATAAAATGTACATTTGGCTGGTTTGGTGCAATGATTAGTAAAAAGGTTTTTCGATAGACTGGTCTATACATATGACCCTTTTTGGGCAATAGCTATATTAAGCCTATTTTGGGCCGCTTGGTGCAATGCCCTAGGCTAGCATTCGTAAAAATCGTTAATGTCAACTACATAACAATCTTATTCTCGATATAGGATAACCAATTTCATAACTTATAAGTTTTAAGTAATCCTGAACGAATTAATAATTTAAAAGCCCAGTCCAAATGAGTTCAACAATTAACTAATCTTAGTGATTAACTTTGGCCCATAAATAATTAGCTCAATTAAAATTAATTAACTTGCACAAATATCCCATATTTGTCAATATAATTAAATAATTTCTCAATTCCAATCTTCCAATTCTCCTTTTTTTTTTTTTTTTTTTTGTTTATGGCCAATTATCGATCACTATGCCAAGCGATATGAATTATTATTATTATGTTATAATTAAAGTGGAATAAATTAAAACCCTCATTTTAATTTATCATTAATTCCACAAAATCAATTAATTCACATCCGCGTTTTTGATTGACATCTAGCAATGTGTCAGAGCAATCCATGTGACTTGAGTTGCATGTGGTATGACAAAACCAATATGTACAGTTGCCGTAGAAATATAATTCGTTCGACAATATAACTCAATTGATTACGAGATATGGAAAAATGTCTATTTAAGAAATTATATTATTCGTCGCCATCTTATATTGATCTAAATGAATTATACTTGAAACTCCTTTCAACAAATAACTCCACATTGGCCAAGGAGTTTGTCTATCAACTTAAATAGGTGAAACACATGTTAGAGTCTCTTACTATTCAAGAATGATGAATCATTTATCGATCGTTCTCCAATCTTAATATGTTTATCATCATATCCGAATTACATCTTATTAGTGACACAAAATAGAGCAACATTTCAAGGCTACCAAAATATGAAGATCCCCAAATAAGATTTTATTATGACCACAAGTCAAAGAACCAGTTCCACTATCAAGTATTAGAGATTAACTACTATCGTACCTTTGCTATTTAGATTTTCCTACGAGTTCGATTTCTTCTTACTTAGTAGAATGGCAACCCTTCGAGTTTTATCCAAATAAAAGCAGAATGCCGGAAAGCAAATATAATGATTTTTTCTTGATCTAGGTTGCTTCTAAAACATCTATATATTTGTCTTCAGTTGTGAATAAGTGACCATCTCTTTTTTGAAATCTTTCCAACTAAACGCACCACCATATAAAGTAAGTACATAACCAAATTAAATTTTTTTTGCTATCATCCTTATCGGACTGAGAGCTGGTATCAATATACCTAAGTACGTCAAGTTCATTTTTTTCCAAATACTAAGAATATTCTTGACGGTAATCCAATATTTCTCATAAGATGTTTCAATCTATAATATTGTTCTTCTATTAAGTTGTAGTTTGTATGTGTGATACTGTTTTATTAAGATATTTTTATTTATGATAATTTTTTATTAAAATATTGTTTTATTTAGATATTGTGCTATAGTTCTATTAAAATATAATATTTGTGCTTGTCTAAGCATGTGCTTGATAATAATGTGCTAATGATACTGTTATATTTGCTACTTTTGACCATAAGATATTGTTATCTATGATACTGTTATTATGACATTGATACAATATAGCTTTTGATACTGTTTTCTATGGTACTATTTTATTAATATAATTTTATTATGATATTGTTCTTTTACTGAGTTAGAATTTTCTATTTTGAGTGTATGTAATAATGTCTTTATTTACAAAGATGCTGATACTAATGTAATTGTTATATTAATATAATAATGTGATTCTGATACTGAAATATTAAGATACTTTTATATATAATATTGTTATATTAAGATACTAAAATATTGTTCTTAATAAGATACTATTTTATTAAGATATTGTTTCCTATGATATATTATCAAAAACTGTACATGAATGTGTGATAGTAACATCTTGAAACACAAAAAAATATTGATGTATGTGAAACAAATGTTGTTTTCTTTTATTCAACCAAAAATAATTACAAAACAATTGTGTTCCTATGTAAAAAAAAAAAACATTATCTCCAACAACAACAACCTAATTCAAGAAAAATAAGAGAAATCATTCATAAAAAATTGAATCCACCTACAAAATAACATTTAAGAAGCAATTGTTTCCAAATTTTTCAATCCAAGGATCGCCTAATACTTTTCAAAATCACCGTCGTTATCTAATAACAATAACATGTTGTTAAAGTTTAAAATGTTATCTTTTACATGATTAAGTAGAAGAATAATAGAAGATACTGTGAATCCACTATTATCACTCACGAAAACAGTGAGATAGATTTGGATGGCTGGTGACGAGTCGTGAAATGCAGGTAACGAGGTGCAATAGTCGGCGGGAGGCACATGAGAATATTGTGGTCACGTGCATTGCTACGTTGAAGTTTAAATCGAATTTAATTCTAATTAATATGGATCACATAAATAATTGTGGAATTAATTAAAACATGGCTGAAATAATATGACTCAATGGCAATTTTGAAACAAATCACCTTAGCTTACTTATATGACAAATTTCCCCAATTATTAACCCTATCTTCTTGTCTATTTCTTCCTTTCAGATTTTCAGGTCTTTTTCAGTAGTAGCCCACAAAACGCGGGATGAAGTGTGAATTATAAATGCAGGCTGTGGTTATCATGCATATTTATTTATTTATTTTTGGAAGATTATCACAATCACAATCACAAAATAAGCTCTTAATCTCCTATCTACTTATTTTATCCACTTATACCTACTTATTTTACCTACTTATACTTATTTACTCTATTCACTTATAATGCCCACGCTAAAGACTAAAGTAGTAACTTATGATTGGTAGTTCATAATCCCACACTTATGATTTATACCAATCATGTTTAACCACCTCATTAGTGGGCATTTTATCTCTCATCCACCATGGGTAGGAGATGAAGCTCTCACAAAATATCCAAAATAGTCTACGTCAATTTAATATTATTGGAATGTGATTTATTATTTTTATTTATTATTGTCTCTCATGCTCTTTAATGATGGTGGTTTCTATATAGATTTTGTGATAAAGTGAAAATCTTCAGACATTTCAAAGCTTCTTGATTCAATACGTGAATATGAAAATTGAACAAAATTTGGAGAATTTTTTTCGCAATTTTATTTAATACTCAAATATAAAATATTGTCGTGGTTGGTTTCAGGGGACTCCCTATGCTAGAGTTCCCCTTAACCCAATTTTTTTTTTAATATAGGAATTTTTTTTATGAAAAACGCATTATTTATATTAAAAATTTTATTTTCTATATATTATTTCAGTTTAAATTTTTTTTTAAGTCCAGATCCGCTCTTGATTGGTTCAAAGTGGAACCTAATTGAACTCTAATCATAATTCTCGCTTCTTCTACCTACATAGGTTTCAAAAAGCGGTTAGGCTCGACGCATGTTCACTATTCCCTATAAAACCTGTCATCCATTTTCCTTAATCATCCCTAATCAGTACTTAATTCCTGCTGAACCCGGGTTTCTTTTGGAGCATCGATATGTATTGTTTTACTGTTCAAATGACCTTGATAATTAGTGTGGTGTTTAACTTAAAATACTTAAGACGATCAAGTAGTGATGAACTCTGGTAGTTTAGTGAAGCGATTAACAATTTGACAGAGTCTTTGAATACTCTGGGTATTATACACATATTTTAGGAGTTTAAAGATTGCTTGTGTGAGGAGAAAATTTCTCTTTTGGAGGAGTATATATGTTTTCTATTGTTGCAGTAGGGATTAGTTATGGCATTTATACTTCTTCATGTGACTTTATTAGAGGAACTTATTCAGAGGGGGAGCTCTTCATTGGCCGCTCGGAAGACTCCCGAGATACTTCTGAGTAGTGGGGGGCTGGGGGATGAGAAGCAATACGAATAATGAGAGACGTCAAGTGGGGGATGAGAGAGGGGGGTAAAGAGTGAGGAAAAAGATAACAAGAATAATCCAGTTTTTTGTAAACTCTTTTTTTTTTTTTTTTATTGAGCTAAAAATAGGATGCTTTCAAAACGCCATTAAATTACACAATACAGAAACAAGATTGAATTGTATAGCAATGCAAATGGAGTAATTACATGGATGAAAGTCTTTAAACTGGAAAGACAACTTCTTTAAGGATTTCACACTACAAATTTAACCAGACTACTAAACTGGAACAGTCCTGTGGGAAGGAGCAGTATGTTCTGTTACCTCATCAGCATCCAATTCGTTTTCACCTGATGCCTCCTCCAGTGATTTTCCATTTGGTTCCGGCACTAAGAAAGTGAATAGCATTCCCAAAGCGTTGACGCAGCCCAGGACAATAAGCGAATATTTCACGCCAATGCCTGCTGGATAACCAGCATCTCTCTTGCTCGGATCCTTAGGCTGTGCTGCATACAAGAAACCGAATGCTCCTACAATAGCACCGGCCTTTCCAGCTGCTGCAGATATGCCATGGCAGGTTGATCTTAACCGGGCTGGGAAGATTTCTGCTGGGACGACAAATGTGGTGGCATTTGGGCCGAAGTTGGCGAAGAAAAATGTCAGTGAATAAATAACCACGAAGCCAATTCTGTTATCTTTGTGAGTCCAGTGATTATAAGGAATAGCTAGTGCAAACATGAAGACAGTCATGAAGAAGAATCCCATAAGTTGGATGGCAAATCTTCCGATTATATCAATGAATGCTACTGTAAACCAGTATCCCGGGACAGTACTGCAAAGGGCGATTAGAGTCTGTGCTTTTGCAATACGATAAACTTCGTGCACAGCATTCATTGTTTTGGCAGGGGGAATCCATCCGATTGCGGTAAATATGTCCTTTTGGAAAAGATTGTTGCTGTAGAAAGCTATGTCCAGCAGGAACCATGTTGTAGTGGTGCCTAACAAGTGAAGGCCGTGGCGCCGAAGGAATTCCCTTGAAAATAAGCCAAATGAGTTTGCTGGCTTCTCGGTAATTTTTTCTAATTTCTCCTCTTCAGCTTCGAGTTCGACGTTTAACACCTTAGCCATGTCTTGCGCTGCCTGTTTTGCGTTTTTAGCTACAAGGGCCGTGTAACGGGCTGTTTCAGGCATCTTCATACGCCAGTAGAAAGTGAGTGCAGCTGGGACGGCTCCAAACATCAAAATAATACGCCAAATATAGTCGGCTTGTGGCACGGTTGAGAGTGCCGCATTCTCCTCATACGTTGGAGCCTTATGTGCATGATCAAATGCTGAAGAGACAATAAGAGCCACAACTCCACTAGTCAGAATCCCGAATCCTTGCATCGCGAAAACCGCAGCTATGAACGCACCACGTGTCTTTTTATTAGCATACTCAGACATGATTGTGGCGGAGAGAGGGTAATCACCACCAATCCCAAAGCCTAGCCAGAATCTGAAGAAACAGAGTGTGGCCATAACACCCTTTGAACTCGACCCGAAGGAAAGTCCCGAGGCAAGTGAGCATACAATCATGAGAACCAAAGTAAGACCATAGACTTTTTTCCGTCCCATCTTATCTCCTAGCCACCCGAAGAAGAGCTGCCCAGTCAGCGTGCCAACCAAAGCAACACCGGTGACAGAAGACGAAACTCTAGGAGGTAAAGTTCCCGGTTTTGGTGCCCCGTCGTGCGTGTAGTATATGCGTCCCAGTAACTTCGTCACCAAAGAAATGGCAAAGAGATCGTATGCATCTGTGAAGAACCCCATTCCTGCTATCACAATAGCAGTAAAATGGTAGAGTTGTGTCTTGGCTACATCAAGTGCATCGAGCACTTGCAATTGTTCTCTAGCCATACTGGAATTTGCTCCTTAATCTTCTCCCAATAGACTTCAGTACATCTATCAGCAAAATTAAGTCATTTCAGTAAATTACATTGATCAAAAGGCATAACAATCTAAAAGCTACATTTTAACAATACAAAATCTACGTCATGAAAATAAGCAAAAGTACATCACGTTTATCTCTACAAGAACGGTGCGTTCTGGGGAGTGGGATTCGTTTTTTCCGGATCCATGCTTATGCTAATGATTTAACACAGAATTGGGGTCTAATTAAACCAGAAAATTCCACAAAACAAAAACAAATTTAGCCCGCATTTCGTGCTAACAAAAACATCATTAAACACTTTCACGATTCTAGGATTGCAAGAAACATTTCAAGATTTCATTTCAATTCTAGACTAGACAGGAAAGGAGCATACCTGCTAGCAGAAGAATGAAGATAGAAATGAACTTGATTAATGGGGTGTGGGGATGAATTTTTGTTGGTATTTAAGGGCACTTGAACCGGATGCACCAAGAATCAACAAAGGCATATTATGGGGTATATGCCATCTGAATTAAATTGTAAGTCAATGGTTTTTGCTTCCTCTTTGTGAATCATTAACAATTTCTGCAAAAATTTCCTGGTAGCTTACATTATTTAATATTGTGATGTTGTGTGCTTAGTGAAACTTCAAGGAAAGCACGTAATTTTTGGTTTCTTGAGCATTGAATTGCATTTGTAGTCCTTGAACTTTGGGTCATATGTCATTTTAATCACTTAATCTTTTGAGTTGAAGTCTAATCGTTTTGCTACGTTTGCTGTAGGAATTGTGAAAATTCAATTACACAGTTCATACGAATTGTTTTATAACTCTCTAATTTGATGTGTAACTTGTGAATTTGCTATAAAGTTAAGTTTTGATACAAAGGATAAGATGTGACTCAGACAATATAAGAAATTTAAAATTTATTTTTCCCTACTTAATATTTAGAACGAATCAATAAACAACAATAGTGATGTGGAAATCTTGTAAGGAAGGATTCTCGTTCAATCGATCAAGGTACACCAAATAAAACATAGTAATTACTCCCAAAAGCTCTTATTGATAGAGTCATTGGGCACCTTGATGTTGACTCATCCCGTCTGGGGTTGAAGAAGGTCCCAAGAGTTCAGTTTTTTGCTCATTCAAGCAGTTAGGTTTAGAATGTCGTGAGACTATTCATATCTACTATTAGTGTTAAAGGGAAGGCTCAAATTTGCTAAGAACCAACTCTAGTCCGAGATTGCCTTGCTCAAATATACATGCACTAAATAAATGGACAATGGATGTGGGTACAATAGAGTGAACAACGTGAATTACTTAAAAATTATCTAAAAATTGCAGAACAACATGAGATGATCAAAGTTAAGGTATTAAAATGGCACAAACTCACAAGTTCAAGGCCTATGTATGTAATTAACCCTTTCCCTTTTCTTCATTTGAAGCAAGAACACATGTAACTCAAAATTAGTCAACGAATTACTCTTTTTTCACTGGTCAACTTGTTAATTATTATTCATTAATCATTATTACAGATAAGAATGAAGACACGACTTCCTGTCAATGTTTTTAGGTTCAAATAACAGTGCCTAGATATGACCAGTGGCGGAGGGGAGAGGGGTCCTGGGGGCCCAAATTTCTGAATATTTTTTTTTTTTTTAAATTTAAATTTAATTTTTTTTTTTTTTTTTTTTTGTAATAAGCCCAAACAAATTAGCAATTGGGAAGTCCATCTTTCTGGTAAAATTTTATGTTTCTAGGGATATGAAATTGATATGGGATTACAAAATTACAAATGATTGGCACATTCCTCAAATGATAATACAAAATTAATAAATGTATTTTGCTTGTTAATACATATCGTGTTCAATTGATTTTTTTTTTCTTTTGAACTTGAGTAATATTTAATTTCATTTGTAAATCGGATCTTCCTATTTTGGAAGATAATTTTATAGAAGGCAACGTGAATAAGAAGAGTTTGACTAATTTTAGATATTGAATATTTTTGTGCAATTACTTCTTGTAAGCTTTTTAAAGACTATGACTTATAAAAAAATATTATTCTCATAAAAATGAGTTCAGTAAGAGTTTGACTAATTTTAGATATTAAATATTTTTGTGCAATTACTTCTTGTACGCTTTTTAAAGACTATGACTTATAAAAAAATATTATTCTCATAAAAATGAGCTCAGTAATTGTGGTTTGAAAAAAAAATTTCGGGGGCGCTGCCCCCAAACCCCCGTAAGGGCTTTGCCCCTCCCTCGGCCCGTCCCATAAAGGACCCCCTAACTTCAAAAGTCTGGCTCCGCCACTGAATATGACTATAATTATTATTTTAAAATTCTAATTTTGAGGTCAACACAAGTCTAGTAATATTTGAATAAAAATAAATAAATACTTTTTATATAACAAATTTGAAGTCGTATGTTGATACAATTAGATAGAGTATAAAGAGGCGTTTAATTGGAAAACTATATACTTTTTACAAAGTAGAGTATAGACAGCATGTTCTCTGGATAAGAATTATATTGTCCACTGTCTACGTGACATGCTTCGTCAGTAAAAATTGGCCACATAGAAATACGACACATCAGCACAAAAAATTACAATTCCCCACCCACCCAAATCAGTGCCCTAAATCCCCCCACCCACCACCGCTCACCTGAAACTCGCCGGAACCACCATCACCACCTCTCTCGCGTGATCACTTAAAACTTGTCGGAACCACCACCACCCCGTTTCCTCTCCCAAATCAGTGCCCTAAATCCCACCAACCACCTGAAACTCGCCAGAACCACCACCACCACTACCTTCTGGCGCTGGACCCACCACTACTTCTCTCGCGTGATCACCACTCGCATCTCCTACCCTGAATCATCAACCACCATTCAACTACCATAAATCACATCTCCTCCACTTTTTCTCGTATACCAAACACCCAAACTCCTCCACTTTTCCAATAAAAAATAATAATAGCAGTAGTGGAAGAATTTTTCAACTCCGACACCAAGTGATGGCGGAGCAGCCGCGAGTGTAGGGTTTTGCCTGAGCACCTGGACGACAGTTGTAGTAAGACGCGCCACGGCGGGAGCAAGGCACACTGTTTCTCAGCAACGCACTGTAGCTGATGTAGCGGCAGCACGTGTGAAAAATCATCACGATTAGATGCCAACCTAGTTGTGAAAAATAAGGGGGATTCATCTCCCTTGGTTTCGCAACCAAGTGCAGGGGATCTGTACGATAGAGATCACTACCGTTTGGGTCGCGAGGAGGAAGAAATACCTCCAGACGGTGGGTTGGTGTTTGGTAATGCCGTTGGGTTGGACTTTTCGGACGGGTGGTGATTTTGGTTTGTGGAGGTGATGTCGACGATGGATTTCGTATAGATGGTTGGTTGGGGTTTGATAATGCATGTGGCGAGTTTCAAGTGGGTGGGGGGATTTAGGACACTGATTTGGGAGAAGAAACGGGGAGGGGTGTAATTTTTTGTGCTGATGTGTCATATTTCTATGTGACCAATTTTTGCTAACGGGGGCATGCCACGTAGGCAGTGGGCAAGTTAATTCTTGCCAACTGTGGACAGGAAAACAGGACTGAGAGTATAGAATAATATATATTTAGATGAGTTTAATACATGTCTCTATTGGAAATCTTTTAATTAAATCCTTGATTTCCACGCATTGTTAAAATGCTTAGAACATAAACATGTATAATTGTACTTACTTATTTTGTTCAATACAATTTTCAAAATTATTTTTATTAACAAAATTTACTTTTATTTAAATTTTTCAATAGACGTTAATCTTAGATAGTATTGAACAATTTAAAGTAATCTTATCAAAAGAATTACACCAACACAAACTCAAAATTACAAAAATTAAGCCAAAAAGTAGGAAGATTTAGGGGCTTTGCTATACGTTTTCTTTTTTATTTGAAAAAGTAGGGATAATAATCCAATTTGATTTGACCCAATGCCATAAATAAATCAATCGAAGACTCAATCAATTAGTGACTTATACATAAATTGAGAATTTTCGTTGCAATTTCTTTTTGTATTCTTTCTATATCCTACTTAATACGCGTGGATCCCACACTAATCACTCAAGACATGACACCTCCAACAATTATTAATTCAATATTCAAACTTTTTGAGCACCACCACACGCAAACAAGTTCACTTTCACACTACCATACTACAAAATCCAACTCAAAAAAAGATTACTAAAAAATATAAAAATATAAAATAAAAAGACGAAAACAATAAAACAAAAAGTACATAAAATAAGCAATTGCCGGCTAAATGTCACATTGTTATGATGTTATCTGTTATTTGTCAATTACTTCTACAGAATGCTATGATATACTGCGACATTGTCAAATTTATCCTTAATTTCAACAGTTTGTGCTTGTTTTTGGTGCACCTTGTCATCGTTATCATCACTCACAAATGTTGTCTTTTTATTTATTTATTAAATCGTTTAGTAATATCTATAAAGATTCCAAGAATCCAAGACAAATAATAGAATTCAAATTCCATTACATATTAATGGTATTATATTATGTAAAATACAATCCGTCTTATTTTATAAATTTGTTTAGAGTCTTACAAATTTAAGATGCATATAATGCACAATAGATATGGGAGAAAAGTATCAAATGAAGGAAAAGAAAGTAAATACTAAATACCATATATTGTTGAATCCTTTTAGGTCACAAGTTTTAATAAAATTTTCATAAATGAGCAACAGAGAATTTTGAACACAAAATTTAAGCACGACAGATGGAGAAGAGGAACCCACTCAATGAGGAGAAAAATATTTCAGTAGTACGGTCTTATTTATACACGTGGTAGAATTGTCCATTCAAATCACGATACCTCATATGCCGAGTAGGCAAGAGAGAAAAACAAAGTCGGTGAGCAAACCCATTTAGCGTCTGAGGTGTCGAGATTTGAGTGGACAATCCTACATGTGTGTGCATATAAGACCGTCCTACTAAAGTATTTCTCCCCATAAGCGGAGTTGTGAAGTATCAGATTAGAAACCATTGTTTACCACAGCACACCCATAAGGTCAATTGACACGAGTGCATTTAAGAGACAAGTGATCATAGCCACGAGCATACCTGAAGAGATAGCCAGTTTAGATTCCGAAGCCAAAGGCAATTTACGAGAGAGATTCTGAAGGCGTACACTTTTGGCGACCATAAAGAGAGATAGCAAGACTGATCATACACAGAACCTCATTGTGATCTTCATGTTGAGATCATATGAGATCAAAGACTAACTACTCTCTATCAAAATGAAAGGATACACAACTGTTTACCTCTCGTCCTGCGTATGAATGCACCAAAAGAATATCTCATCACAAGTACGAAGTCTCATTGTTCCCAATCAACAATCAGGGTCGAAAAAATCTTTGTAGACCAAAGAATCCAAGTCCTCAGTAGCTTGGCTCATATTATACATTTGGAATTATTAGGCTCTTCCCAGTTCACTTGGGAATAAACCTTCTATATATCATTTCTGCTATCAAATTGATGATATCCCGAAAACTCTAAGGGTTGCCCTTCACCCTAAATTCTATACATCTCAAGTGGCAATGTTTCTTGAATATCTTCTCAAGCTAATCAAACTCATCCTATTTTTGCACCAAGAAATGACTGCAAATAAAAATGAAAACAAAGATACAATTTTAATATTCTATTCCGAACAAGTAGAGCAGATTTTCTTCAAATATCAACTATACACAGTGAAGGAAATATTATTCGAGGAGAAGGGAGATCTACACCGTCTAAAGCAGATCATGTCAAAGACACTACAAACTATTAGGGCACATTTGGTACACCATATAGGATTCGGGGGTTCGGTTTAAGGTGGATAGGATTAGGGGGATTTTGTTATAGTGAATTATGGTGTATTATTTTAATATGGCTTTTGTTACTTCACCGCATTTGAAAAATGTACAAGTATTCAAAAATAAAACAAATTATGACAATATTTTTATTTACAAGTATTTTTTTTACTCATATAAGTATTTTCTTACTCATAAGTGAATTTTTTACTTACAAATGAATTTTTTTACTTATAAGTGAATTTTTTATTTATAGGTGACTTTTTTACTTATAAGATTTTTTTTTTTGCTTAATAAGTGAATTTTTTGACTTATGAGTGGATTTTTTACTTGTAGGTAAAATTTTTGCTTATAAGTAATTTTTTTAACTTGTAATTTGTAAATGAATTTTTTACCTATAAGTAATTTTTTAACTAATGAGTGGACTTTTTACTGAATTTTAACCTATATGTAAATTTATTTATTTATTTATTTATAAACTTATTTACTTATATTTTAATTCAACTAATTTTCTCCCTATTATTATTCATGAAACGGTGAATTAATAATACGGGCTAAACCCATCTCATAGGTGTTATTTTAATCCGATCGACTAAAGGGGGCTAAGCACCCCGGATTAATTTAATCCCTATATTAATTGCACCAAACGCTCGATAGGATTAAATTAATCCTTATCCGGTCTAATACGGTGTACCAAACATGCCCTTAAGAAACAATGGCAACTTTAATGGCAATTATTTGATTCAATGAATCTTGAATGTCAAAGATAATGAAGTGAAACCTATTTTCGTTTTACAACCAAATGAAATAAGAAATCTGAAAAACTTCCTCTAGTATTTTGTCATACATTTCTCCATATTCATTGAAACCATACAGCAAATAAAGCAGGTTAAGAAAGAGAAAACATGATGTACACAGATGAAATTCAGTGAAAAAACTCGTGCAAATTTTTTCAAAGCATACGTCCAGAACGCTTTTGGTCAACATAGACCCTGTTCTTGGGCTCTGTGTTTACTTTATTTGCATATTATCTTCTCAAACTTTCTTCATACATGTTCAATTCAGTGAACATTATAGATATATCTCTAGACACACAATAATTTTACCTTTGCTTTTGTTTGAGGAGTTCCTCGTTCTCGTTTAGCTGTAGCAGTGCTCCCAAATCCAAATTTTGGCTTCTTTTCGGCAGGCTTCAGTATTTGAAAAGAGCACATCAAAGTTTCATCCACACTCATCATCGCACCGGCATTGTCAAATTCTCCACAGTAATTGGGGGCTGAGAATATTGTGACAAGCTGTCTGTCAGCAAAAAACTCGTAACCATCTTCAACGACCTGTAGTTAATCAAATGGCAATAAGTCACCGATATTCTGTATTACTGTAGAATGGTACGAAAATCAACATTTGAACCTGATGGGCACGGCATATAAGATCAAGATCATGCTTTTGAAGGAATTCGGTTACCGTATCAGGACCAAATGTGTATGATACTCCCCTATCACTCATTCCCCACCCTTTGACATCTTTACTGGGATCTGACCACAGTAGATCACACAATAAACCAGTTTCTGGAACATCCATTGGACGTTGCATATTTCTAATTTGATCCAAATCATGCAGATCAGGAGAGAGTCCTCCATGCATGCACAATATCTTTTCATCAATAAGAGCTGCCACAGGTAGGCAATTAAAACAATCTGTGAATGTTTTCCAGAGTCTCACATTAAATCTTCTTTTGCACTCATCATAAAATCCATATATACGATTTACCGATGCACACTCATGGTTTCCCCTCAAAAGGAAGAAGTTTTCAGGATACTTTATCTTATAGGCAAGTAGAAGACAGATTGTTTCCAGACTTTGCTTCCCACGATCCACATAATCCCCCAAGAATAAGTAATTAGATTTTGGGGGTAATCCGCCGTATTCAAAGAGTCTAAGAAGATCAGAATATTGACCATGAATGTCACCTGCAAAATATTAGATTGAAATCCTAATTATTTCATAAAAAAATACAAACATATTTCAGTTAATTCAATGAACATAGGCAGAAATATATACCATTTGGAAGCTTTTAACTAAAAGTCAAATATAGAACAACCAACAAAGCCTTATTCCATACAAACTAAAGGTAAATACACCTACATAATATGATGAAGGAAAACCATTTGAGAAACCGTGAAAGTCAAACAAGATAAGTTTTTGGCCAAGGGAGTGTAATAAATGATAATCACATTTGTGTCTCTCCTGATAGCTCAATTTGGCAATTGGAATTCTCAGCATAGTTAAACACCTGAATCATGTTATTTTGTACAAGTACGAGTGGCGTAGAACGTAACAAGATATAGAAATAGGGAAGAGAAAGAGAAGAAAGGAGAGAGAATAAAGAAGAATTAGGAAGATATAATCACTTTTTAATAATCAATAATAGTGTATCTTGCTTATGAAATCCTAGGTCGTATTTGTAAGGTAAAGAACTTAAATCTAAAAGACTATTAAAATGATAAAATCCAATTTAATAAAGCTAGTTCAATCCTATTCAATTCCAATTATATCTTCAATCCCCATTTTCTTCGATATCTTCAATTCTTATTCTTATTCCCCATCATATTTCTTCCCAGGTGAGAGAACTCTGGCGAGTTAGAGTGCAAAAATCTGGCTACTGGGGTCGATTTTTCTGGTGAACCAAGTATCGACGTTGAGCTCGTCATAGCAATAAATTGTGCAACTCATCTAAAATTACATCACTTGGAGCACAAGAGACTAACACAATTGACTGGCCTGCAAAAACAAATGATTACAGCACTAGAGGCTCGAGAGTGCCTTGATAAGAAAACAATTCTGCTATAATGAAAACAAAACTTTTATTCAAGTGCAATGGCTAGTCAAACAGATTATTTCAAATCATTGGTCAATAAACTTTTTACTGTACCAAAGAAATACAAAGTAAAACATAATACTCTTCTTTAAAGTTTTTATGCCAACAAGGCGCATTAAAATCAATTACATAATTTTCATCATTTAAAATAATTCTTTGTTTGATCTCAGTATAATGATTATCAATAGGATCAACAATGGCCTGAGCTAAAGTAATGTGACAATAATTAGTAGGCAACAATTTAAAATCAATAGAAGAATGAGGTAAGCAAACAATTGCCTTAAAATATATAGCAATGCGGAAAGCATCAATTGTTTTGGAACAATGACTAGTATGTGGCAAATTAAGAAGTTTACCAAAATTTACTATTAGTGAATGATGGCTTTTAGTATTTAAGTTAATGATAAGAGATCTCGATACCAAGTCTATAGCATTTGAAATGTCTAGTAAAAGTGGAAACTCTTCATGTAATTTCTCAAATGTAGCATCTAGTCAAGGGGTAATCTCAAGAAAGGGCTCAATACTAGGCCTCTCGTTCTCAGTATCAAAACACTCCTAGACTGGAGTGGCAAAATGAGTTTTTTGGACAAGAAGTTGTAGACACTTAGAATCTCCATGCCTTTCAAAATGACAATATGGACACAGGTTTAGAAGTACATGGATAAGAGGTGGACACGAAAAGAACACTATTCTGATCGAAGTCAAGCTTACCTGTATTTAGAGAAGTTGTAGGCAGAGTTGCTTGAGGAGAACTAACATAACCAATCTCACCTCTAGACTTAGGATGAGATTGTTAGTAATTAGGTAGTAAGTCTAGTTTATGACACAATTGGTGAAGATGGATAGATGTGTCAATTAGTATTGACTTGCGGTAAGCTTCATCTAAGGACCGGGGTGTGAAAATAATATCACGCTTGATCTCAGAATTCAAACCATTGATAAATCTAGAAGGTGTAGCATGAGGAGCTTCATAAATATCACAACTGTCTAATAGCTCTTCGAAGTAGGTCAGATATTCAATGGACATACTTGCATAAAGAATTGATCTAGTAGTTTAGTTCGATAATAGGCTGGGGCATATTTGTTGCTTAATATTTGCTTCATTTCCTCTCACAAAGTGACAAGACAATAATACGTAGGAATGATTCCCAATAATATTTGGCAGATCGTACAAGTGACTCACTAGCATGATAAATACAACGAGTCAATCATTTGTTCAAGGTCAAGAACATTTCAAGATTATCGAGCCAATCAAAAAATGTCTCGTCAAAACGACTATCAAAGTCCCACTATTTTAAGTTGACTCTCGTAGTAATATAATAGAATTCATCAACATAGTCTCTAAAGTAGGGATACTTGTATTGATGATGGGAAGATGAATGCTCGCTATCATGGTATTGACCTAGGGGCTTAGTATAGCTATAAGAGGTGCTATATGAAACGTACATGGCGATGACAAACCGGAGTGAAATGCTAAGACAACCGCAAATGATTCTAAATAAATGCAAATTAACGCTAACCAAATGCACGCGATAGTAGCAAAACATAAATTAAACAATGTGATTTTTTATTTTTATTAACTAAACAAAATAAAGCCAACAATCTGAATTCTGTTTTTTTTTTTTTTAAATAAAGATCAAAACTAAGTGCAACTAGTATACCGCTTAATCAGTAGAAAAATAAAAATTGGATAGGTAAGAGAATAGTTTGCTCGCGTTGAAAATGAAAAAATTGAAAATTGATAGAAGTTGGTGAGTAACAGATGGTAAATAACGAGGAGCAACAACGTTGAAAATGAGAGATTTGAAAACCAATGGTGAATGGTGAAAAGAAACATAATTGAGAAAAAAAGATTTGAAGAAATAGAAGATTATTTTTCAAAATAGTAAAGACGTATAGTCTTTTTTATCGTCAATATGGGTGAAATATTTCCAACGGTCGTTGATAAGCAAAGAACAAGGAATTTTTTTTTTTTAATCTATCAACTGCAGGAGGCCAAAGACTACAACAAGAATAGTGTGTTCAAATAGCAAATGTCAATACCTCATCAGTAGAATGGAGCAAACCAATGGTGAAATCCTTGTCCAACAGTTCGATGCCATGCTAAAGCCTAAAATACTAATTTGTTGAGAAAAGTGGTCGGAGAATCGAGGTCACCAAGCGATTGAAAAGACCCAACGGAGCTGGTGGTGTGCCGATTAGAGATCACAGCGTCAAAGGAAGCAGCAATGGCAGGAATAATGGGTGTAGGTGCTGTCCGAATGCTATGGAGTACCAAAGAATGCAGACATAGTGTAGTTTTGTATGTGTGAAGTCAAAAGGAGATGGAGGTAACTGAGTAAAGGGATGGAGGATCTCTAGTGATTCACGATTGTGAGATGTTATTTGAGATGATCTGTGGTGATGGTATTTCCGATGATGGTGGTTGAGAGCGGTGGCGGGTTAGGGACGGGGACTAAGGCAGTATGATTTTGGACGTGTGTGGGTTGTCAGATGGTTTATTGGGTCGGGTTGTGGAGTTGGTGGGTTTTCATGTGATAAGAATTAGGGTTTGGTGTGGTCGGGCTAGGGCTTAAGTGTTGGATTTGGGTTGAATTGTTTTACCAAGGCCAATGGGTTTTGGTTTATTAAGAGATGGGCTAATTGGAAACGACTTGGTTAGTGTGGTATTTGGGCTAGTGTAATGGGTTGGGCTAGTGTAAAGGGTTGGGTATGTGGTGGATATGGTTTGTATATGGTGTTGGTTAAATATTTGTGAGTAGGCTTGGGCTTATTGCAACAAGTAATTGCAGCAAATTTTTTTATTTTTTTTGCTGGCTGATTTCTTCTTTATGTTGCTGCTGCTTCTTTTTTTTTTTTTTTTAAACAATAAGATCAATAATAAGGAAGCACAACAATAAGAAAGCTACATCAACGATTGTTGTAGCTGTGAACAGTTCTGTCTTTAGCTGTAAAATATTTTTTTGGGATGAATAGTGTTCACTACGAACGGAGATCCGTGAACAATAACTTTTCCACAAAAAATTTTACGCTTGACGAACAATACAGTTTGAAGAAAAAGTAAGCTCAAACACCAAACTGACGTAGGACATAACAAGAAATTGAAATAGGGAAGAGAGAAAAAAATGAGAGAGAATAAAGAAGAAGCAGGGAAAAGAAATAATCACTTTTTAATCATCAATAATAGTCTATCTTGCATATGAAATCATAGGTCCTATCTAATAAAGCTAGTTCAATCCTATTCAAATCTAACTATATCTTCAATCATCATCATCTTCGATATCTTTAACTCTTATCCTTATTCCCCATCAACGAGTGCGTTTTATTTCACAAACACAACCATTCCACTACCATTTTTCATGGCAAAAGAACTTTGAAAAATTGTCAAGCAGGTATTTACCTAGTTTGTATACATAGAAAAGAAACTAATCTAAATGGGCCTTAATTATTAGTCTTACATGAACTAGTCTTACATGATCCGTGTATGTGACGAGCATCAAAAAACTAAAAAAGCTTTTCTTTCAATCCAAAAAACCCAAATATGTAGTATCAACAAAATTTCATCTCCTTTGGTTCAAGAATAACTCAACAGATTGATTACAGCAATAAACTAATTCCTGAAGAGCCCCTCAAAACTTCTTTCGGTTACCATCCTTACCAGACCAACCACCACGTCCCTCACCTTTTGCCACATATGCTAATTCAGGTTCGTCTTAGCAACTTCAATCGTCTATTACCCCGGACAACTTCTAAAAATGGGTTTTTCCACTCTTTATCTACATTGTTAATATATATTTATGGAGAGAATCCCTTTGGAATTTGCAATTTGCAATTTGACTTCATCCTTCACCAGATCCTCAAACCCAAAACTTTTATATTTTCCCAAAGCCCCCTTATCATAGTTTCAGTTTGTCCATGAAGACATTGAGTACTCTTTAACACCTGTCTGTAAATCAATTTGACCATCGCTGCTAAGAATGGAACTCATTCATTAAGATTTCTTTAAAATGGAAGTACGGATACCACATTGCAAGCTAAAAGAACCTTTATAACCAAGATATAGGATAATCAGGCTTACTCAAAACAAATCAACTTTGATATACTGGAATCACTTCCATATTTGTGTTTCACAGGTAATGATTAATTCTTTAAGGACTTCTATTTTTTTGTCTGAGAAAAGAAATGTAACTGAAAAATTATGGCACTTAAGATCCTGGCAATGTACCCTTCCTATCTCAAAGAAAAGGATCCCACAAAATCAGTGACGTGAGCAGTGAGTGACAACGGGATAAGAAGGGGCTAGACTAAAGCGAGAACATGAACTTAAGAAGTTGGAGCGTCTGGTAAAATATGATGGGAGGAAGGAAGTGATGAAAGGAGCAAGACTCATGAGATACCTGGGGTCAAACACGAATTATTATTTTTCTTTTTCTTTTTCAAGTAACATGTATGCCTCCTTTTGGCACGTTACAAATAAAATTATGAATTGCCGAAAAAATCAGTGACAGCAATCACTGCTATCTCTAATGCTTCTTATTCATCTTTACGTAGAGGAATAATTAAGAAGCAGACATGAAAAATCCAATATCTTGAATAATCTATATAATGTTATTTACAGTAAAATTACAATATTCCAGAATTGTTTCAAAGTTATGTAAATGTTAAAATCCTTGCTCAGTTGATCATCACTCCAATAGTAAGGTACCTTTAGAAATTCATTAAACTAATCTAAAAGCAGACTTTCTTATACTACAGCTCATGCCATGATCAAAGCATGTTGCCTAGTCCCACAGAAAAATTTCCATTCTTCTTCCGGAGTTTCTTCCTGGCTCCCCTCACTTTTTCCTTATTTTCTTTTGGATAAAACCGGAGTTATGCATTGATAAGAGTGATTGTCAAAATAGATAAACTCTAAAAAAATTCTACGGGATAGATTCGATGCAGTGATTGTCAAATTAACCATACTTTATGGTATTGGCTATTAGGCCATTAAAGGACAAAATGTTCATAAGATGATTGTGGTAAACATAGTACTTGTTTGGTAAAACTTTTTTTTTAGATTATAAGCAATAGGTCCTACGGAATGTGTAGATAAAAATAATGTTTGAACAATTTATAAGTGCTTATAAGCACTTCTAAACATGCTTAAAGATGCTAAGATAAATGCAGGGTCATACCAGAACACCTAAAGTGAAAATTGAGAAACGGCCTAGAAGAGGAAGAGGTGTATCAAATCCTCGTAATGATTGTGTAATATAGGAACTACTTCAGGATAATTCCTCTTTTGTCCAGTTTGATGTATACAACCAGTACACCAATTGGACATTATCATTGGCTTTCTAATGCTGGAACGGAAGAAATACAAAGTAGATCACCTAGGATAACAAAAGAATCAGGAGTCTATCAAAATAAAAGAAAGCAACCTAATACAAACAGCCCGGTGCAGAATTGTAAAGCATTTGCCAGGAGGAACCCTCCTCATTCAATCTTTATGGAGCCCAAGCACCTTGAAGGTCTTTTTGTGCTTGTCATTCACCTTTCTATTTAGACTTTAATGACAGTCATAGTCATTGTCATCTTCCTCATGACTAACCATGGTGACATGTAATAGTGGTTCGTTTCACAAAGACAACCGATGCACAGGAATGGAGTTATTTGACAACATAGAGTGCACTAAGCAAGATAAGCATTCTACAATAACGGAAAGGAGCTGTTACTAGAACATTTCAATCAAGCTGACAATAGTCACCCAAGGAAAAATAAATAAATAAAAAAAGAAACTTTAAGTACAAGTGTCCTATCATTTTTCATCCTCCCACATGTATGCAAAACAAGTGGCCTCTATATACCCAATTCCGATTTAACATGAAAGGAAAATGGTGAAGAACAGCTACAGAATCAACCCATTTCAACTCCTTCCACAACTATCTCCGCCCTATCAAGCTTTAAGACCCAAAAAGAGGGCTCTCTTAACTGAATAGAACCATCAAAAACAATTTTATATTTCCAGCTTGGGCTCGAAAATTTAGAAATTAATCTACAAAATTCTCAATATTCCTAGACTACCACTTTCAATTATAGACCATATCATCCTGTAGCATTATATTCCGCAAAAACTGAAAGCACATATTCTGTATCCAAAGACCTAAGAATTCCCAAGTTGAACATACAAGCTGAAAATAACAGGGTTTATTCCAGGCCAACTACCCAAAATAAAATTTTAAAATAAATAAAAAACTCCACTCAAAAAAAAAAAAAAATCCAACTTTAACACAAATGAACATCACAAAATCACCACAAAACAAAACCCAACTTTAAGAACATGGAGAAAAAGCAAAAATACAGTAAATTAACAATTAAGTCGAAGGAAAATTTACCACAGATCTTAATGGGTGCCTCAAGCTCAAGAAGATTAGGCTGTTGCAAGAAAATTTCTTTAGACTGCAAACAAAGATGCTTGATCTCTGACTCAGAGAGCTGCACTTGCTTCCCCGGCTTCCCTTTAACCTCAAGCAAACGGTTGATTATATAATCAAGAGCAGCAGAATCCATTTTTTACCTTCTCTTTCTTCACTAAGTTCATACAAGAAAAAGAAACCTAGAGTTACAATTTTCTTGATTTTATGTGTAATCGAGCACAAGGGTTTGTGGGTTCTTGGAGTGTTTTGAATGAAGGGCTTTAGCTTTATGGGGGGGCCTTTTTTTTGGGGAATTTTAGCTATAGTTTAGAAATGGCTTTTTCGGGACACATCCGTATGTGCGTTTGTGGAAGAAAGACTTTGAAATGGATCGTGAGTCGTGACATTTTCTTGTAGAGAAATCATGTGTTTTAGAGCATGCTTTGCTAAGTCTAAAGTACAATTACTTTTAATTAATATTTTTGCAACCATACGAAGTCCACTCACTCCGTCCCACCATCACTACTTTTCTAACATAAAATTTATTTGATATATACTTTTATCTTCCTCTTTTTTTCGGGGCAATAATCTCCTCTCCAGTGGGAATCCAATCCCCACTGGACATGTGTCCAGTCGGGGGTGGGGTTATAATTCATCCCACCATGAAGAGGAGATCATTGCTCCTTTTTTTCAACTCCAATATACTGATATTTTCATATGTAAAATTCATTTTAAAACTCATTTAAAGTTTCATTTCCTATATATTGTAAAATTTTTTAAATAATGTTTGCAATAAATTTTCTCACATATAAGTAGAGTTCATTTTTCCAATCAAAATTTAATACGTGCAAATTTTTATTTAAATAGATAATGGTGAAACATGAATTTAAGATATTTGTTTGTTGATTCCATTTTAATAAAAAAACATTCTACCTTCAACATATATCCACATTGAAAGTTCTCATGTTTGTGAAAGGATAAGAGCAAGTGAAAAAATAGTTTGCAAGATTACATGACTTTCGTGGAAAAAGGCATCACATAATTGCACTAATAATGGGGAAGCAAAATGTGGGATTCTTACAAGAACTCGTCTTATGGATTCTTGAAATTTCAATGTACAACAAAGGTACGTTTTCTTTGTTATAATTAGTTTGAAAAAATTATAAAGTTTGTACAGAAATAAGGACAAATGACACTAATTAATAGAAGGTTTAAGATAAAAGTTTGACAAAAAAAAGTTATAAACTAAAGTGCGATAATAAGTAAATGTTGAAGATCTTAGTGCAATTTACCCATATACATAATATTTTGATAAACTTTTTACATTTTAATTAATATGGTCAATTTTGTAACGATTGAGAAATTTCAAAACTTTTATGTCTAAAATTTTTATTTAAACTTTGAAAATAAATTTACTTAGATTGCTACATCGCTACAATAACACCTCTTAAAATCACGAATTTAATTTTTTAGTCATGATGAATGTTGTGTACACTGGGCTTTTAATATCTGAAGTGATATGTTAGATTATTTCGAATAGCGAGTTTTTCTTATTTTTATTGGGTTTAATTAAATTCATAATTCGACTCGTCTTATGAAAAATCATCTCATATGTTTAACTTTTTTTATCATAATGGTGAGTTTGATTTTGATTATAATCAAAAAAATATGTACAAGTTGATAAAGTTAATGAAATGTGTTGTTGAAAAGTTGTAAAAAGTTGTGGGTCCAAGAAATGTGTAGTTAAAATTAATTGTTGACTTTAGTTTCACTTTTTTATCAAAATTTTAAGCGAAATCAAACTGGCCCTAAATTAATTCTAGAACATATTAAATTAATTCTAGAACTGAGCCATCTTTTGTCCCAAAACCGAACATGATAAAATCCAAAAACTCACCCATGATCAACCCCAAAAACCCGTCTATGACCAGTCCAAAAACCGTCCATGACCGGCCCCCAACACCATCCCCAAACTACCAATATGGCCCGTGATCAGCCGCCTCTCAATTGCCCCCCAAAACCGCCTCCATTACCCCATAACCAGTCCCCAAAACTGCCCATTTTCCTTCTATTTCTTCATCATCTCTCGGCCTCATCCTTCCCCGCAGGGGTAGTAGTCTTCCCCACAGGGGTGGAGATAGGGGACGGGACGAAAACTACATAAATTAATTTTTGAAGTGTAATTTTTTTTTTAGTAGCAACCCGATTTTTAATTATATTTTTTTTAACAAGTCCTACCTCCAAAAAAATCATAGCTCTACTCCTGCTTCTTCGTATATATGTGGTTTACGTTGTTGATAATTTATATACTAGCATGCACATATATGTTAATTGTTTGTGACGTATACTATGCTTAGACAAATGTTTAATTGTTTTGCTAGCATGTTATGGCTCGTCTATGTTGGGAACAGAACTTTAGTGATTTAAGGTAATCACCTAAAATTAATTATAATTGAAGGTAATCACCAGAAAAATAACCATTAGACTGACTACAAATTTTTTAAGTTTCCTAGGATTTACGATTTTTGACATGTCGTGTGATTGTAGGTATATAATTTTTTCAATGACATGTGATTGTGGGTATATAATTTTTTCAATGACGTGTGTACCTACTATTGAATATTTCATTAAAATGCTTACGTCCCAAATTATTTTACGTTCAAGATTGAAGAGTCTAGCGGCGACGTGATGGTAGATGGTAGTGACTAGAACTTTATGTATTATAAGTTGTTTAGGTGTTGAGATGATCAAACATATTATATGTAAGTTTAATTGTCCATGTTTTCATGATAAATTTTTGAAAGTTTGAGTTCATTGGTCGAAGGTTGTTAGAGTTACCAGTCGTGCATTTTCGATTTCAACAATTCCTGTTTTGAACTTTTTCCAGATTCTACCCTTTTGTTAAAAATGTCATAAATTTGATTGTGCCGCAAATTTTTAAGCAAGATCGGTGGGTTAGAAAGGGTTATGAATTGGTTGATTGGAGAATTGGAATCACCTTAAAAGCACGTTGGATGAGAAAGTTATGACCGTTTTCTCAAGCTACGCTGGTTTTACCCAGATTACAATTTTTATAGCATGTTTGGCATAGTTTTTTTTAAACTCATTTTCAACAACATATTTTATAGGACCCACGTCTTTTATCAACTTTTTAACCACATATTTCACCAACTTTTTTAAAATCTCTCAAAAACTATTTGTAAACTCTACCAAACAAACACCTAAGTGATGTTGCTCTCTTATTTCACTTAACAAATTAGTTGATAAAATTATAAAATTATAGTACGTTATTCCATAATGTGTTAGTATTTTCTGGTCAAAAATCATAAATTTTCAAGTATGTTAGGTTGGTAAAATAATTTATGGCGACATCTCATGCTACTGGTAAATTTCGCGAATTTTAAGTTTTAGTTTTATATGATTAATTTCACTGACGGTTACTGAAGTTACCTTAAAATTTTAAAGTACTCACTAAAGTTCAAAAGTTACAGCACTGGTTAGGGCAGTACAACAAAACCGTCAAACCGAACCGAAACTGCTTTTTCAAAACCGTTGATTTAAGTCCACGTGGATCTGTCAACGTTTTGGTTTTGAACCGAACCAAACCACTTCGAAGTGTTTTGGTTTAGATTTCAATTTTTCCAAACCGTTTAAAAAAAATAAATTAATTTAAATTTTATTCAACTCAATTAAAACTAAATCCATCCATTATCCATATTAGACCCAACCCAATTAAAGCAAATATCCAACTCATTAAAATTCATCCATCATCCATATTACCGCTTCTCTCTTTATAGTTTTTTCTCGATCCCGACTATCGCTCTCGAAACCCTTGATTCGCTTTCGTCTAAACAATCACCATACTTTAATTTTCTTTCACCAAACTTCCTATAGATTTTGAGGAGTGATTCAATCTGTAATTCAGTAAAGTTCTCTATTTTCTTTGTAGCAATTTAGTTTATTTTTTGTCATATTTGTGGATGTTATAAGGAAATGGTGGCTCCACAGTTCCATCAAAAGATGCTACTCAATCTTGTAGCCTAAATATTTCACAAACAACTTTGAGTATTTTCAAACTCATTTCATCAATTTTTAAAGTTAGACTTGTTCAAAAAGCTCAAGCTGAGAACAATAATTTGATATATTATTTAAATGATCGTTGTGAAAATTTGACCAATGAGCCTTTCGACGTATAAATTTAGTGGAAATTGAATGCAAATAAGTACAAGACCATCTCCCAAATTACCAAAGATGTGTTAGTCATTCAAATATCAACAGTTACTTCTGAGTCTGCATTATCTACTAATGGTCAAATTCTTGATTTCATTAGGAGTTCGTTGAGTGCAAAGATAGTTGAGGCGTGATTTGCACTAATAATTGGTTGCATAGTAACAAGGAATCTATAGTGATTCGTCAATATTTAGATGAAGTAGAAGCATTAGATGATTAAGAGAAATCTAAAATATTTGATATTTCTATTCATTTTCTTTTATTACTAGCTTTATATTATTTAATTATAATTAATGAATACATTTTCTATATTATTATCTTTATACAGAGAATGAACATGATATAACTAGATATGTTGCACCAATTAATATCAACTAAGAGGTTAATCTAAAATATTGCTATCATGTTGTTATATTATAATGATTAGATTTGAAAGTGTAGAACTCTGTTTTGTAATATCTTGTTTTGGTTGGCAGCGATGCTAATACATTTTTTGTCTTTTATTGATATTAATATTTATGTTTTATCGTGATTCAATAGACTAATATTTATGATTTAACTTGTTCGATATATGTTTTTTTTGTTTGTTTGCTAATATGTGGTTTTAAACCGAACCAAACTACAAAAAGTGATTTGGTTTAGTTTTAAAAGTGAAGTGATTTGATTTGGTTTGAAAAAATTTCACATCGCTTTAAGTGGTTTGGACCGCCCAAACCGAACTATGTTCACCGGTCACTAAAATATATAATCATTTCTCAAACGGTTACTCCGTTAAGTTCCCAACCTAAAATGGTAATGTGGCACCATTAAGTGCTAACATGGCACATAATATACTATTATTTATTGCATATCAGTCCCTGTACTTAGCGTAATGTTCACTTCAGTCCCTATATTTTTAATTAATTTTCATATAATTTCTCTAAAAATTGCATCTTAGGTCCTTAATACTTTTACATATTTACACTTTGTCCCCAAATTTTTAATTATCTTACAATTAAGTCCTCTAAAAATTGTAACTTATGTCTTTCAATTTTTTACATTTTTATACTTTGGTCTTCCAAATCTATGATTTTAGTGGCCAAAATAAGTACAATTTCCGTGGCTAAAATAAATGTACTTTTAGTAAAATCATTGATTTTACACTCGGATTTCACCTAAACGAAAAAAATAACATAATTAAATCTAGTTAACAACTCACAAATGTCTGTTTTTAGTGGCCAAAGAAAGTGCAAAACCCTTACTTATCACTTAGAGTTGACCAAAATAGACAAAAATGTATTTCATTAACAAAAAGTACATTGACAAAACTTGCACTTATCACTTTTAATGACCCATTTTGCTCTCAAACAATACATTTCATTCTCTTCTCGCCATCACCTCTTCTGCCAATCTTGTTATCGCCATTACTTTTTATCCAAGTGAGTGTCCAAATGTACTTTTAGTCAAAAGTGGATATTTGTGAGTTCTGTCAAGTAGTTCATTATTTAATTATGTTATTTTAGGAGACCAAAGTGTAAATATGTAAAAATTTGAAGAACCTAAGTTACAATTTTTAGAGTACTTCATTGAAAGATAATTGAAATTTTGGGGACCAAAGTGTAAATATGTAAAAAGATTAAAGACCTAAGATGCAATTTTTGGAGGACTTATCTGAAAGATAATTAAAAATATAAGGACTGAAGTGAATATTACATAAAGTACAAGGACTACCGTGCAATAAACAATGGTCTATTATGTTCCACGTCATCACTTAACGGTGCCATGTCACCATTTCAGGTTAGAAACTTAAAGGAGTGGCCGTTTGAGAAATAACTTTATACTTTAGTGACCAGCGTTGCAACTTTTGAATTTTAGTGACCGTTTTGAAATTTAAGGTAACTTCTGTCACGATTAGTGAAATTAACCCAGTTTTAAAAACTTCTTACTCTCCTTGACATTTTCCGTTATAAATTAATTCAACACTTTTAAAATATTCAAATGGGAGTTTAAACTTAGAGTCAGTAAATATTTTTACGGATTTTTAGTGTTTCTCCGAGTTGAGACAATTCTGGCATTATAAATTTAAATAATGAATTTCAAACAAGAATATAAAAGGTTGAAGGCTTGCAAGATCCATGGGATCAATCAGGCTCGCACTTGTTTAGAAAATTTTGTACTAGATCTTATTGATACTATTATGTGCTATGGTGTTGAGCTTTCCCTTTCTCAACTCGCGTTCTTGTTTTCCAATAGAGGAAAATCCATTGTCATTTATTGGAGCACAATGTTTTTAATTGTCGTTAAGACAAATGTATAACCTTGTAATTTTAGAGTTGATTTTTGAGTACGGAAGTTGATCTTATCATTTAAGTGATTAAGTCAGTGTGTGTTGAGAAAGAAAAGAAGTACCGGCTCGGATGCTCCCTTTTTTTCAAATACTTTATGTGACTCTGTCTTTACCGCATGAGAAACATATTTTTTATTCACACATTTCATATAATTTTAGTTGGTCGAACACATTTCATGGAGTTGCTTAAATTATAATTTTAGTTGGTCAAACATATTTTTTATTCACACATTTCATAAGATCCACAAATTACAACCCACTTTTTATCTACACATTCATCAACAACTTATAATTTAAACACTTAAAAAATAATTTCAGCACTTCCAAACATGCGCTAAACACTAGAAAAATGTACGTCTCATTTAACGAAGACAATAAAAAATACAGTTATCTTTTCGACCCAAATTCATGAATCATGAAGTGCACAGCAAGTGACAATTTAACTGAAATTTTTTTAAACAAAGCTTTTTTTAGTGAGAATTTAAGTGCCACAAAAATTTTAGATCTCGTATTTGAACAGTTTAATTTGACACAATTTTAAGTGAGCATCCAAAAACTGGCAAAATCGAAGATTTGAAGGCCTCGAACAAGCTATATATATATATAAGAGGTGTGTTTGATTTAGATTAAATCAGATTATTTAGTAAAAGTTGATAAAAATTGATGAAGTGTGTGGTTGAAGAATTGTAAAAAGTCATGGGTCATTTAAAATGTGTAGTTAAAATTAATTGTTTGTTGTAAAACTATATATTATGACGAATGATTATTTAGTTTTATCAGGATATCTAGAAATAGTCTTAGTTACTCTAGAAGTATGTATCTTAATTAGATTACAACTCACATTGGAACCCCATATATATGGGTCCATCATTATAATGAAATACATAGTAGCTCTTTCAATTATCTTCTATTTTCTTCTCTTGTTTTCTTAGTTTTATAACATGTTATCAGCACGACCAAAATAGAAAGAAAATTCGAGAGCAATAATTTAGAAAATTCGTAGAATCTGGACAGCATGCACAAGTGTGATCAAACATTGATACTCAACGTTCTATGATCCGATCATTGTGAAAATTGGAAAACAAGTTCAAAACTCATTGCTATTAAAATCCAACGATTATAATCAATATCTAGCGGTTCATTAGTGAAAAATATATGTGTGAACAATAATGAAATTTGAATTCTTTGGAAGAATTTGGGTAGCTTGCGCAACTCTGATTAAACGTTGATATCTCAACGCTCCGTGGTCCGATCTTCGTGAAATTTGGATAGAAAATTCAAACCTCATTTTCTTCAAATCCAACGATTAAGATCAAGATCAAGATCATCGGTTCATTTGTGAGAAAATCACTACGTGAACAGTACGAATTTTGAATTGTACATATGGAAATGAAGTCAATTGAGTTAACAAATTGATCTTTATTTTCTGTTCATGGACAAATGTTAGTGTTCTCTTTTCTATCATCTTTGATTATAGATTTTTCTGTATTAATAATTAATAGATAAATGTTGCTTGAATATTGTTAATTATTACATACCAATATTCAGAATAATATTCTTTTAGTATTCTTGAATTTATACAAGTCAATATTTCTGAAGAATGTTTTGTTGGTCTTCTAGAAGAAGCACAACTTTACATTATATTAATATTTCAGTGGAATACACTTGCTCTCTAATAACTTAATTTATAAGATCTAATATTAAGCTATTATTCCTGAATAGCAAATTTTTATAAATTTTAATATTTTAAAATAATTTGTTGTTGCTTCCAAAGAATCACATCATTATATTAATATTCGAGTATAATATTACTTGCTCTCGAATAGCATAATTATATATGATATAACATTTATTATATATTTTCTTGATAAGTAAATCATTACATAATTTAATATTCCTAAATAATACTCTGTTGTTGCTAAAAAAAATAACACAATATTATATCATTATTTAAATATTACTTGCTTCCAAAGAGCATAATTTTATAATATCTAATATTTTATAAGAATATTATGTTATTGTTCCGTATAAGCATAAAATTTAGGGTAAATAGCACAAAACATCTCTACCTATTGAAGTTATTGTGGAAAACGTCCCTACTTTCTAAATTTTGGCACTTTCACCCTTACCTACTGGATTTCTTGCGCAAAACGTCCTTCAGTCCAAAAATCAGCCATTAACATAGGGGTAAATTAGTCCAAACACTTTTTTCACATATATATTACTTCTTTTAAAATTGGGGGGCTTCCCATGCAATTTCTAAAATTGCACGGCAGGCCCCCGTCCCCAAATCTGCCAAAACGATTCCTGCGACCCCGCCACCAGCACCGTCACTGCCACACCAATTGCTTTAATCAAAATCTTTGGTGGTAAAACATTGCCTTTGCTGCAATTCACCCAATTCACCCCACCCCTACCCACGCCAAACCCGCCCGTCAGCAATAGGGTAGATTTCTGACCCAAACCCGGTGCTTTGCTGGTAAAGCATTGCCTTTGCTGCAAGAAACTGATTATTATGGTGAAATAAGCCGATCCAAATTCTTCAGTAGATGAATTGTTTCTTGAAATTCCCAACATCAAAGTTTGTTTTATCAAAACAATCCCACAGCCTAAAGAAGCAACCCAATCAAAATCACTAAACCCTTCTTACCTTCTGATCCAATCTCAGCCAACAAATTTGTCGATCCCTTTTCTCATTCACTCCAAGGAGATGAAAGTTTCTCAAAAGTCAAATCAAAGTCAAAACAAATGAAACCCAAACAGTAATAACACTGAGAACACCTGGAAAAGGGGGCAATTTTGAGAGAGATTTTTCTTGACCAGTTTTAGGTTTTGAACCTATAAGTACCCATTAAATTTATATACTTGCTATGTACTTGCCATCTTATTTCGATCCCATTTGTTGCTATGTACTTGCCATCTTATTTCGATCTTGAATTGGGAGATTTTGGGGTTAGAAGGTCAATTGTATGAGATGATCTTGCACTGTGGTTTTAGAAGTGAGTAGCTAATGGGCATTTTAACTGTTTGTAATAAATTATTTGTTCTTTGGCATGTCTTTCCAAGAAAACGTGGACGGAAATAATTCTGATGGTTTATTCCTATGTCAATGCAGTCAGAACGTTAAAATTGAGCACGATCCTAATGCTGCTTAATGTAGATTAAAGCAATTGGTGTGGCAGTGACGACACTGGTGGCGGGGTTGCAGGAATCGTTTTGACAGATTTGGGGACGGGGGCCTGTCGTGCAATTTTAGAAATTGCATGAGAAGCTCCCCAATTTTAAAAGAAGTAATATATATGTGAAAAAAGTGGTTGGACTAATTTACCCCTATGTTAATGGCTGATTTTTGGACTGAAGGACGTTTTGCGCAGGAAATCCAGTAGGTAAGGGTGAAAGTGCCAAAATTTAGAAGGTATGGACGTTTTCCACAATAACTTCAATAGGTAGGGACGTTTTGTGCTATTTACCCTAAAATTTATATATGTCAATGCTTTAGAAAATATTGACTTCGTCATGAAGACTAATTATTGGTATATTAATATTTTATAAAAATATTGTATTAATACTCATGAATGGGTATAACGTTACAAATATCAATATTAAAAAAAATGATATTGTTGTTACTAAAGAAACGCAAATTATAGAAATATTTTAAAAAAATATTGTGTTGTTACTCTTGAAAAAGCGCAACTTAATTAAACAAGTATTATATGATTACTCTTAAAGAATTACATACCAATATTCTAAAGAATATTGTTTTATTTATTTTGAGAAACACAACTTTACATAAATTAATCTTCTAATAGAATACTATGATATTATATACATCATTATTCTACAAGAATATTTAGTTAATGTTCCCGAATGAACATTTTATTTTATATATATATCAATACTCTTGGAGAATATTATGTATGATATTCTTGAAGAATATCAATATTGTAGCTATTGAAAAATTATAAAACTTTATACATAATAAGAATATTGTGTAATTGCTCTTGATGAGCGTACATTATAGGATTTTTTTTAATTATTCTTTTTCTGAACAAACACAATTTTATAATTCTACTAATATTCTAGAATAATATTATATTGTTGTTTTTGAAAATAAAACACAACATATGCATATAAGTATTCTAGAAGTGTATTTTGTTGTTGCAGAAGAAGCACAACTGTATATTATGTACATATTCTACTCTAGTAGAATATTAATTGTTCTCGGAAACGTAATGTTATAAGATCATTAAATTAAATATTGCCTCAAATCTAAAGTTCGTTAATCCAATAAATTTAATGCTTTGACATGTTGTTTAAATCGCATAGATTTCAGACATGACGACAATTGTCGCATACCTATTGTACATACATGCTTCCCATGACTTCATTAAAGAGAAAGGGAAGAATGATGACATAAATATTGTGTTACTCGGTTTTCTTTTAATTTGTACTACAAAAATTTTAATACAATTAAAATTCGCATCATATTGATTCAAGATGGTCAAACCACTCATGCCAATTTGAACCATTTAGGATATTATTTGTATCTAATAGATACATCTACTAGATGATTTGTATGGTGTTATTATTCGTAACTTGAAGTTTATGAAATTAATTTATCAAATTTTAAATTATAAGCATAATTTTTATAATATACAATTATGAAGTTGTTTTGTTAATGCTAGTGAACATAAACTTCAAATTTTTAATAAATTATAATTGAGATGATGATAAATGGTTTAGTCTTATTGTTTGTTCAACTCCTCAAATTACTTTTTAAACCATTATTATTAAGAACAAAGTATTTTTCTATTTTTATCTAGAGGATGCTATTTGTTATGCATCAACACTTATATAGTTCATGCCAACATCAAAGTTATTTCCACTATAGTTGGTTTATGTTCAAGTCTAATATTATCAAGCTAATGATTTTTTATAGTACAATATATGTACAATTTGTCTACCATAGTGCACTGAGATGTAAACTAAAGAATGTTGAGAATATATATTTAGTTTGAACCCTTATAAAATATCTTAAATCTTAATGGGTGATATTTTATAAAATGTTTTGTCGACTTTCATTTTGATAAGATAGTTTTCTCAACATTAGGAGATAAATTAAGCAGTTGGAAAGAATACATAAAAATGCATCATATTATATTTTCTAAATCATCGCACAACAACAATATGAACAAAAAAATCGACAGATAACTAATTTGTAGGTTATACAATTGACAGATGTAATTAGCGACCAAATATATTAACTAAGTCTCATATACTAGCTGTAAATGCTCCAATTTATATTGACGTCTTGGAAGAACAATCCATTAATATTATATTTGGTAAATTTAATGACACGCTTAAAGCGTGGTAACATTTGATTCTAAAACAAAAATCTTCAAAAGAAAATTAAAGCAAATATTAAAGTTAGTCATATTCATGAGGAAGTATATACTATTGGAGAGTATATACACATAAAAAACTATAAAACCCCAGAAGATGTTCAGTTAGCTGAAATAATAAAATGAATAGATCTCGATAATTTATATCGTTATGGAAAAGAAATGGAATAAAAAAGAAAATATTGTTGACAATACTTTTGTACATAGTGTAGTGCTTCATATTATGAAAGGTAGCGAACATATTGAAAAAAATTTGTCAAAGAATTAATTAGCCAAATAAAAAGATATAATCCAAGTAAAAATGAACTTGTTAGAGAAACCTGAAGTTTCTAGACCTACAGTCCTAACACCTAAAGGTGTATACTTATGCGAAAAAGGAATGAGAAAGATGAAGTCGTAACATGTAATGCACGACTTTTAATATTATGAATTTCGTATAGGCTTATATAAAGCAATCACAAATCGATTTCTTGTTAGTCTGTTAATGAATGAAACTTGATATTCGTATAATGAATATATTATATAAATTGCATGAGAATTTAATATGCATGAAGTATATGGTTCAACTTTTTGAGAACTTAATCAACCAAAGTACAAATTTCAAGTGATATTATCATGATGGAAAGTAAATATGCGTTATACTATTTTTTCTTTGATCGATATTTTGTCCCATTGGCTTTTCATGTCAAGATTTTTAATGAGGCAATTTTTATCGTTTATTAAAAGAATTATGTACTCTTTTTTCTTCATTGGGATTTTTCCCACTTGATTTTTTTTAGTAAGATTTTAATGAGGTATATTCTTTGTGTAAAAGACATGCATGAGAAGTGTTATATATATTATAGTTGTGGATGTTTATAACCTACTATTTACACTCAACATAACTTTATGTTTATACTCCCGTGTCTTACAAATTACATACGAGACTCCTGAAGGGAACAACAACAAGATATGTTTTCAATGTAATTGCATGAGACTATCATAATGACTACAATCAACCAACTATATATGATATCTTGTATAAAAATGGTATTGCTTAGAAGTTATAAGTTATAACAAGTTAACAACATGGAACATATTTTTCCAGAATTATTTTATATAAGTTTTAAAAAGATGGTGGCATTGAAGACATGACGTACGAGATATTGATGGCTCAATACAATGATTTCTATTGATTGAAATAAGGAGGAGTAGTTGTACTCTTTTTCATCCTCTCAGGTATTGTCCTATTAGATTTTTCTGACAAAGCTTTAACGAGACAATATTTGATTACTCTAAATTTGTGATAATTTTTTTTTCTCTTTCGTTTAATATTTTTGTCCTATTGTGTTTTTGCCAAGTAAAATATTTAACGAACCAGGTATTATGAAAATAATTATTCAAGGTCGAGCATTGAATAATTAAAAATTTAATTGTTGTGTTGTTTAATATATTTCTAAAAGTGTTGCTTTATTTTCGAACTTGAGGCATATAGTAAGAAACTTAACATTAACTAAAGTCTTGTTAATTCTTTTGGCTTAGTTTAAATTTGTAGTTTATTTTTATTTTTGTTCGAGGATGAACAAATATTTAGTTTGGGGGTGTTTGATAAGTGCATTTTGCGCACTTATTAGGACCTTTAAACAAAGTTTTTATTCCGTCATTTTATTAAATTTTTACTTAATTTGGTGCTTTATTCTTCATATTTCAGTTTTGGGCCTGTTTAATAGTAATTGGAGAAGATTTGACGAAAAGAGAAACATTTTGATGAAATTAATGAGTAAATGATATACCATTGGAAAGATAATCGAATTACGAGTCCACCACTTTTTACGGATCTCAATTTGGAGCTTTCTACGAGCAGTTATGGTCGTTTGAAAAACAGTCACTCAGTGTAATTTTTGCCTGCGGAAATTATGTATAATGCTTTGCTTGCATTTATTGACTTTGCACCATTTTTCATTTATCCTCATTTATCCTCAAAATTTTAAATTTGTGTTCCCCATAAAAATAGGATTTTAGTGTAGCACCTTGCTTGAACACAACTACGAAAATTTCAACTTCTTCATCAACATTGATCACAAAATCAATTTTAGAAGAGATAGAAGAGTTGGAGAATTGCTTGTTTAACTCGTGCTTTTGTAATCTCTGAGAAAGTGGGATCGGAGGCTCATATGGTTTGATAGGAATGGTTGACGTAACCTGTGGTGTATCTGAACTCTGTTTAATATCTGATGTCTGTTCAGTCTGTTCCACGTGCTCTTCATCAGTGGACGGTATATTTTCTTTATTTGCAACTGGCCTATTCACATGAATTTCTGGTAATTGAACATCACTTCTGATAGTAATATCCGTAACACTTTTCTTGGGATTTACCTCTCTATTGCTCGACAACGTACTTGCTCGGCAACGTACTTATTACTCTGGCTGATATAGCAACTGCCATCTGACCCATCTGTATTTCCAATTTTTTTATTGAAGCGCTTTGATTTTGAAGATTGATATCTGTCTGTATTATGAACTGATCAATTTTTTCGATGAATTTACCGAAAATGTCTTCTAGTGAAGTTATCTTTTCTGGCTCTTGAAACTGAGGACCTTGTAATCTGATATTATTGTAATTATCCTTCCAAGAGAAATTTGGATGATCTGTGATGAATTTTCCAATAAGTATGTTATCTTCATCAATTTTAGAAGTAGCCAATTAAATCACTATATTGGCATGCTGCATTGCAAGGAAATCTCCAAACAGCATGTTGTCTTCATCAATACTAGATTGGCTCTGGATGATTTGTGAAGTCAGAAAGTCTCCAACTAGCATATTGTTTTCATTGATTTCCTTATTCCATCTCGTGTTGTGGTCTGAAAAATAAGAAGAGAACACTGAAATAAAATAAAAATAAAAATAAAAATTTTAAAAAATAAAGTTCGAATTAGTGTTAAAATAATTGAAAAAGAACTAAAACTAAATTCCCGGCAACGGCGCCAAAAACTTGTCAGGGATTTTGTGTGTTTAATAATTCCGCAAGTGCACGGATCGCTCAAGTAATAAAGTAGATGTTGAGTTCAAGTATCGTTCACACGAAGATTTAGATAATTCAGTTTAATTATACTAACCTTAATCGAATCTAACAACTTTTGATGATTTTGTGATGTTTAAAAACTAATAAAAATATAAATTAAGAACAGTCAAATAATTATAACTCAATTAAGTAAAAAATAAAATTAAAGAAGAATTACTTTAAAATTGGAAAATAAAAGAAAATAAAAGAAAAGTGTACTAGGATCCCGAATCCATTTATATCAATTTCTTTTAACCCGAATCGTTGAATTTGATAACATGATTTAATTATGAATATCAATATTCCTAATTTGTTTAACAATCTCTCTCGAGTAGATTTAAACATATCCCTATATGTGACCCAACTATATCTCTATGACGGATACGAACATATAAGAATGCATTAGAATTTGTGAATACTTAAAGATTACGTAAATCATAGCGGTATATCTTTATCTCCTATCGGACTCTACGATAATTGATACTATGTATAACCTATTTTCTATCTCTCGAAGGTAAAACAAGCCACAAGAATCATACAACTATTGCGCACATAATTGTAGATGAAGAGAAATTAATATCAATTATTCAGAATTAAAAACGTGCTTAAATATCAAAAACTAGGTTCAAACAATTAAATGATTCATGATACAAACTTCATCACGATCCTAGTACTATTTAATTCTAGCCTAGTATACTAATAATACGAAAATAAAGAAGAGATGAAAATATGGAGTTCATCACCCGGATAAGAAGAACTTAAAAAAGAAAAAATCTTGATCTTGATCTTCGTTTCTTGCAATAATCTCTTGTTTCTCTCCCCAAATTCGGCTCTCTAAAATTCCACCAAAAAAGACTTTAATCCGGCTCCAAGTCGGCCCCAAAACGGCTCTTTTGTTACTAGTTAAGAACTCATATTTATAGTTACCTAATTGTGCCATAAAAGATCCCACAATATTATAGAGTTTGTGGCCCAAAAGGTTTCCTAATTGCTTTAGAACTCAAAAAAGAAACAAAATTTTCGCAGACAAAAATTATACTGGGCGACTGTTTTTCAAACGGCCATAACTTCTTGAAGAAAGCTCCAAATTAAGATATGTAAAAAGTGGTAGACTCGTAATTCGATTATCTTTCCAATAATATATCATTATTCATCGATTTCATCAAAGTGTTGCTCTTTTCGTCCAATCTTCTCCAATTACTATTAAGCATGTCCAAAACTGAAATATGAAGAATAAAGCACCAAATTAAGTAAAAATTTAATAAAATGACGGAATAAAAACTTAGTTTAAAGGTCTTAATAAGTGCACAAAATGCACTTATCAATAAAATTATATATAATGATGAATGATTATTTAGAGTATGCTTGTGTGTGCTATCACTTATAAATCGGTCAAACATCATTTTCATCCACATATTTCGTAGGACCAATAACATTTTTTCACCTTTTATCCATACACTTTCGTAGAAGTCATAGTTTATAATATAAAAAAATATTTAACAAATATACTCTTTGTATAGGATGCATAGTAAATAGTTATAGTTAATCTAAACGTCTATATTTTAATCATATTCCAGTTCTCATTGAAACCTATATATATATAGGTATTGTTATAATAAAATTCACAATTGCTTTTTCAATTTTCTTATATTTTCCTTTTGTCTCTTAGTTTCAATAACATTGTAAACAAGCAATAATTGGGTTTGGGAACAAATCGAAGTCCTTTTCTTTTTTAAAGATTCTCTTGTGAAGACAAAACCTGTGTATCCAAAAATTACTTCAAATTATCAGACATCAAGAATTTCAGCACTCTGATAATATGAGAGGCTGGGGACGGAACGAATCAAATTACAGAAACCCATGTCTAACAATGCATCAGCCCTGGGCTTCTTTACTTGTTCACGGCATCAAGCGCATTGAAGGAAGATCCTGGCCCGCCCCCATCAGAGGTACCTTTAAAAACAATATTTTCTGAAGCCCATAAATTTATTTTCTGGTTTTTGCTCTGTTCTTTTATCTTTTTGAACATGCTATATGAAAATTAATTCATGTGGGAAAAAGGTGCTTAAACCCTACAATTATTGGCTAAATCTTTTTCGTTTTCTTTTAGCAAGGTGATAACTTTTTATTATTATTTTGTGTAATACTTGTTCTGAAACTAACGGTTTATTTAATAATTAACGTGAGGATCTATTTTTAGTTGGTGATAGGTTTGAGTTCCGTAGGGATTAATGATGACTCAAGGATTGGTCTCATGGCCTAATTTTGATATATGGTGGAGAAAGATGTCTTACTGTATAATGATTAGGGGGATGTTCTGTCTATACTACGTTTTACCTTCATAAATCTCTGGAAGGTGGAATAGCAACTGATTGGGTTATTCCTCCCTTGCTCCTCAGCCTACAAGGGTACAGGGTATTAGCTGCTATAAACATAATTGATTCGTCCAATTACATAACCATTGAATCACAGCTCGTGATCAGGATTCTATTTTATCATCAATCCAATCCCCACTCACTTTTTTCTTTTCCTAATCCTTTTATCGTTCTGGTTGTAAATAAGGCTTACCTTCACTCCGCTAAAAGTATACTCAGTCCATGGAATTAATCAATTAAATACTATGATGAGTTGGGAATTTAGCCTTTTAGGGAGTATGGCTTAGTGGTACTAGTATTTAGCTTTTGCCACTTGTATTAATTGGTTCTGCTTAACATTCAACGAATTAGCTTGAGCTTTTGGTTTAAATCTAAATCCAATACAAACAACTTTCAACGTATCAAAGTGGGTTTAGCAAGTAGCAACATAAAAAATTTATAGTTTAGTTAGAGCATGATTTATGACTAACTTCATAACACGTGTGTTTGTTTATTTTAACCTATTATTTTTAATATACAGTTGATCAACTTGGCTCTGTTTATTTGACTTTACTTCTGTATGGTTTTGTTATGATATGTTTGATATATTGATTCATTCATGATTAACTAATTGCACGTCGTTCCACCAGTAAAAGAACAAAGTGAATGTTCTTCTCGGGAGACCGTGTTATACTTGGCTAAGATTTTTTCAATGACATGTCATAGGTCTTCCGAATAATATAGAGGGATTAGTGATCAAATGTAAGTTTGGATTACGAGAGAACTAATTTGGGGATATATTTCTGCCTGGGTAAAGAGAAGTAGGCCCCTCGCTATAGGTCATTTGGTTAATACAGACAGCCTTGGGATTTGATGTGCAAGCACAAGTTGGTATCATGATTGTGTACTTGGAGATATGGTGATTGTCTTCAAGAGTCGTGGGTTATATTAAATGGTTATGCATCTTGGAGTTGCACTCTTGGTAGTGTAGGTAGTACCCTGATGGGAGGAACCAGTATCACGTCCACAATCACACCCTTCATTTATATAATTTCACTGGTAGTTTGACCCTAATGGTGGACCATATGGCTTGTCTTTCACATGTTCATCAGATAGGGGATAATGTTGACTTTGAATCCTTCTTGATTACACAATGGACTGAGACATTATCTAAGGTCCGATGACTAGATTTGATACAAGCATTTATTTCTTCAGATATTACGATATTCTGAAGACTGCAAGTGCTCATTTACTTCAGTTGTTTACAACGTGGTTGCTTTATATGATATCTAATATATTAACTACATTCATTGTGTTTCCTTGTTTGCTTTTGATAAATCTTTCAAAATTTTGTCAAATGAAATTGCACACGAGAGGTATATGTCGGTGATCAAAAGTAAACACTGAACCAAATCTCCTAAAATTGCATCCACGTGTCATACTAGTGGGTATGAAGTGGAAACACCAAAAAAAAAAAACAAGACAGTACATGAAGTTGGATTTCCTAAAATAAAGTCTGCAATCCATCAAAAGCCCTCCTGTTGTGTTCTCTCCATATTGCCCCACAAGGAAATGTGGTGCTGCCTTTCTTGTCATTTCCCACATTTACTCCAGTTTCTGTTGGCGGTTTAACTGGCATATCAGCCACGCATGCAATTATTATCATTATTACGCCATTTGCTTCATATAGTAATATTGCGATTTGTTTAAAACATGCATTGGGGGCAATATCCTTACGTTTTTTGTTCATGTATGCTCATGCATGGAGACACCTGCAATTTAAGAATGGGTTTATATTATATATTTTTTCTTTTGTTATTTATGTTAAATTAACTTGAAGTAACTTGGTTGGAAAAAAATTGAATTCATTGGAATTTTTCAGTAAATGTAGTTCTGTGTCAAATGGAGTGGTGATTTATGTAGTTGACTCCAAATTAATTGGGAGCAAGGTTTATTTTACTGTTGGTGTATGCAGGTCGACTCTGGATTCATGCTGCTGGGAAGGCCCCAGAACCAGCCACAATCAAAGCAATGGAGGACTTTTACAGGGAAATCTATGCGGTTAATGGAATAACAGATATCAAGTTTCCTGAGCACTACCCAGTTTCAAGACTTCTAGGTATCAAATTCAGTTTTTTATTTATGTGATTGGTGCGCAATTCCTTCTCCCCCCCCCCCCCATATATATCTGGGAGTTAGGAAGAAAAGCAGTAGTAGTGAATTTCTGTATAAAATGTCATTTTTCATATTTATTTTGGAAGTATTTTGTTGAATCTGCCAGAAATTAAATCTAATGGATATGTTGGATTTGCCAGCCTCACAATCCTAAATTGTTTCTATTGATGGAGTGTGACTGTGATTGATCACACCACCTTGTGATTATTGTGCATGTTTGTCATATGAGGGTAGAACCTTTGAGCCATGTCATGATTTTTTCTCGTTCCAAATTGGGTAATCCATAATTATCCATAAATGATATGATGTGTACCACCATATTTTTGGCCCTGCTTATTTGGTGAAAGACACAACTTGTCATGATACTCATTCTCTTGTTTACATTTGGAAACTATTTTTGATTCTGCTTTCATTAGAAAGTACACATTAAGGATTTGTCACAATTCTAGATTTAATGTTTTTCTTGATCTTCCAATAAGCTGCTACAAAATGTTCCATCTGATGTTTATTATTTGTTGTTATGAGCTAATCAGTGACTTCAATTTTCACAGGTTGCGTTGAAATAGTTGGTTGTGTTACATGCGAAGAACTAGAAAGCTGGGAAGCCATTCCTGAAGGGGTGAACACCTAAATCTCATGCATCTCGTACTTTTTAGCTATAATGATGTGGATACTTTTGTAATTTGGTCACGATGATTTGCATATTTTCTACTCACATAATTCAAACACTTTTGCTTGCAGGTGAGACTAGAAGGGCAAACAGCTTTTGTTTGGCTATGTGAGCAACCACAGGTTTCAGCTTCCTCATATATATGATTACATGAATTTTTTGCTTCTTTTACATCAAGTAATCCGGATATATATGTTTCGGTTTTACATCAAAGAAGAATAATTATTTGTCGTTTTCTTGATGCAGAAACTTATAGTACCGTTTGAGATGCGAGGGTACCAAGGAGTTTATAATTTGGAAAGGAAGGTATGGAGGGATAACTAACGTCATGCATTCTATTAGGTTGAAATTATCATTTTACATCTATCTGACCATTTTGCTTAGTTCTCGAAGAAACCTGAAGTTTGTTTTGGTCTTGTTGTGTAGATATATGAATCAGCAGTTAGAGGTCTCACTTCTGTTCTCGCTCCATTACCGGTTACATTTCCTCTTCCAAATCCGCGAGATCGTTTTTCTTTGAAACCTGGATCACTCTCTTCTAATTCCAATGGCTCAAGTTCATCAAAAATGGAGAAATCACCTACTCTGCAAGCAGCCATAGACGGTGCCCGAGCAGCTGCAACACAATTTACTAAGAATAACAGTTCTGTGCCTACAACAACGCTTACCATTGAAGGCAGCGTTAAGCCTGTATCCTCCGGAAAAAGGAATAAATCAAACAATAAGGTTCAAAGGCGCGTTGATGAAGTACCCGAGAGTTGTGATGCGACCACTTTGGTGTGCAAAGCAGAATTTTAGATTTTATTCTATAAATTAGTAAGCTATGAATGCACTGGGGAAGTGATTTATCAATCTGTGTTTTTCACCTTGAGCATGATGCTAATGGTAGGTTTCATGTTATATATTTAGTTAGTCCATTGCGACAAGTTATCTTTTTATGATTTGTGTGTAAAATGTGGATTTTACCAGCAGTAATAAACAATTATTCCTTTTCCTGTTAAGAATTATAAATGAAATGTCAGGCGGCAAAACCGATATTTTGATTTTTGAGCTATGCTCCTTAATAGTGAAAAGTCACAACACCATGATGCTTCGCACAAGATGCGTCTTATGGTGTTGAGATATCGAGAAAACCATTGAGATATCGAGAAAACTATGTTTTGTGGTATAGATATCAAAAAAATTGCATATTATACATACGGATTTTGATATACTTCTCACCATGGAGAGTTTTTATAACTTCGACTGGACAAGTGTCTAGTGGAGATTGGATAATCAATTGATTTTTAATCTTCGTCACTTTTGCTTGTCTAATTCCCACTGAACACTTGTCTAGTGGGGATTATAAGAACTTTTCATGGTAGAGAGTAGATCAAAGCTCTATACATAATACTAATTTACTATAAAATTCATAGTTAATAATTAATCGGATGATATGATGTACGAGGAAAAGTCTTAAGTAGTCACTCATGTACTTGGAACATTTAAAATCACCAAACAAAATTATTCACGTTTCCCGCTTTTGGATAAGATTTGATAGAACATCTTGTAAAATAGAGTCCCCCAAAATCCATAGTACTTCACAAATTATTGAAGGATTTGGAGTGTAATGTACTATCGTGCTTCGAAAAGTGACGTAAGTAGACACATTCACGAGCACCAGCAAATCATAATTTTCAAAAATATTAAGAGTTCGTTTGGTATAGTTTATAAACTAATTTATTTGACACAAACTAGTTTATAAATCATATCAAATGAGTTCTAAGTACTTTTATCAAACATAATTAGTAATGAAACTCAAAGTTAAATATTTATTCACGCGTAATAAACAATCAATCTTCTTAGAACGTCTATAATACTAGATACCTTCTAAAAAATCTATATGGCAAGAAAGAGAAAGAAACGAAGAGAGAGATAGAGTGGAAGAAGGAAAGAGAAGGAAAAAATAAATGCGAGAGATATACACAATTTAATGAAAAAATGGGTGGAATGCCGTCTAAGAGGATGTCTAAAACTGGACGGCTTTCTACAATAAATATTGCCATATGAGTTTTATCTCCTTCACCTCATTGCTACATTAGTTGGATATTTAAAATAGAAGACACAATTGGAGATACTATTACTCATGCTCTTTACTCTTCAATGATTTTCCCAACTTTTTCCTCGAATTTTGCACCACCAACTCATTTACGATTCACCAAACATGAAGCGTTGTGTACGAGGTAATTTGATAGAAAAGTAATGATATAGCACCCATGGTAAGTAATAATTATGGTATCCACTTGACATGTGGTATCACCACATTGGTAACTTTTTTAAAAATTTAAAAAGTTATAAACAACTTTTTAAAAAGCAATCAATATGGTGATGCTACGTGTCAAGTGGATACCATAATTATTAAAAATTATGGGTGCAATGTCATCTTTCTTTGATAAAATTCACAACAAAAATCATGTGTCATGCTCACACCATACATGTTTTCATGAGGTCACGTTGATGGTGCAACTGTTGTATGAACATGCACACATGCACGGTGCAGTACCCCTATAGTACTCTCCTATAAAGCCCTAACCTTTCTCCACTTTCACTTCATCAAAGAGGTTACTAACCATGTCTACTGCATACTTTCTAGTGTTCTTCCTTGGGCTAGTGGTTCTTGCCACTCCGGCAGCTGCCCATGGTGGCGCCGCCTCCGATGAGCAGAGGCAGAAAGTTCTTATAGACCGTTTTTATGCTAGAATCAAGAACAAGCCATCACATATAGCAGCAATAAAGCCTCGTGAATCTCAACCAGCACTAAAAACAACCATGCATTTAGAGGAGGAAGCATCCAAGAAACACAACGCAAATTGTCCACCACAAGAAACTGCCATGAATCCAGCAGAGAAACCACGTAAGCCGGTAAGTTGGCCACCGGCAGAAACCGCCATGAATGCAGCGGATGAAGCACCTAAGTCCAAGCCAGCAGGTTGTCCACCGGAAGCAACCTCCGTGAATATTCCACCTAAGCCAGCAGGTTATCAACCGGCAGTAACCGCCATGAATACAGCGGGTGAAGCACCTAAGTCCAACCCAACAGGTTTTGTATCGACAGCAACCTCCGTGAATGAATGGGAGAAACCACCTAAGCCAGCAGGTTATCAACCGGCAGCAACCGCCATGAATACAGCAGGTGAAGCATCTAAGTCCAACCCAACAGGTTTTGTATCGACAGCAACTTCCGTGAATGAATGGGAGAAACCACATAAGCCAGCAGGTTATCAACCGGCAGGAACCTCCATGAATATTGCTATGGCGGAAGGGCTTAAGCAGAAGTACCGGTACCCGGCTTCGGCAGCAAAAGGGACGAGTGATTGATGACTTTTGACATGTTGTGAACAACGTAGCTTTCTACAAACTAGAATAATATTTTCATGGATGTTGAATGAAATCTTAGCATGAAAATGCTTTCTAATATATCTTTGAGTGCGATATTTTGGTTATGTTCATTTCACAACGTCCTTTCTTTTGCCTAACAAGACATTCTCGTTGTTAGTATATACAACGAAATCAATGCACTAATTGCTCGACCTTATTTTATTACATATAGAGCTCGTTTGATAGAGTTTATAAACTAGTTTATTTAACCAAAAATGATTTATTTGACAAAAAATTTGCTTTGTTAGCCGTCATTTTTTACCTGTTTTGGTCAAATAAAATAGTTTATAATCTCTACCAAATGGGGCACATATTGTTAATAGTTCGATTTCGCACTTATAAGAGTACGAGACTCTTGATGTACTCAAATTGTCATTAAAGCTGAAACAATGAGTTAGTTCAAAGCCCGTTTGGTGTAGTTTATAAATTGATTTTTTTTACCAAAATAATTTTTTTGGCCAAAAATGGTTTATTTGAATAAAAAAATTGCCTTCACAGCATGACATTGTTGACCATTATTGGTCAAATAAACCATTTTTGATTAAAAACTAGTTTATAAACTATATCAAACAAGCATTTAGGAAGAATTGTTAGGTCTAGACATTCATCATTGTGGGATAAAAAATTAAGTTACAATTTATTTTTTTATTCAAGCAACATAACATTAATGAAAATAATCTAATACATTACTTCAATCATTGCCTACGCGTTTTCTTACTTTGAAATCGTTGTATAATCAATATTATTGTTAAATACATCGTCATCAATATACATGTACAATTAGTCTATTATTCTACCGTTGAATCTCCAAACCAATTGCGTGGTTCAAACAGTGGGTTGAGGGCTTTAAGGCTTCTGGTGTTGAGTTGGAAAAAAAATGTGACCGATCGTCGGTGTCTGTGCTGATAATTTGAGTAGGAAAATACAGTTATTCGGTAAAAATGACAAATCTGGGTAATGTGAGAAAAATGAGGTTAGGGGCTTGAGAGAAGTTGAGGAAGTGGAAAGAACAAAAGTCATGCAATTAGAGAAATAGTAAAATAATAAAAATAAAAAAAATTCAAAATTTTAAAAACTTAACTTCCTAAATTTCTGTAGGATGAGCTGATCCGACGTGAATTCATATAAATCCGTCCATGCCAGGCATATACTATGCACATTATATATTGTATAATTACTCTATGGGAGAAAGAAATTCATTTTAATTTGCAAAATTAATTTTTTCAATATTAACTTAAAAACTTCTTTTTATGATGCTTTAAAAGTTGCAAAAATCAAATTTCAATGATAGGTAGTAGTTATTGTGACATAAATTAGTTGTTCATCAAGGTTTTTGTCGTGGAAGAGATAATAATAAATAAATTAAAAAAAATCTTGGGACAAGGTAAATATCCAAATTAACATTTAAATTAAGGTCAACAACCCGTCAATAAAAAAAAAATTTTAAGCTAGTTTGATATAGATTACAAACTAATTTATTTGACAAAAAATAGTTTATTTGATAAAAAAAAATTTGCATTTGTAGCATGATATTTTTGACAATTCTTAGTCAAATAAATCATTTTAATCAAATAAATTAATTTATAATCTACAGACTCTTAATACAAACTCAAGAAACAATAATAATAATAATAAAATCTTAAAATAAATGAGAAGGCGACGTTGTTATATTTTATCAAAACTTGTTAAAATCAAAAGATGTACCAGTTGTTGGAAAGGAAAAGATATGATATGATATTATATTATATTCGATGACTAAAATTGAACAAATTTTCAAATTTTGGATACCTTTGTAGTCAAAATTTGGAAGAACTTTAGGTCATATATTAACTATAATATCTGGAACCAGCGTAGATAGCCGTTAAATTTGAATTTATAAGTAATATGTATTATCTAAAAAAATTAGGGATCAGTTTGAATTTAAACCAATAGTATGGGACCAAAGCGTAATTTACTTTATTGTCCACATGTTACATATTTTATTTTAATTGGATAATTAGATATAATTTTGCATATCTTTTATCTAATTATTTTAAAGTGGGATAATTATGGTAGTGTATATCGTTTAGATTTTGGATGGATCTTTAAAATAAATGCAGTTAAGTTATCTTCAACAAATCTTATCACTTAGGTTATGGTTTTTTTTTTTTAAAGATTATAGTTCAAGATAATGTTTATCTTTTAAGTTCAAGATAATGTTTATCTTTTAAAGAGTTTCAGTTGGTTTTAATTATGTCTCTTGGTAACCCTATAAATAGAACCTAAGGTCCATCATTTATTTCACACCACAATATACAATTCTCTCTTAGTTTATACATAAGCACACGATTCAAGAAATTGTGAGGTGAAAGAGACAGTTTAACAAATTACTATTTTTCATTGATTCAAACAAGGTAGGTGTATACATGTTTTTATGTTACATGCTTATGGAATGTATATGATGAGTTATGTTACATGCTTTTGGAATGTATATGATGAGTCCACATGTATGTTATAAGATCGGACCGGAGTTTAGTAGCGCTACACATGAATAACTATTACCATTTAAGTTCGATATAGTTTTTATATCTCCACCATAAAAGTTCCAATGAAAGTTTCAAATGAAAGTTCAAGTTTAAGTTTCATGTTTCATGTTTGATGTTTTTAAAATTTCAAGTCCAAGATTCTATAATATTGTTAATGTATGAACACGTATGTGCTTATTGAGATTTTTCTCACCCTTTTCATTTTCCCCCTTCCAGGTAATTATGACTTGTGAAGATTCGAAACAGGGACAATAATCGTGGTGGAATGATTAGATTATGAGTCTTTAAGTAAATAAGGATTTTGAATACATGTTTTACGATTCAAGTTAGATTTAAATAAAATGTTAACTGGTTATCTTTTAACCAAAAATTCTAAATTTTATTAATTCATTTATTTTACAACGTTTACGATATGTTATTATGACTTTTGGGTTTTAGGATCCAGGCGTCACATTAACTATAAATTAACGTAATTTATTCTTTTTTGTGTACGTGACTTGAGGGTTTTTTCAGAGAAAAATTGTAAGTTTGGCATCCTAGTTGTTGTTCTTGTTCTCTTTGTGAGTTGTTCAAATAGTAGAAATTGATGGGTGTGGTAAATCTTAAGATATTATTTTTTTTAAGATAATTGAGGAATTTGAGTTAGTGAAATTTTATATGATTGTAACGATTTTTCGTGAAAATTTTGACAATTCATAAATTTTTCTCTATCTTTTATATTTTTTGTTTCGTTATTTTTGTCTAAACAAGGATTTTGTAGGTAATAAATAAATTGGTTTCAATTTTCAATAGTGGTATCAGAGCATAAGGTCGTTTACAATGTTGGTGCACAGACGAAAGAGTCAATTTTGACTTGTGGCAAATACAGATGAATGATGTTCTTGATTCAATCTGGATTGCACAAAGTTTTGAAAGGGAAACCAATCCTATTTCTGACAAAGATACTAAAAGAAAAGTATCTTGTTATAATTGTGGACAACATAGTCAGGTGAGAAAAAATTGTCCAAAAGGTAACTGCTCGATATCAGATACAGACAATATGTCTCTCTTTATGGGAGACGGTGATATTGCTTGAGTAAATATTTACATCCTCGTAGCATGTGCTAGTTGCCATGATAGAGGATGTGTTACTACTAGTGGGTCTACATATTTGTACATGGGCATTGGCTTGACATTAATGCAAGGTGTATAGTGAAATTGATGTTGATGGCTGATGAACTTTCAAGTAAGTCAAACAAGGAAGTTGAACCATAATATTTTAGCAAATTTATTCGACATGAGCTGATGAAATTATTAGAATTCATTAATTCTAAGTGATTATACTTATATGGTGTGAGTATGTTAATTCTTTGTTTTGAGAATTGAGATTGTCAAAATTTATTGTTTTTTTTTTAAATATCGAAATGAAGATATGTAGAAAAGATGATTGAGTTTTGACTCATTTTTCTTCAATGTAGAGATTGTTGGGATATTTTCTGAAAACTTGTCAAAATCAAAAGATGCGCTATTTGTTGAAAAGAAAAAGATATGATATGATATTATATTATATTATATTTGGTGACTAAAATTGAACAAGTTTTCAAAACTTGGAAGAACTTTAGGTTATACGTTAACTATAAATTGACGTTGTTTATTTTCTTTTGTGTACGTGACTTGAGGGTTTTTTGGGAGAAAAATTGTAAGTCTAGCATCCTAGTTGTTTTTCTTGTTCTCTTTGTGGATTGTTCAAAGAGTAGAAATTAGTGGGTGTGGTAAAGCTTATGATATTATTTTTCTTAAACTACTTGGAGAATTTGGGTGAATGAAATTCTATATGATTATAATGATTTTTCATAAAGTGAAAGTTTTGACAATTTATATCTTTTATATTTTTTTCTATATCTTTATTTTTATCTGAACAATGGTCTTCTGGACAATAAAAGAATTGATCTCAATTTCCAACAAGAGAATAGAAAAATTTAAGAACAAAGTCATTGAATTGGTTTGTAAAAGTGTTTTGGAGTAGCGGACTGAAATCGAATAAAAACTAATCAACAAAATCATGCTTTTTGTTACTTATCAGAATTTTCAGCTAAATTAAAAATTTAAAAATAACGGGGGAATAATTGTAAAGTTTGATACAAAATGAAGTTTTGAAAGATAAAATATAGTAGTTCATAATAATTTATTGACCGCGTTGAAATTTCTTTTGGCGCTACAATATTTTATACTTCTTTTGTAACATAAATTTGAAATTATCCCACAAGTCATTTTGTTTGAGAGTATTTTTTAGTAAATTTTGATATAAAGTTGATGAAATGTGTGATTGAAAAAATAATAAAAGTTGTGAATTCTATTAAATATGTAGTTAAAATTAATTGTTGACTTTTGACTATAATTTTTTAGCAGATTTTAATTTGGACTAAACAAAAACTAAAAAAAAAAAAATACTAAATTGCACCAAACGAAGGAGATAAGTATTTGAGTTGACAGCTAATTTCCATTGAAGAGCTCATTAAATAGATTAATTACTTAGCAAAAGCAGCATACATATCTGGCTTAAAACATTAAATTCTAAACAATATATATCCCAACATTAAATAGAGAAATATGAATGATTTTCCATGTATATCCAAGAGGGCTTCAATTTATAATTAAAGTGAATTGTTTTCAATAAGGATACAGCTATTATATGGGAGACTGTGATACAATAAAAAGCCCTTTAGAAAATGATAGACATTTGTTGCAAAGGGAATGGTCCAATTCTCCTATAAAACCTACACCTCTATTCAAGTTTTTCATCATCACACAATTTACAATTTACAATTCTAGAAGTCATGTCTACTACACACATGTTGGTGCTCTTTGCAGTGATGGTGGCTCTTGTTGTTCCATCCATTGCAAAACACAAGCCATCTCATTCACATTCACATGCACCTGCTCCCGCCCCCAAGCACAAATGGGAACAATTTTCGGATACTTTCGTAGCTGGAGTTGAGGAAGATTTGGGAAACAAGCACAACAAGCCATCTCATCATGCACCTGCACCGACGCCAAAGCACAAACGAGAACAAATTTCTGAGACTTTTGAAGATGGAGTTGAGGATGAACTCCATAAGAAGCACAAGCATCATGCACCTGCACCAGCGCCAAAGCACAAACGAGAACAAATTTTAGAGACTTTTGGAGATGGAGTTGGGGATGAACTCCATAACAAGCACAAGCCATCTCATCATGCACCTGCACCAGCGCCAAAGCACAAACGAGAACAAATTTTAGAGACTTTTGGAGATGGAGTTGAGGATGAACTCCATAACAAGCACAAGCCATCTCATCATGCACCTGCACCAGCGCCAAAGCACAAACGAGAACAAATTTTAGAGACTTTTGGAGATGGAGTTGAGGATGAACTCCATAACAAGCACAAGCCATCTCATCATGCACCTGCACCGGCCCCAAAGCACAAACGAGAACAAATTTTGGAGACTTTTGGAGATGGAGTTGAGGATGAACTCCATAAGAAGCACAAGCCATCTCATCATGCACCTGCACCAGCGCCAAAGCACAAACGAGAACAAATTTCGGAGACTTTTGGAGATGGAGTTGAGGATGAACTCCATAAGAAGCCCAAGCCATCTCATCATGCACCTGCACCGGCGCCAAAGCACAAACGAGAACAAATTTTGGGGACTTTTGGAGATGGAGTTGAGGATGAACTCCATAAGAAGCACAAGCCATCTCATCATGCACCTGCATCGGCGCCAAAGCACAAACGAGAACAAATTTCGGAGACTTTTGGAGATGGAATTGAGGAAGAACTCCATAAGAAGCACAAACCATCTCATCATGCACCTGCACCGTCGCCAAAGCACAAATGGGATCAATACTTAGAGACTTTAGAGCTGCAATTGAAGAAGAACTGAAAAACAAGCCATCTCATCCACCTTCACATGCCCAAACACTAGCATAATCACAATAGTCTTTAGTATGTAACGGTGGATTTTCTAGCCTATAGGCATTTCTTTTTTAGAATAATTTATGTGGTCGAATAAATATCAATGATGTTCCATTAAAATACCTTCTAAGCTTCATTTCAGAATATTTATATTCCATATATACCGTACTATTAAATATTAGTATCATTAATCGAATAAACAAATCACACTAGCTAGATAATCGTTTTAAGGAATTTTTAGCAAGAATTCTCAACATTAGACCAAATGATTTAGAATCACTTGAAAGTAAAACCAGGTGCACTCCATTTTGGACACCATTCGATAACTGAAATTCTTTCCAAATTCTAAAAAATGTTTCAAAAACAAAAATATATAGATATAAATATGTCTTAATTTTTTTACTTTCTAATAAAATTCATATACTTAGAGAGGAAACTTCACATAACTTAAAGAAGCATTGGATTAAAAATTGAAAACGTGGGATCCATAACTAGAAATACACTTGATAGTGAGCTTTAATTAAAATATGTTTAATAGTGGAATTTAACCTTTCACTAAAAAATTTAACAAGTAATTAATTATGAATTTTTGCTCATAAAAAATCTTTACTTCATTTACAAAAACTCTTAGGGTCCGTTTGATTGCTATATTTTCCATGGAAAATGTCACATCCGAGTAAAATATTTTCCTACTTTGGTTGTTTGATAAAAGGTGGAAAATGAAAATGAATTTTAGGGTACAACCACTTTAAACTTGTTTTTGACCAATTTCATGAAAAATATTTTTCATAGGAGAGAGGGTGAATTTTATTTTCTAACTTATATGAAAAATATTTTTTTTTTCTACTTTTACCAATCAAACGTACCCTCTAATACTTTTGTACATTTCCATTATCTAAAAACGAAAATATAGACATTGTTTTGGTTATACAAAACAATTACAGAAACAACACATCATGATTTTGATTGATATTAATGACGGTTTGTTGAAAATATTTCGTAAAACAAATTATATTTAAGAAATCAAAACACCTTGTGTTCATTAAGTTTTCCACGACGACTAAGTATTTGTTCGCTTGAAACGTGCAAAAGCATTGTATCGTGAATAATTAATAAAGAGTGAATAAAGTATCGTTTTCACGGAAATTTGTATCTAACTATGAATCAATTAAATCTAACCTTAAGCAAATTATCCAAAAATTGAGAAAATTTTGATTTTAACTGTGGACTTACTAAAATTAAACTAAACCGTATGTCAAATTTTTGGAAAAGTTAAGAATATGAAATAGCACCATGACTTCACTGATTTTTCTACTTCTTTCCCGTTTTTCCATATTTTATGGGAAATTGGGGCAAATGGTCCCTAACCTTTACTCTTATTGTGTAAATGGTTCCTAACTTTTCATTTTTGGTAGAATAATCCCTAACCTATCTATTTAAGTGCGCAGGTCATTATTTGATAAAAAAGATAAATATGCCTTTATTTTTTTTAGAAAATTTTTCAATTGGAGTCCTAACCTTTGTAAAGAGTATAAATGAGTCCGATACTTTTATTTTTTATTTTTAAAAAAAAAAACTAACAAATTGTTAATAAACTAAATTATTTTGTATATTTTACGAACTATTATAAAATAACTAAAATTTAAGCTCATAATTATTAACAAATGTGTTAATTAAAATTATTTTATTATTATTAAGTAATCATTAAAATTTAAACTTTAATTTTATCATTACAACATAAAAAAATAACTTTGTCACAAACTTAATAATCAAATATTATTATTTCATTGAATTATTCGTTTATTAACTACAAATATTAGAGTTCAAATAGTATTCTTCATATTTTAATTTATTGTTTTATTATCGTTCAAAATAAAGAACACAAAATGTGTAAATTAATTTTTGTTATTATTTTTATATTAAAAAAACATAATAAGATTGGTTTAATGTCATAAAATTATATATACCATTTTATTATTTATTTAACTTAATTTTTATTCAAAATTTTCACATCACATAACAATTACATATACTTAAAACGCAATAATTTTATATTTTTCTCTTATGAAAAATTTATATAACACGACGACAGTGATATATTTAATATGCTAAATTAAACATTATTTAATAAATGTATTTATTTGCACATTTTGCAAATGTTAGAATCCAATTGTAATTTTTTTAACTAAAATTAAGGGTATTTTTGTTTTATTTATCAAAGAAAGACCAATTGCGCACCTAAATGAATATGTTAGGGACCACTTTACCAAAAATAAAAGATTAGGGATCATTTGTACATTATTGACATACGTTATAGATCATTTGCGCCAATTTTCCATATTTTATCGCGAATGCACCATTAACACAGGGTTTGTCCTTAAATAACGAAACACGCCAAGAATGAATAGAAATCAATCTCGAATTACTGACATTAATCCAGTAAAAGAGCCGAGATAAGTGTAAATCATTAGGGAAAAACGTAAATTGCATCAAACAATAGAGATAAAGGTTATCTAAAGCTATAGCAGATATTTTAAGTTGACAGCTAATTTTCATTTGGGAAACTCATCTAATAGATTAATTATTTACCAAATTTAGAATAGTACATTAGAGGCCAAACTTATATTCTGAAGTCTATCAAAAGCATGTTTGGTAGCTATTTTTTTCTAAAAAAAATCTATTTTTTTGTTGATAATTTTTTATTTTTCAATCTTTTTACACTACAAAAAAGTTTGAAAAGTCAATAAAATACCCAAAAAAACTACACCAAACATGCCCTAAGTATTTGTCTGGTAGAGTTTAAGAGTAATTTTTTAGGAAATTTTTTTAAAAAAATTAATGAGATGTGTGGGTGAAAAGTTGATAAAAGTTGTGGATCTCATAAAATATGTAGTTGAATATGAGTTTGGAATAAAAATAGTTTTTAAAATTTTTTTTTTTTTTTCAAACATGCTCTAAATGATAGGTTTAATGAAATGTAAAGATATGAAATTCATTTTATTAGACCTATCATTTAATGTTACATAAAATGATGAGCATCACCAATTGTGATAAATAAAATTACTGGATTAAAAAACATAAGAAAATCATAAACTTTGTCATTTACACAATAAACCTTTTTTTCCCCAAATCAAACTATTATAAGATGGAGTATTTATTAAATAATGAAAATTAATTTACAAACAAAGTCTCGAAATACCAAAAAAAAAAAAAAAAACAAAAAAGAAACAGATAACATTACAACTGCTTACTCGTATAACATTTGGAATTCTCACTAGGATCACGCAGATAAGATTTTATTTATATATCTCCAATATTCTCCTGCTAACATAGTGAAAATTAGGATCTATACCTATTTATCTATATCTATGAGCGTCTCTCATACAACCGTGGATTGTAGAAAAAAAAAAATTTTACTACGTAAGTAAAATAGTCAACGTCTACAAATATTTATTCACCAATACAAGCTGTCACATACTCTGTCAAGTTGACTTGACAGAAAAAAAAAATAGACAATGTCTAACGTTCTGTCTGATTCTAGACATGCTGACTCAATAAAATTTAAATTTTTCATGCAGATTTAAATTTTCTATGTATATTTAAATGTAATCTAGTATTTATTTGAATAATATAAAACCCACCTAGATATCAATCCATAGAATGTATGAAGACCAAATTTGAACACGAATGTCTATTTATTGGATATCAACGCCATGTAAATCGGAAGTCTTCTAAAATTTGTACCACATATATAGCAATTCATAGAATACATTGGAGATGCTCTAATAACATATTAAATATCACGTAGAGTAGAATCGTTTTTTGGACGATTATATCTAGAGTTGACAAAAGGGCCGGCCTAGCTCAACCGAGCCACTGGGTCAACCTGGTCCTAATTAATTTTTTTTTTTTAAAAATAATTTCATTTTAACTAAAAAGATACACAATAAATCTTTTATGTTAAAAAATATGTATTAGAAGTTAAAAACAAAATATATAAAGTAATTTAATAATTATTCTTCTTGCTAATGTGTATATATATATATATATATATATTCGCGTATACACAAGCACATTTATTCTAAAACATGTATTTGAATTTTGTTATTGGGGTTATTTAAAAAATGAGTGATTAGTATGAACTATGAAGAAAGAGATTTAGTGATAATTTTGATTTGTCACATACATAATTTTATATTAAAATTGCATAATTACTTTTAAATATTTTAATAACAAAATGAAACACACGTAACACACATTTTTTGAAAAATAACTTTGTCACAAACTTGATACTCAAATATTATTATTTCATTGAATTATTCGTTTATTAACTACAAATATATAGTTCAAATTGTATTCTTCATATTTAATTTTTCATTTTATTATTGTTCAAAAATAAAGAACACAAAATGTGTAAATATATTTTTGTTAAAAAAATAAAATAAGATTGGTTCAATGTTATAAAATTATATAAGTCATTTTGTTATTTATTTAACTTAAATTTTATTCAAGTTTTTCATATCACATAACAATTACATATAGTTAAAGCATAATATTTTTATATTTTTCTCTTATGAAAAATTTATTTGACACGACTATATTGATATATTTAATATTCTATATTAAATATTTTTTAATAAATGTATCAGACTTATTTGCACTTTTTGTAAAGATTAGAAATTTAATTGCAATTTTTTTAAACTAAAATTAAGAGTAATTTTGTCTTTTTATCAAATAAAGGAATCACTATACCAAAAATAAAAGATTGGAGACCATTTACACGTTAGAGACCATTTGCCCAATTTTCCTATATATTAATTGTAAAAATTTAACCACATTTAGGACCTGCAAAAAGGTATACCAGCTATACGGGAAAGCAATAGAGCAGAAAATGGGATTTGGCAGATCAGAAAGTGGTTCTCAGGCAAGGCGAAAAGCATATCGGTTTGATTTGGTTAGTTTTTTTCAAAGAATATAGTGAAAGTTTTCTTGGATAGAGATGGGTTTTCTTAAAAATAATTCATTCTTTGAATTAAAAAGATAATTCTTCTGATGGTTACTTTTACTCAAAAGAGTAGCCAGATAAGTCACCGTTTTTGGAATTTTTTGAGGTTTATTCCAGTTCTTTTTAACAACGTGGCAGATGCTTACTGACTACCCTATCTCTTGTTGCTAGAATATACATTATAAAAATGTTTACATTTCACTATAGTTTCGATGTGGGATGATGTTGATGATTTTCAAATGGGATTAAAGTTAATATTTTTGGGTGCAAAATGACAAATGGCTTATTAATTTTTGGTATATAGCCTTACATAGACATTCGTTTTCAATCAGAACTCGTGCATTTCTGTAAGGCCATTCACTTTTTCCTGCGGCTCAATTCCCTTGATCAATGACTGAATGAGAATGGTAAAAAAGTTACTTTAAGTAATTTTATTTCTAAACTTATTTAAATGTTTTACCTTATTCGTTTTAAGTACAAAAAGTTAATTCTTATGATCTATTCCTCTCATTTACTAATTCTTTTTTAAGGGGCTAAGCCAGATGAGTCAGTTTTTTGGGTTTTTTGAGGTTTATTCCAATTTAGTTTCTAATGAATTGTTGGAGATGCCTTACCGGCTACTTGTTCACTTATCCATGTAATAACATGACTTACAAAATATAAACATGATAACATCTCAATCAAGTTTCGATGTGGGAAAATGCTGATGATCTATTTCAAATCATGTATGCCTGCAAATGACAAATGGCTTACCATTTTTCAGTATATAACCTTAAATGACATTGTTTATAATCATAACTTGTGTATTTGCAGAAGGCCATTTACTATTTCTTGATGCCCAATTCCTTAATCAAATGGGAAGTACTACCAAAAGGTTAAAAAATAATAGAGCATATGTTTTTTTTTTTTTTTTTTTTTTTTTTTTTTTGTGATATTTGGATGTTAAATACAAGGAAATTTAAATCCCTTAAAATTAATAAATGTTCCATTGATTATTTCCATCAATGAAGGTTAGAGAGAAATATGTTCTCTCAAAAATGCCAAGTTCTTTTCCAAAAAGAAATTAATTACGATTTTGCGTTCTCTACACTCTAATGACAACTAGACAGAGTGTGTTTCTTTGTTGAACGTTTTTCAAAGAATATGGTGAAAGCGTACTTGGAGAGGAGCATGTTAATCCAATAGTTTATATCTAAATATTGGATTTATCTGACTAATCGATTTTGCGAGGTAAGTTCATATATGAATGTGATTAGTACTTTCTTTTGTTTTCTTCGTAGTAATTTACAGTATATTTCTATAGTTGGAGAGTTGTACGAGGAACATGTTTTTCAACTGATTGATTTTGCCGATTTGTCCAATTCTAGCATGCATTTGATTGCTTCAATTAAATGTGTGGCTCAATATCGGTTCTTACAAATTGATTGACTGTTTCTCTGTGCATTATATTTGTAGATCATTTCAAATGATCTTTCTGATGACCTAATTGACTTGCACGAATTCTGTCTCGCTGGTGCTTGATTGTTTGTTACAAGTTAACTGAGGAAACACACTTACATTCATATGCATGGCGGAAATTATAAATGGAATTAACAATATTTGGTATATAATTATAACCCTACATGTCATTGTTTATAATCCTAACTTGTGCATTTCCTTGAGGCCGTTCTCTATCGCGTGAAGCTCAATCTCTTCAACAAATGAGACCTACCACCAAAAGATAAAGATGAGAAAACATTTCTATTTTGTGATATTTGGATTTTAATACCAGGAAATTTAAACCCTTGATATTACTATATTTTCGATTAATTATTTCCATCAATGAAGATTAGGGAAAAATAAGTTTTCTCAAGAAGGCTACATTCTTTTACAATTGGAAACTTAAAAGATTTTGTGTTGAACTATTGCTTTTAATTCCCAAAGGTCTAACAATTGGAAAAGAAAGAAAATTTGGTAGAATATTGCAACCATCCATTATGTATTAACGTGATTCACTTTTGTATTTAGAACGTGATAGAGAAGAAAATTTGTGAGTCTAGCATCCTAAGATTTTTCTTGTTCTCTGTGTGTATGTACAAATAGTAGAAAAATTGTGGGTGTGGTAAAATTTAGGTGATTATTTTCCTACGATTTTTGAGGGATTGGGTTAGAGAGAAATTCTATATGTAATAATCACCGACCGTAAGAGGTTTTTTCTACTACGGACAGAAAAAAAAAAAAAACTCTTATGTCACTATATCACTACGTTTTTATCCATGTCAAACAAAATTTTCTCTCTCTCTCAATCTTCTTCAGATTCTTTTCAATGTCTTCAAAATTAACCATCTTCAAACAAAGTCCTCTCTCTCTCTCTCTTAATTTTCAACAGATTCTTCTCAATTCTTCAATCCATAAACTCAATCAATTATCTCATGATTTTTCTCAAATTGTTGTTTTAATCAATAGACAGAACGAACAAGCGGTTAAAGAGTATTTTTATTTTTCTTGTTGTGATTATTGGAAAAATTTATCGTGAAAGTGAAAATTTTGCACTAGACTCTACGGTCTGATCCCATCGCAGAGAAAAGCGGTATACTAGTATTTCATATAGATCGTGATTTTTCTCCAGTTTTGGAGTTTTTGACGTAAATTCTTGTGTTGTGTTTCTCCATATGTTTCATATTCTTTTGTCTTCTATATTTCTCTTAGTGGGGATCCTGGGGACGAATCAAGGAATTTGTCTCAATTCACAACTATAAATATGTTGACATTTCACTACATTGTTGTTGATCTGCTTCATGGCATTGAGCTAAGAAGGATTTTTTATTATGATTTCCTCCATTGCACGACCCATTATCGGTGCTGGTTCTTGATTGTTTGATACTAGTTTCTTAAACAAACACATTTGTTCACTTATATGTATGACATAAATGACAAATGGCTCAATATTTTTTGGTATATTACCACATACGTCATTGTTTATAATCGTAACTCTTACATTTCCTTGAGACTATTCACTATTCCTGAAGCTCAATTTCTTTATCAAATGAGACCTACCACCAAAAGGTTAATTTGATATATTGGATAATTTAATCATATTCATTTTTCAACTTATGTGCAAAATCTATTAGTCACACAAATCCAATATTTAGATATAAGCCATTAGATTAATAGACTCCTCTCCATGTAAACTTTCACCATATTCTCTGAGAAATCATTTAATAAGCAATACATTGTGTAAAAGGTTTCCAGATGCTATTTGGAGAACTCTCTAAAAATCCTTTCTTCTAAATTTCCTTTTGAATCACTTCATCGAATTGACAAAATACTATAACCAATACACTATGCAGAAAATGATGGTTATAATGCAATGAAAAATCTTTGAAGTTTCCAATAGCGCAACATAATTGATGGAAATAATCATCGGAAATTATAGTAATATCATTGGTTTTAGTTTCTCAATATTTAACATCCAAATATCGCAAAATATTTGTTTCTTTCTTTCTTTACCTTTTGGTGGTAGGTCTCTTTTGACAGAATTGAGTTTCAGAGATAGTGAATGGCTTCAAAGAAATGCAAGAGTCATGATTACAAACATTGACAAATATGGTTATATGCCAAAACATGTTCAACCATTGGTCATTAATGTCATATATATGAATGAACAAATATGTCTCATCAGTCAACTTAATCAAACAATCAAGCACCAGCGATATTGAATTCATGCAATGGAAGAAATTACAGTTAGAGATCCTTCTTTTTTAATGACTTGATGTAGATCAACAACATTGTCCCATATCGACATTGTAGTGAAATGTTAACATGTTTATAAGTTATGTTCAACTAATAATGGACAGGTAGCCGGGTAAGGCGTTTGCCACGTTCCACATTCACGTTCAAAAACGGCGACTTACTCCGCTACCGTTTGACTAAATTCCAAAACTTTTGGATAAATGAGAAAGGTAATCAACCAAAAGAATTACCATTCTAAATTCATAGAATATATCCTTCCATTAATTTCTTTTCCATTCTTTCATGGACTTCTTTTTTTTATTTCAAAATAACAATTACCCCTTTTGGCAAAATGATCCACCAAACTATAAGGATGCAACAGCAATAACACAATACAGTGAATGATTCATGTATTGGTACATTTGCCAAAAGCATAATTGTTATTTGTAAAAAAAAAAAAAATATGTTCATGTAAGAATGGAAGTATATATGATTCTTTGATTTAAAAAGGTGCTCTTATGGTTGATGACCTTCAAGTCAATTTCTTTTTCATTTACCCAAAAGTTTTGTCATTTACTCAAAAGGTAGTTGGGTAAGTGGCCGTTTTTGGGTTTTTAAAGGTTTATTCCAGTTTGATTTTTTTTTAATGTAAATCTGGTAGATGCCTTACTCGGCGAAACTAAAACCCTTGATATCACTATGTTTTTCATCGATTATTTCTATAATGAAGATTAGAGGAAAATAAGTTTTCTCAAGGATGCTATGTTCTCATATCGGAAACTTAAAAAGATTTTTTTATTGCACTATATCCATCAATTACCGCATAGTATAGTTATTATAGTATTTTGTCAATTTTGTGAAGTAAATCAAAGGATATTTAGGATAAAGGAATTTTAGATAGTTCTGGAAACCTCCTCTACACGCAGTGTGTTGCTCTGTCAATGGTTTCTCAAAGAATATGGTGAAAGTTTACTTAAAGACAAGCCTGTCAATCCAATGGCTTATGTCTAAATATAGGGCTTATCTGATTGATTCTGCCTGTAAATTGAAAGATGAATATGATTGATAGTTTCCTTTGTTTTTCTATGGTTATTCAAATTATCTGGTATAATTCTATATCTGGAGAATTTAGCAGAAAAGGGTTGTTCGAATAGTTCATTTTTCCAAATAGTCCGTTAATTTTCTCTAATTTCTTATTTCTTATTATTATTATTTTTCCCTTCAAGCATATTCTTTATTGTTACTTCTTAATGTGAATGTCTAAGTCTTTGATTGTTATACTTCCAGCATCTTTATTTAACTTGTTTATGCAGAATGCCATCTCATAGCCAAGTAATCTAGTAACTTGAATTGAGATATTCCAGAGATAGAATGAGATTTTTGGTTCGTTTTGTTCTTTGATCTTTTACTATCTTAACTAAATTATGTTCCAGCACCGAGCTTAAATCCATCTGAATTAGTGTGGTATCTGTGCATTATATTAGTAGCCAATAAATAATAGTGATATTTTCTCTTTGCATTACATTGGTAGATGATTTGAAATGATCTTTTGATGGCCTAATTGAATGGAGTCCATTACTAGCTTTCTTATCCTGCTATCGCTAGCTTCCTTTTCTAATTGTGATTCTAAATTGTGCAGTGTGTGGTTTGTATTGTGTTTTTTCTGTTGCAGCCCTTTCCACCCTGAATTTCGTAATAGTTTTGTGGGTAATATTGCCAAAAGGGTAGTTTCTAGTTGAAAAGAAAATCCATACATGAAAGAATGGTAAAGTAATTAACGGATTGGTGTATATGATTCTTTGAATTTAAAAAGGTATCTTATGGTTGATGACTTGTACTCAAAAAGTTTTGGCATTTTCTCAAAAGGTAGTCGGGTAAGTCGCCGTTTTTGTGCTTTTCAAGGTTTTTTTTCAGTTATTTTTCTTGAAAACTGACGTGGTATACTTGAATGTGGATGTACACTTGAAAGTGGACGTGGCAGACGCCTTACCCAACTACCTGTCTGTTAGTGGTTGAACATAACTTATAAACACGTTAACGCTTCAGTACAAAGTCGATGTGGGACATTGTTGATGATGGTTACATTGAACAGGAGGGATATACTGCCGTCAACTCCTGATTGCCTGATGCCCTTGTTGCTGGTTTTTTGTTGATTGATACTAAACTGAGGAAACACATTCTTATGCATGCTGAAATTGACTTATTACTTAAGATTTATGGTATATAATCGTACATGTCTTTGTTAATAATCATAATTTTCTGGCTTATACCATGGCCATTAACTATTTTCTGAATCTCAATCTGTTGCTTGAATGTGCACTGTGATTTTCATTTATAATTTGAGCCCGTGTCAAGTTTCAATTAATGAAGATTATATAGAAGTCGGGTTTTTCATTTCGCTACAAAAGTTAATTTATCTGATGTATTGATATTCCCATAGATCATCAGATTTGTGAAGTGATACTATGAATTTTTTTGAGAAAGGGTGTTAAAAGTGCCTGAAATAAAGTTGTGTAATCTCAGGCATTTCTGTGCACTGCTGTGACATTACAGGGTATGGCTTCAAAGAGTTATGGCTGCTGAAATCTATCAAATATTGGATGAAATTGACAATGCCCCAAAACACCCATTACACAACAAGGTATAGAAAGGTATGACAAAGCTAGCTTTCATCTTGGTATGCAGAAAACAATATCACTAAGAAATCTGCAACCTGAAAATAAAAAATCAACCTACAATCAAACAAAAAGAAAACTGTCTTAAGTCATAATATTGAGAAATTCAAAATTTCAACCATTTGTTGCAATCAGTCACATTCTAGTCAATTTACGTAACAAGTTCACATCATATTTTTCTTGCACTCTTTTAATTCTTTGAGATAAATAATTGTATATTCGTCTCGTTAAATTCTAGTTTTGCTTCTAATCACCAGGGACACTTCTTGTTCATTTTATCGATTTCCATGTCCCAATATCTTCTTCGTCATAATGGATTATCCAAGACCACTTTCTTGTGCAATTCCTTTTCTGCTTACTTATCATCTATTTGTGTCTCGTTTTACATAAACATGTTACACCACACAAACGATTAAATGACTATGTTCGCATACTAGAGCAGGCTTGTTGAAGACGAGATTTAAATGAGTAAATGTGGCCCTTCTTTCACAACTTATGTTTTTAGATAAGATGGTTAACAAGGGTTAATATTATGAGAAATAGAGCAAACATTAGACATCAGTTGGTCACCAATTCTACTACCCTGCCATGTTCTTATTCATGAATCAAGTCGAAAAATGAAAATGTCAACAAATATAGTAAACAATAAAGTCTCATTATTGTCAAAACATACTGATTTACTAATTTCTCCATAAATCATATTCTCCATTTGCACTTTAAAATTATTTAATGTAGAGTTCTATGGAATTAAAATTTTTTGAGCATATTGAATCTAAGACTTTTGTGAACTCTATAAAACTCTTGCTTTGAGTTTGTATAGTGTGTTATTTTCGATGATTATATGCAATTTTTTCTTTTCTTTCTAAATGAAAGTCTACAAAAGTGCATGAAAGTATATGAAAATGAAAGTCTGTACAATATACAAAAGTCAATAGAAGTTCACGAACTCTACAAAAGTCGATCATTTAAAAAAAGTCTATTAAAAGTATCTGAAATGCTAAATTAGATACAAACCTCCTTAAATCTCTTACAGTACGGGATAAGCATCCTAACTAAATTCTGTACCTCAAGTGAGCTCAAACTCATATATTAGTTTGGTTTCCATACATTATATTGGTAGCCAACTAATAATTGCTGTATGCTGCTATAGCTAGCTTGGTTTGGTTGTGTTTGAGATTAAAAAGCATTAGTGTGTGTTTTCTATTTTGTTATTGTTGTTGCATCGTTTTCCCTCCTGAATTTCGTAAATTTTTGGGGGGTACTTTTGCCTAAGGCATTATTTTTTTTTTTTTGAAAAATCCCATTCATGCAAGATTGGAAAGTAATTAATGGAAGGATTTATAATTCTTTGATTTGAAAAGGTAATTCTTATGGTTGAAGACCATCATGTCAATTTCTTTCTTGTTTACTCAAAAGTTTTTGCATTTACTCAAAAGGTAGTCGGGTAAGTCGCCATTTTTGGATTTTTTAACGTTTATTCCGATTCTTTTTTTGGACGTGTGATGTGGTACTCTGCAGACGCCTTACCCGGCTACCTGTCCGTTACTTGTTAAACATAATATATAAACACGATAACACTTTAGTACAAAGTCGATGTGGGACAACGTTGATGGTGGGTATCAAGTCATTGAATAGGAGGGATCTCCTATCGTCAATTTCTCCATCACATGAAGCCCTTGTTGCCTAGTTTTGGATTGATAGATACTAGTTAAGTGAGGAAACATATCACCCCATTTGTATGCATATGGAAGATGATTTATTACTTAACATTTGTGGTATATAACAATACATGTCGTTGTTAATAATCATAACTTCTGCCTAACCCCATAGCCATTCACTATTATCCGAACGTCAATATGTTTCTTAAATCTGCACTATAGTTTCCACTTTCCATTTATAATTTGAGACCGCGTCAAGTTTCCATTAATGAAGATTGTATAGGACTCGGGATTCTTCATTTAACCATAACAATTAATTTGTCTGATAAATTAACATTCCCATAGTGTATCAGTTTTCCAAAGTGATACTATGAAACCTTAGAGAAAGGGCGGTACAGAGTTCCTGAATAGAGTTGTATAATCTTAGGCCTCGAAGAGTTGTAGCTCCTGAAATTTACAAATATTTTGTAGACAAATAGTTCATAGATCTGAATTGATGAAATTTGTTCTGTTTGTAGTTGTCTACATTTTTGTTTATATAGATTTCAATTATTTGTTTTATGAGCATATGCTAAACTGAGGAAATAATATTTATAATTTGAGTTTGTCTCAAATTTTCATTAGTAGAGATTGTATAGCAGTAAGTTCTCTCAAGAAGGCTAGAGCAATCGGGATTTTTCTTTTCACCATAACAGTTAAGTTATCCAGCAGATTGATATTCCCGTGGATCAAGTTTTGTGTAGTGATACTTTGAAAGGTGTTACAGAATGCCTGAAATAGAGTTTTGAAATCTCGGGCATCTGTGTTCACTGACATGACATTTACAGAGCATGGCCTTAAAGATTATGGTTCGAGTGTACTTGTATGAAGAGAGGCCTTTCACAGTGGCTGATATTGAGAATGTTATAGCTGGGGCAATCTACCAAACACCCAATGAATTTGTAAGATTAATTTTTCAAACGAGTAGTTCACCAATAAATCATAGTTGATGAAGTTTGTATTTAAAATTCTTTAGTTTATGATTTGTATTGTGTGGGTAATGAACTCCTCCCCATGGTGGGGACCTCCCCACCATGGGGAGGAGATCATTTCCCAGTATTGTGTTATTGGTTTTGCATCTTTTTCCCCCTGAATTTCTCCATAGCTTGATGGGTACTTTTGCCAAAACCATAATTGTTATTTGAATATAAAATCTATTCATGTAACTATGAAAAGTAATTGATAGGAGTTATAGTTCTTTGAATTTTAAAAGGTGATTCTTATGACCATAATCTTCGAGTCAATTCATTTTTCATTTACTCAAAAAGCTTTGGAATGTACTCAAAAGGTAGTCGGGTAAGTTGCCGTTTTTGGACTTTTTAAGATTTTTTTCTTTTTTTTTCTTTTTAATGAATGTGGGACATGGAAGACACGTTACTCGGCTACTTGTCCATATCTTTTAAACACGTTAACATTTTCACTACCTTGTCGATGTGGGACAATGTTGATGATTGGTATCATTTCATTGAACAAGAAGAAACACATCTTCACTTTCGTATGCATGTAGAAACTGTCTTATCGCTGTAACATTCGCTGCCAGCACTCTTTCTTGTTCTTTACTATCTTTTACCTGTCTTCTTCTTTTGTTTTCTTTTTTTCGTTTTTCGCAGTGGGTGGGTTGTAATTCAGTAGGATTCGCAAGATTAAAGGGCTGTTTGATATGGCTTAATCAAAAGTTACAAGTAACTTTTGAGACTAAAAGAAGCTGCTTTTGGACCAATTTATTTCTAGAAAGTGCTTCTGATTATAAGAGTTTTTAGAGGAAGTGACCCAATGTAGCTTTATTAGGAAGCTCTTCTACAAAAAGTAGGAGTAGACGCTAAAGCTATCTTAAACGAGCTTGAATTGTCTAAGATTGTGCAACTAGTTGAATATACCAAACGTGTCGTACGTGCCAAGTTGCTTATTCAATGCTCTTGAATGTAATGTAGTCAGAATGCTAAAGAAGCAGCCAAACTGTCTCCTCCAGGTTTTCTGCTATCCCCGTATCATCATAGTTAGTCACCACATTTTTTATAGACATGGCTCATCATCTACAAGATGAAAAGCATATGCTTTGAAAGAAGCTTTGTACAGTTTGGGCCTATTTATCCATTTCTCCCCGATGGAGTAGAGTTTGTGAATAGGTTCGTTTTTCAGTCCAATGTCTATGGGGCGAGGTTAAGAAACGTACAAGTCCTTGGCGGGCAGCGTGTGTACATTATTATTTAAAAGACACATTTAACAATTTTTATTAGTTGTTCATGTATAGTTTTGTCAAGTTCAGCATGCTAAACCCGCTAATGAAAGCAAATAAAGAAGAATCCTGGCAATGAGTAACAAGTAACACATAAATTAATCCTATTTTCAACTAATTGAATTCTTGATTTTTGCATCTTAATCACCAGGGACAGTTCTTGAATCATGAATCAAACACCAGGTTGAAAAATTAAAATGTTGACAATATAGCAAAAAAGTTGCATAAAACCATATTCTTTGAGAGCTCTACTAATCTCATAAGCAGAATAACTAAGAAGCTAGTTACATATCAATCAAAAACAACAAGTTTCTTGTACTCTTCACCGGAGATGGCAAGTTCCATGACTTCTTCTGGGTTCACAATTCCCCCGCCCTCCAAGAACATAGTCAGCAAATTCTTTGAAAATCCACTCACAAGCGCCACCCCACTCTGATTGGCCAGAACAGGGGTTGACCTCGAGTCTCTAAGGTTCCAAAACACAATCTCCGGCACATTTTGATAACCCTTCTCCCTAAATTTTCTCTGTATGGCTTGGTAATCCGTCTCCCAAGGTTTCTCTGATGCCTGATCAAACTCCATATCGCTAAAAACAAACACCCTCTTTATCATCTGTTCTTCACTCAACTTCCCTTCGACTGCAACATCCAGAATACGATCGAAGGCTTTCTGGAAATTTGTATTCATTCCCCAATCCATATTTCTCACAAACTCTGTCTTGGCCTTAAGAGTATCACCCTTAACTTCTTGCAGCTCGGGGTTAGCACTAAATGTTATCAATTTACCCTTCCAAGGATCCTCACTTAACTCGGAAACTAGCACGCCAAGTGCCACAGACACCTCCATTGGTATGCCGGACATACTGCCTGATACATCACAAATGGCAAGGCAATTTCTCAATTTCCCCTTCTTTAACATGTCATCCACCATTCTCTTCCACTGAAGCTCTGCAACTTCTCCACTCTCCTCATCATTCAACTCCCCAATTATCTCGTGAGGAAGCAATGCCCCAGCAGCAATCTTCGCATTCCCACTCTTCACTTTGTCAAGATACTCCCTAAACCTCTCACTATCATGCGTAAAGAACAATTCCTTGTAGTTCTTCATTGCCAAAGAGGCGACCCTATTGTAAGGAAGAACATTCCATTCGTTTGCACTCATGAACACCTCCGGCAACTCCAACGCCTTGTGCAAAGGTACCAGCACTTCTTTTCTGACCCTATCTCTCACCCTGTAAACATAATGAGCCTCCTCAATTCCCTCATATTCCGAATGACTTTCCTTCGGAAACATTTTCCGAGCTATGCTCTCGCAGATCAAAGTAGCCTTATCATAGGAAGAATCAACTGATGGACACCACTTTGCAGCCAAACTAATCTTACTAAGGTTCCCAGAACTCAAATTCTCCAAATCAGCCTTCAAAAGCTCCACAAAGAAATCTGAAATCATGTCGTGCAAGAACCTATATTTCTCATCAAGATTGTATTTATCTAAACCCTTTTTAGCTTTGTTCATCTCCTTTTCCTTCCTCAATGCCCTAGATTTTTCTTTTTCCATGTTCATTTCTTCTAAAGTTTTCAATATTTTCTCATTTTTCTCTTGATTTTCCTTCTCTGGCCTATTTTCTCTCTTAAATCTCCCTCCCCTTTTTATCCCTCTCCCTCTCCCTCTCCCTCTCCCTCTCCCTCTCCCACCAAACCCCCCTCTAGAAATCTTGTTTTTTCCCTTTGATTTCCTCCTATCATTTTTCTCAATCTTCCTTACCAATGGTCCCTCAAGAATCCTATAAAGAATTTCAAGCAAATCCTTAAAGTAGCCAAAATCCGCAAATACCTTAACATTACCAGCCAGTGTCTTGGGGTGGTAATGATGCAGCCAGAAAGACGCCGTATAGAACCCTTCCTTGTCAGATTTTCCAGTGCCTCTCACCCCCCTGAGATTGCAGATCAGCTTCAAAGCAGTCAATGAATTGTGTGCCCAGGCTAATTCCAGCCGTCGGATCAAATCTCCCGGCGAGGTATCAGGTACCACATGGAAGAAGAAATCCAAACAAGGGTTTCCTGAGGAAATAAAAGTAGGCGAATAATTTTCAGTTATGCCCATAAGCGAATGCTTTTCATAATCTTCTTCTTCTTCAGAAAGTTCAAGATCAGTGGCTTGGTTGATTAGACTCTTCATATGATCATCTTCAGTGGAGGTGATGGTGGTGGTGGTGGGTGATGGCGCATTGCGTAGTTCTGGTGGGCCGAGAAGGCGGCAGGTGGTGGCCATGTTGAATTACTGAGGTTTAATTTTGTGGGTTTTGGAGAAGATGAAATAAGTGATAAAATTCAATCAATTTTCGTGCGTCTTATAGAGGATGAATTATACGTGCTGGCCAAGAAATGAATCACTTACTTTACCTTTTAATTTTTGGTTAATTGATTTTCTTAAACGTGATTTACCAAATATATTCATAATTCATTCCATATTGATTTCGACGTGTCTTTTTCGACACATTTACTTATTTTGAATAATTGAATTGGATAACATTAATAATTAATAAATTTTGTCATATTCATCATTATAGGTAATTACTAATTATATTCATAACACAATTTTTATTTGTTTTTAAGTTTTTTTAAAATCTTCGATCTTTTTTTATTATATAACATTTATTTCATCAATTTTTATTTGTCGCATTCTTATCGTCATTTTTCCATTAATTAACACACTTTATTTCTGATAACGATTTCCGTCAAAAAAAAATTTTTTTTGGAGAGTGTAAAACGATTTATCTGTCTATCATATTTAAAAATAAAAAATAAAATTATAATAATTTTTTTTTCTCATTTCAAAGTACGTAATCAGGATATTTTGATATAAAATATTATTAAGGATAAAATGTACTAATTAATGGAATATTGAAGAGAAGAATTCAACATAAAAAAGTTGTGAACATAAGTACCATGATAAACAAAAATCACCCTACACCACCTCTACTGTGTAACAGATAAAAAAAAAATATAGTGTCAATATAACTATAATTTTCTAAATGAGATAATTGAATATACCTAACTTGCCCTCCAAGTACACGACATTTAATAAACGAAAATCAAAAACTTTAAATTTAATTAAAATGTAGTGTAACAGATAAAACAAATATAGTGTCAATATAACTATAATTGTTTAAATAAGATAATTGAATATACCTAACTTGCCCTCCAAGTACACGAAATTTAATAAACAAAAATCAAAAACTTTAAATTTAATTAAAATATAGTGTAACAGATAAAAAAAATATAGTGTCAACATAACTATAATTTTCTAAATAAGATAATTGAATATACCTAACTTGCCCTCCAAGTACAAATTTTTATGATGTGAAAGTTTCCGAAATTTTAAAATTTGTTAAACCTCGAACACTTCAATTCTTGGACTCAAATTGTTATATTAATAAATTAGGAATTTTCTAATCTTTGGACTCACTGTAGAAATGGTTTTTAATATTTATTTTTTGACATGAACGTCCCAAATCTATGTATTTTAGTACATAATTGGTCATGATTTAATAAAAAAGATAAATATACCCTTAATTTTAATTAAAAAAATTGAAGTTGAATTCTAAACTTTGCGAAAGGTGCAAATGAGTCTCGTACATTTATTAAAGAATATTTAATTTAATAATACTAAATATATTATTATACTTGTCTCAATTAAATCTTTCATAAGAGAACAATATAAAATAATTAAATGACAAATTGACAAAATGATGATATAATTTTTTATGACATTGAACAATTTTATTATGTTATTATTTAACATAAAAATACTAATAAAAAATAATTTACTTATTATTTGTTCTTTATTTTCGAACGACAATAAAACAATACAGAATACAGTTGGAGCTCTAATATTTATAGTTAATAAACGAATAGCTGAATTAAATAAAAGTATTTGAGTATCAAGTTTGTGACAATATTGTTTTTCTTTTTATATATAACGATAAAAAATTTTTAATTTTAAATAATGATAATCATTAATCTTCTATAGCCCGTACACCTATTGTTGATCTTGATTTTGAATAAACGACACTAAATGGAGCCAGTGACAAAGTCAGACCTTTTAAGTTAGGGGGTCCCAAACAGGGACGGAGCCAATATATAGCAAAAGGGTGGGCCGGGGTAAAGGGGAGTGAGAGAGGTTTGCCCCTCGAATTTTTTTTCTTAAACCACAATTATTGAGTCAATTTTTATGAGAATCTAATGTTTTTTTTTTTTTTTACAGCAACTTGGCCATTCGATTCAATAGAAGAACTCAGACGAGGTGAATCTTGCTGCCGCCTTCCGTGCGTGATTCGTGATTTAAAGTTCACAGACCAGAAGACGTGGAATCCAGTGGTAGAAGAAGATGAATATCAATCCATTTTTGGGTCTTCTTTGTTTAGGTTATTCATTTTTGTTGGGTTTTAATTGATTATTTGGTTTGGACAATTGGACTTTGAATTTGACTGGTCAGTAAATTGAAAAAGTATAAAATTTTAAAATAAAATTATTTCCAAAAAGTTGAGGGGTCCTGGTCTCCCTCAGGACCCCCTTCACTCCGTCTCTGAATGGAGCAAAAAATAATTTGTAATATTATAGATGCGGTAAATTTTTATTTTATTACGACCGTAAGGAGTTTCTCTTCCATTGATTAAAAAATAAGCTATAAGTCTATCTTTACCTTCTCCAATATTTTTTTTCTTCAATTTTTTTCAATTATCTCCTTCCAATTCTCTTTCTCTTCACTATTATATTCCAAATTTTTCATTCTCAACCTTGTTTCTCTTATCAATTTTTTATTTTATTTTTATTTTTTTACGATCTAATTCTACCGATAAGCAGTGTACTAGTATGTCATATTTTAGAGTTATTATGTAATTTTGCATTTTTCATGTCGGTTGTTTTATATAGCTAATTGGTAATAATTAATTTATATTGTGTATATCAATGAATATAAAACATGTAGTAGATGTTATTGATGGGATTTTAAAACCAGTAGATTGCAAAAGAACAAGTACCATGTTTTGGTTGTGGTAGTTGATGGTGGTTGTGGTAGCAGTGGCTGTGGTGGTGGAGTATTGTTTTAAAGGTTTGGGGTGGAAATGTGAAATAGATATTATTTGAGAATTAGGTTTGACATTAAAAATTAATAAAAACAGTTTTTACTGGATGAGATTCAATTACAAGGAAGTTTGCAATTTTAAAAAACGTAGGGGTGCTGGGCGTAATTTTCCCATTATCCATTCAATAGAGGCTATATATAGGGGCAGTGGGATTTTAATCCGAGCTTAGGCTAAGGGCATGTTTGGTAGTCATTTTTTTTTAAAAAAAAAAAACCTATTTTTTTTGCCTACAATATTTGACTTTTCAACATTTTTACACTAAAAAAAAGTTTGAAAAATCAATAAAATACCTAAAAAAATCTATTTTTTTCCCAAAAAATCTATTTTTTCGAACATGTCATAAAATGTTGGACTTCATGTCGGCCCCAAATATACCCAGCTCGTTAATGGGCAGATTTTCAAGTTTTGATTTTATCCAAAAAAGGAAAAGAAATAAAAATAAAATTATATCTCCTAGTTGAGCCATTGACTTGTTGATGATAGCAGTGTTTTAAAAAGTGTACAACGTGACAAATTGTAGATGTCAAATTTCAAGTTTCTCGGGCTTAAGCGAGGATGAGACTTGAAAACATATATATATTTTTAATATTATTTTAAATTAAAAAAAATTCAAACAAAAAAGTACACACCTAGGCATGACTAGGTAAGGTTTGGCGTGGCTAGGCACTAGTTTTTTAGTTAAAATATACCGTTGATCATTTAATTATACATTTATGACCTAAGCGAGGTGTGTAGACTACGTTTTGTACCTATGCGCATTTTTTAGAACACTCAATAATAGTAATTAGGGGTTATATATCTATGCAAAACACCTAGTAACGTCCAAAATAATTAAAAAGAAGTCCACGGGCAATATAATTTTGACCGATTGAAAACATATAATTTCGAAATATACAAACGATGTAATAATAAAAAAATATTCAACATTATTATAATCAGATTTATTGAACGCTGTAATAAAATATATTTCCATACTCCTTGGTTTAGGCAAGCATTAGTTTTTACCTCCTACAGTCCCATCGGTACGAGCTAATGCTAGATACTTATCCCTCCTAGTAAACTTAGTACATTTATATGATAATGCAGCAGCGATCATTTGTTGCACATTATTTGCCACTTCTTGGCTTGTTTTTCCAGCACTACATGTCTGATCATGCGGCAACTTGTTAAAAAATGTTATATTGTATACCGGCCTAGGATTCATCGCAAAGAAGAAAGGATCCGTCCATTTATATCCTCTAGCCGTCGTCCCATGAAACACATTTGTACAGACAGATATAGCCACTGGCACTAGGTCATCAGTTAGTTCAGCAAATAGTGCCGAAAACCTAAGCAAATAGGGTTCCCGACATGTTGTCCCTTCAGCGTATACAACCAAATCCCCTTCTTCTAATAGATTTTTGATTAATTTAGCATCTTTCTCGCGATTTCGACTCAATCTAGCCGACTTTATTGGAGATAAGATTTCCGTAAGTCTTGACACGGAGTATGTGACGGTGGCGACCGGGCGACCGAGGGCCATAGAGAGGAAGATAGGGTCAACAACAGTTCTATGTGAGCAAACAAATAAAACCCCTTTATGTTTAGAAGAAGAATTTTTGGCCCGAATTGGTGGGGTGCCCTTGATGATTATTGGGCAATTGAGTAGTTGAACAAGATAGTAAGATAAATAGATGGGGCATAATGAAACAATAGCCACACGCAAAATTGCTAAAGGAATGCTGATTGGGAACCATAAAATGATTAAAAATGCCATCAATGGTGTGGGTTTTTGGACCAGACGACCGTCGTGAAAAATCACTGGCTTTGGCAACTGGTCTTGGCTCACTGGCCTAATGACTGCCTTGGAGGGGACTATGTATCTTTCCTGCATTAACATAAGAATCAATTTTACAGAGTTAAGATTTTATTAAATTGAATAAGATATCAATATAGATAAACAAACTAGTACTGTCATGTGATATTATAAAACAAACTAGAGGTCAGTTCTGAATTTGGCATGACTATCATATTTACAAAAAGTCAATTCATGTTAAATTGAAAAAACTTGTTTTCGAAGTGTCCCAGCTTGGCCTAAGACGACCCATCAACACGACTACATCAACACCATGCCCATATAATCTTTTTGGAAATATATTTGAGTCGCCATTTTTTCTTTTCATTTTTCAAAAAATAGGTCGCATGGGTCGGCATGTGTGGATTCCTAGATCCAGCCTGCCACGACTCTGTTGTAGGGATATGTCAGCCCATAACACGACATGTATAGGGCTAGGCCACTTTGGTGTAGACTGCTCGACATATTTTGACATTTCTATATATATGATAATAGACACGATTAGATGTTGACAAAAAGCGAGTATAATATACATGTGAGAGTGCCTTTTGAAGATACAAATAAGTTTATTATCTTAATTTTCAATAAGTCAATCTTCACAATGAGATAATTCAACATAAATATGTAATTGATTATATGATTTCACAAAAAGCATGAGAACATGTTAACAAAAGAAACTTGGGAAAAAGGAAATTTGCAAATATTCAAACCTTGCATAGCTTCATGAATTCAAAATCACTCTTTCTATCACCAATTGCAATATCAGGCATTGATGCTTCATCAAATGACTTACGAAGAGCATTAGCTTTGTTCTTCCCAACAAGTACTCCTGGACTAGCCACAAATCCAGTAGCCCTACCTTTGTATGTTGATATTTCTGTACCTAAAACCAAATCAACTTCTAAATAGCTCTTCAAGAAGGGCTCAACTATGATTCTAGGGTTTGCTGTTAGAACACACCGTTTCCCACACGACGAAAATACACTCCAAGTCTCCGGATGCAAGTCACCGGAGTAATGTTTGGGTAACACAGCGCCCGCGGCTGACTTTATATCATCAACTTTAACTCCAACAAACGTCGCAAATATCATTAGACGAATTGCTGCTGATTCGGAGACAAAACGGTACAAGATTCCAATAAATGGAGTAAACAAGAGTAAGAAGAACAACCTTAAAATCCCACCAACATCAAATGCAACAAGAGCGAAATATGGGAATGAATCACGCCCAATAAGCAATGTGCCATCGAGATCAGTCACTACACTCATATGGTTTCCTCGTCCTTCGGATTTGCATTTGTCGATGGTAGGAAAGTGATCACTAGGAGAATATGTCTTGGCCATCCTTGTTAATTTCTTTTGAAGTTAATCAAATCTCTAAGAAAATTTAAAGGTAGTTTGAAACTCAATGCATTTTGTAATTAATGGAAGTGGAACCACAAAAGTCCTGGTGGGTTCATTGAATGAATTGTTCAACTCTTTATAGGCTAATGACGTGCATGGATACATACTTGTCCTCACTATTCAGGACTAGAAGTGCCACAAGGCCCACAACCATGGAAACAGAAAGAGAACCGTGCTCCGCAACGTAGGGCATTGATTGATCTCACAATCTAACGGCCAGCTGCATAAAGAGTTGCTATTTCACTTGTTTGATTCCTCACAGTTGTCATTCTCCAAAACATGTCTTTTACTTATTGGTTCAAGTGTCACAATTAACATACTCTGACTTGATACTTTGAAGAAATATGTGCATTAATGAAAGCCTCCTCTAATGAGCTCCCTAGCTCCTATTGTACCTTGATAGGTGTCGAATTACGCTTATCTGTAGTGTCAAAATTGGACAATTGTATGCAATTTTGATTGAATGTTTACTTAATTGTGTGTTAATTTGATTGTTTTAGTAGGAAACCGAGTTCCAATGGATTTGGAGAGAAACAAAGCAAAAATTGGTAAAGAATGACTAAATGTGCACGAAGATGGAGAAGTGGGGACCAATTCATAAACATGAAAAAGATGAAGGACTTGAGTGGCAAATAAAAGGGGACCAAAGTGAAATGAAAGAAGAAATTCAAGGACTAAATCGCAAACAACTGAAAGTGGAAGGACCAAATTACAATAAGAGGGGAGTATTTAACCGCAGTCCAACTGCGGTTTGCAAACCGCGGCCAGCTCTTGGCCGCGACTGGGCCGCGGTTTGCATACCGCGGCCCGCGCATAGGAAAGTCCAATTTTTCCTAACCTAAATTAAGGGCGTTTTGGTCTTTTTTAAATTAAATACAATTTGGAAAGTTTTGTAACTATATAAAGACCTAATCTAGGTCAAGAAAAAGGTTGTTGATTTTTGGAGAACACAAGAGAAGACGGAGAAAAGAATGGCAAAGAAGACGAAGAACGACCAAGATCAAGAAGATTGGAACGTGAAGATCAAGATTTCTTGGTGCAAGATAATCAACATCTTTTCATCTTTTCTTCAGAACCCGGTTATGCATTCAAATATTTTATTGCTTTCTTTCTCCCGAATCATGAGTAGTTAAATTTAATGTTTGGATGAATGATGTAGCCTAGTTTTAATTTTTTAATTTCGAATCTCAAGTTTTGACTTATAAATTATTTAAGTATTTGATTTTATTTCTTCTCTTAATGCTTGGAATAACTGGCCATTATTTCATTAATCTCGTAGATTGTAATGAACTGAGAAGTAAATTATTAATCATTAATCTATACCACATAGTAAAATCTGGCAATTGGATAAAAGGTAGAGATACACTTTTATTATTACTGCGGTCTTAATTGAATTCCTAGGAGAATTAATGCATCTAATTAAGGACCATTCTGACTGCCTAAGTTGACTTAATTAGTTAGGACTAATTTGAACTCGAGAGAGGTAAATTAGGTTAAATTCGTGAATTCGACCGAATACAACTTTAGGAAACAAATCTTGAGAGGAGGAATTAGAGATGACAACTAGGTGAATTCGTTTGTCCAACTTTAACTATCATTCTTTTCTAGATTGTTAACTTTTGCTTTCAATTAAGTTATTGCATTGTTTTTCTCGTTTTGGAAAATCTAAAGTTTTCGGTTAAAATATCTCAAACCAATTTATTTTATACTATCTCTTACAGGTTAATCAATAAAGATTAATTGAACTCATACATAAATAAGATAGTCTTCGTGGGAACGATAATCCGGACTCAATAGGTCCACTTTATTACTTTTGTGCGATATTGTTTGCAATCACAATAATTTCACAACAAGTTTTTGGCACCGTTGCCGGGGACAATTATTATTTATTATCAGTTTAAATTAATTTTTATAATTAATTTGTTCCTTTTCATATACTACTAAAAATAGTGTTTGTTGCATGCCCCGTACTCAGGTCAACAATCTTGAGACTTTCGATCCTGAGATTGAACGTACTTTCAGATGCAGACGCAAAGAACACAACCAAAAACAGAAATACCACCAACAAAATCAGATGGCAGATGCACAAATAAGAAGAGAGCTTGAACAAGAGACTGTAAGAGCAGCCGCTGTAGAAGCAGCCCGAATGGCAGCTCAGCAAATTCAACAACATGAAGAACATGAAGAAGATGATGATGGAAACATGCCAATGGCTCAGTTCCTAACTCCGACAATAGCTCATGGTCGTTCAAGCATAGTTTATCTAGCTTTTGGTCGGAACAACTTCCAACTAAGAGTCGATATGATTAATTTTTTCAGCAACAACCTACAGTTCTATGGAAGGGCGACTGAAAACCCTAATACTCATCTCTCCAGATTCCTACGTATGTTCCATAATTTTCAGTTTCACGGAGTAAATGAAGATGCCATTAGACTCCGGTTATTTTCCTACACTTTGAGGGATGGGGCTTTGGAATGGTTAGACTCAGAACCACATGCTAGTATCACAACATGGCAACTTGGCTAGAAAGTTCTGCAACAAATACTTTTCACCAGCTAAAGTAGCCAAAATGAAGCTAGAAATTTCTACTTTTCAGCAACTGGATGGAGAAAGGTATCATGAAGCTTGGGATAGATTCAAGGAGTTACTCAGAAAATGTCCAAACCATGGCATTATAAAGAGCCAACAGGCTCAATATTTCTACTCTGAACTATCTCCTCAGTCCAAATCAACAGTAGATTCCTCTGCAAACGGGTCCATTGCGAATAAAAATGTCAACGAAGCAATGGATCTATATGAACTGATTACCAACACACATACCATGTTTTCATCTGATCGTGCCACTCCAAGAAAAATAGCAGGTATACATGAAGTTGACAGTCTATCAGCTATGAATGCACAACTTACCACCTTGACAAAACAGATGGAGCTCATGCTCAGAACACATTCTCAAGGAGTGAATACAATCCAAGCAATCATGATGTGTGAAAACTGTGGGGCTAATCACTCCACATCGGATTGTTTGTTATTGGCCTCCCCAGATGAACAGGTCAATTTTGTACAGAATAATACGCGTCAGCAGTACAACCCTTACTCACAAACATACAATCTGGGTTGGAAGCAGTACCCAAATTTCAGATGGTCGGATAATCAGAATAGTGAAAATCCCAACAATGCTCCTCAAGAGAGAAGACCAAGTTTGGGAGAGATGTTCCAACAGTATATGCAAAAGAATGATAAACTAATGGAGAGACATGACACAAATTACAAGAATCAACAAGCTTTTATAAAAAATTAGAAACTCAGATTGGTCAGTTGGCCTTACAACTATCAGAGAGAACTCCAAGGACCCTTCCTAGCAATACTGTAACAAATCCAAAAGAGCAAGTACAAGCAATCACTATGAGAAGTGGGATACAACTGCTAGAAATTCATGTGAAACGACCTGCGAAGAAGGACGAACAGTTGGTAATTGGGGATGAGGTTGTTGGGAAACAGCTAGCGCAATCACAAGAAGGTGATCCAAAGGAATCTATCCGAAACTAAGGCACCAATCCTTGTCAAGGCTTATGTGCCACCGATTTATTTTCCTCAAAGGTTGCAGAAGCACAAGCTCGACAAACAATTTGCAAAATTTCTTGAAGTTTTTAGAAAACTTCATATCAACATTCCATTCGCCGATGCCTTAGCACAGATGCCAGCTACGCAAAATTCATGAAAGATATTCTTTCTAACAAATGGAAACTGGAAGAGCATGAAACAGTTTGCCTGACGGAGGAATGTAGTGCAATTCTTCAGAAAAAGCTTCCACCTAAACTAAAAGATCCAGGGAGTTTCACTATCTCTTGTACTATCAGTTCAAATTATTTTGATCACGCTTTGTGTGATTTAGGTGCAAGTATTAATCTTATGCCTTTATCTGTGTACAGGAAACTAGGACTGGGAGAAGCAAGACCAACCACTGTCTCATTGCAACTGGCGAATCGATCTATCAAACATCCCTGGGGTATCATTGAGGATGTCTTGGTAAAGGTCGATAAGTTCATATTTCCAGCAGATTTCATAATTCTTGATATGGAAGAAGACAGCGATATCCCTATCATTCTTGGAAGACCATTTTTAGCTACAGGGAGAGCTCTTATTGATGTGTGTGAAGGAAAAATGATTCTTCGAGTAGACAATGAACAGGTTATATTCAATGTCTTTAAGGCCATGAAGTATCCAGCTTCTTCAGATTCTTATTTTCAAGTGGATGTGGTGGATAACTTAGTTGCAGACACATTTGGGACAGAATATCCATCAGATGAACTGGCAATTTGTATGATGTGTTCTGAATCAACTAAATCCGAACATCCATCTATACATTCACGAGCCATGCAACTCGAGGCCTCTCCACCAATTCTTTACAAGAGAACAAGATTTTTTGAACCACTTGGTGAGAGCCCACAGAGACCATTACCATCAATAGAGAAGGCTCCTGCTCTAGAGCTAAAGCCCTTGCCATCTCACATTCGGTATGCATACCTAGGTAACTCTACTACTCTTCCGGTAATCATTGCTAATGACATGACAGAATTGGAAGAAGAAAAATTGCTCAGAATACTAAAGGAACACAAAACAGCCATTGGATGGACCACAGCTGATATTCGTGGCATCAATCCTTCTTTGTGTATGCATAAAATTCTTATGGAGAAAAATTTCAAGGCATCAGTGGAGAGTCAGCGAATATTGAATCCTACCTCGAAAGAAGCAGTCCGAGCTAAGGTCATGAAATTATTAGATGCATGGATAATTTACCCAATCTCAGATAGTTATTGGGTAAGTCCAGTCCACGTAGTGCCTAAAAAGGGAAGAATCACCGTTGAGAAGAATGACAACAATGAGCTTATTTATACACGACTGGTCACAGGTTGGAGAGTATGTATTGACTACCGAAAGCTGAATAATGCTACAAGGAAAGATCACTTTTCTTTACCTTTTATTGATCAGATGCTGGAAAGGCTTGCCGGCCACTCTCATTACTGTTTCTTGGATGGCTATTCGGAATACAATCAGATCCCCATAGCTCCAGAAGACCAAGAGAAAATCACTTTCACATGTCCTTACGGTACCTTTGTATTTAGAAGAATGCCTTTTGGGTTGTGTAATGCCCCCGCCACTTTTCAGCGTTGCATGATGGCCATATTCTCTGACATGGTGGAGCAATACATTGAGGTATTTATGAATGATTTCTCAATTTTTGGAGATTCTTTTGGTATATTCTTAACAAATTTATCTAAAGTGTTGAAAAGATGTGAAGAAACTAATCTTGTACTCAATTGGGAGAAATGCCACTTTATGGTGAAAGAAGGAATAGTTTTGGGGCACCGGATCTCCGCTAAAGGAATAGTAGTCGACAAAGTAAAAATTCAAGTGATTGAGAAATTGCAGCCACCGAATTTAGTCAGGGGTGTTCGAAGTTTTCTTGGTCATGCAGAATTTTACAGGAGGTTCATACATGATTTTTCAAAAATCACAAAACCTCTTAGCAGTCTTTTGGAGAAAGATGTGCCGTTCAACTTTTCTGATGAGTGTTTCACTGTTTTTAACACTTTGAAGGAAAAACTGATAACTGCACCAATTATTGTTGCACCGGATTAGAGTCTACCATTTGAACTCATGTGTGATGCTAGTGACTATGCAGTTGGTGCAGTACTGGGGCAACGCAGAGACAAAAATTTACATGTCATATACTATGCAAGCAGGACTTTAATAGATGCACAGATCAACTATGCAACAACTGAAAAAGAGATGCTCGCTGTAGTTTTCGCCTTTGACAAATTCCGTTCCTATTTCATTGGGTCAAAGGTAATTGTTTACACTGACCATGCAGCTCTTAAGTATTTGTTTGGAAAGAAGGATGCCAAACCTAGATTAATTCGGTAGATTTTGTTGTTACAAGAATTTGACATTGAAATTTGTGATAAAAAGGGGACAGAAAATCAGGTGGCAGACCATTTATCTAAACTGGAGAAAGGAGAAGCAACTGATAGTGTGGACATAAATGAAGTGTTTCCAGATGAACAAGTCTTGCAGATTGGGAATGCACCATGGTATACTGACTTGTCAATTATTTGGCCAGTCAAATTATTCCACCTGAATTCTCTTATCAGCAGAAGAAAAAGCTCCTCCATGAAGTTAAATTTTACTTTTGGGAGGAGCCTTATCTATACAGGAGAGGTCTAGATCAGATTATCAGGCGATGTGTTCCAGAAGATGAGATGAAACCGATACTTGCGCGGGTCTACTCCTCGACTTATGGTGGTCATTTTGGTCCTACCAAAACCACTGCTCAGGTTTTACAGTGTGGTTTCTATTGGCCCATATTATTCAAAGATGTGCACACTTTTTGTAGATCCTGTGATCGATGCCAACGAACGGGTAACATCTCAGCTCATCACGAAATGCCGTTAAACAACATCCTTGAAGTAGAATTATTTGATGTTTGGGGCATAGATTTCATGGGACCGTTTCCACCGTCCTATTCCAACAAGTATATTATTGTAGCAGTTGATTATGTGTCCAAGTGGGTGGAAGCAAAAGTATTACCAACTAATGATGCAACAGTGGTAGTTGGGTTTATCAAGAAATATATATTCAACAGATATGGAGCTCCCCGAGCTATTATAAGTGATGGTGGTACTCATTTTTGCAACCGTTTATTTAAATCGGTCCTCAACAAATATGGTGTACAGCATCGAGTAGCCACAGCTTATCACCCACAAACTAGTGGGCAAGTGGAGACATCTAACAGGCAGTTGAAACGGATCCTCGAGCTCACTGTAAATTCAACTAGAAAAGATTGGTCAAAGAAGCTTGATGATGCACCATGGGCGTACCGCACAGCTTTCAAAACTCCTATTGGCATGTCTCCTTATCGTTTGGTGTTTGGAAAATCTTGCCATCTACCAGTCGAATTCGAGCACAAGGCATATTGGGCACTAAAACAGTTAAACATGGATTTGGAAAAGACCGGCGAAACTAGGCTGCTGCAGTTGAACGAGCTGAATGAATTCAGAATGGATGCCTATGAAAACTCAGTGATATATAAGGAAAGGACTAAGAACTGGCATGATAAACACATTCGGCAGCGGGTATTCCAAGTTGGGGATCAAGTTCTATTGTACAATTCACGACTCAAACTGTTACCTGGAGAATTGAGATCAAAGTGGTCCGGACCATTCACAATCGCCAAAGTTTTCCCGTATGGCACGGTTGAATTAACTCATCCAACCAAAGAAAATTTCAAAGTTAATGGTCAGAGAGTGAAACACTATGTGGAGGATTTCCCAACGGCAAAATCCACCATTGATATTGCAGTGCCAGAGTGAATGCCGCCAAAAGTCGAGCCCTAGACTCTAAATGGAGCGCTTAATGGGAGACAACCCATTCTCTATCCCTTATCTAGTATTTATTTTGCATTTAGAATTTTAGGAATGTTTTCCCCGGTTTTTCATAATTTCATACATTTAATTTGTTTTTCTTTCAGGCCAAATGTCGTCATCCTCATAGTTTTGATTGAAAAACCTACAATTTCACTGTTTGACGCGGTCAGACCGCGGTTTGCAAACCGCGGCCCTCGATGGAGAGTTTTGTTTAACCCCCATTGCCTATTTTTTCACCCATTTTCACTCTTCCACCCCACCTATTCTTCTTTCCTCTCCATCCAACTTCTTTCCATATTGTTAAATTCTTTCCACAAAGACCAAAAGTTCCTAGATATTAGGGTTTTACTTCCCACACTATCATCTCCTCCATTTAGTTTATACAAGAGGTAAGTGTGGATTTATCCCTTCTTCTCTATTTCACATGATTTTAATTGCATTTGTTTTTGGTTTGGACTGAGTGGTGGCTTGGAGTAAATGGTTGGTTTGTTATAGTTTCTCATAGTGCCACTTTCAAAGAGTATGTGGGTTTGAAAGTTAGCTCCATATATATGCTCATTAGTTCATTGGTGCTCTGCCTCCCAAGTGTTTGATATAATGCCCCATCCATTTTTTTGAGCTCATTTTTTTCATTCTTTGCTTTCCTTCAATGCTATGTCATTTTACTTTCTCTTGGGGGTTGGGTCATCTCACATGCATGTTTTGGAGTGGTTGTTTAGATTGCATTTTTTTTGGATGCTATGTCTCCATCGACTCCATATGGTTATTCTTCCTTTATTTTTTTTGAGATATTATTACTTTCACTCTAGCACTCATTTGGCATCTCTTATCTATAGTAACTTTCTCACTATCGTTTCTTTTACCTTGTAGGTACGTTCACGTTCACCGTGCCTCATCGATCAAGGGCAACTACCTCAAGAAAAGGAAAAGAAATTGCTGAGGACTCTAATGTCTGTAAAAGAGCCCGCCCTGCGGCCTATTCCTATGAACTTTATGTCAGCAACAATGCAGAGCAACAAGCTCCCATTTTTTCCACATGGTCGGCCATTGCAGAGAGGGAGGTCGATTTGGAAAGTTTAAGCCACACTACAATTTCCGCCATCATGAATGACAATGGGTGGACGCGACTTTGCTCTAAGCCCCACACTGTGTATATGGAGGTAGTGCGAGAATTCATGGTGAATTTCAATCTGGCCATCACTGATGAGGAGGACGACCACGCCTACGCAATGTATGTTCGAGGGGTTTGGGTTCCTTTTAGCCCTGATGTCATAGGACACTTTTACGGTGTCCCTGAGGGCTCCGAAGCACCTGCAATCACTAATTAGAATGCTGTCGCCCGTGTTATCTATCCCGTTGAGAACCCTTGACCTTAGCCACAGAGTAATGTTGTCCGCCATGGAGACATGAGCGATGAACTCCGTCTCCTCCACTCTTTCATGGCGTCCAACATCTCCCCAACGACTCACTTGATATAAATTTATCCGACCCGAATGACAGTTCTCTATCGGTTGGCCACTGGTCACTCCTTAAACTTCAGAAAGTACATTTTTAACGCTATCACGGAGCTTGCTTCCAACCCAAGAGGCCGGTCCAAACTCATCTTCCCAAGTCATATCTCCGCTCTTTGCAAACGAGCTCATGTTTCCATGCCCGCTTCTGAAAAGGCCACCACAAAGACCCATATTCTCCGCCTTCGGTCTGTGAGGCACTCGATTGGACAAGTCCACCGTCATGCTAATGAGTGCCGTTTGGCTGTCGAATTGGAAGGAGAAGAGGACGATGACTCTCAGGCCAATGAGGATGGGCCCTTGGAGTTGGATACACCGATATTGCCACAGAGGATTCGACGCCGGGGTGGACTGAATTTTGGACCAGTATTAGACTCTATTTAGACCACTTTGCAATGCCATACAGGTGATCTTCAATGCCTAAGAGATGGACAAGACGAACTCTGGGCTACACTGCGATCCATGGACGAGCGCCAACGAAATGACCATCACGAACTACTTGCCATGTTTGAACGCCTCAATCAGCCCCACTTTCCACCCCTGCCTTCTGATACTTTCTGATCAGTGCCACTCCGCAACAGTCTCTCCGCAACCTACATCGGGTTATTTCTTTCCTTTTTATTTATTTTGCTCTACTTTATTACATTGAGGACAATGTGTATTTTAAGTTTGGGGGTGATGTTTTAAATTTCGTTATTTTTGCTCATTTCGTTAATTTTTGCTCCCTAAAAAAAATAATAAATAAAAATTTTGCTTTACTTGTGTGCCTGTATCTTGGGTAGTCTTGCCGGCTAATAATGATATCAAATTGAAACTATTATCGATTCAAAGATTATGACTAGGTGATGCTACATATGTCTCTTATATGCTATACTTATCCGTGTGAGATATGATTAAGTGTAAGTAAAATAGTCATGTTCATCACTAACTTTGGTTGGTATGTTGAATAGAATACAATGAGTGAACCTAAGTTGTGAAAACCAAATCCACAAATTGACAACTAAATTACCCGACCCGGTGAAAGAATAGTTTGGGGGTGGTTAAACCAATGTAGAAGGTATTTAGATAGGTGTTGATTACGTGCTTAAGTAATAATTGTGTGGAATGTATTTGGCTCTCCTGTGGAATCTAGGTATTGACCGGATGCTAGGAATCTAATCCCCGCTCATTTATCTTGCTTCTTTCCAAAAAAAAAAAAAAGAAAGGCATTGCACTTGCTCTATCTTATACCTCTCTTCGTAGCCTAGTTGACTCGAGTGATAAAGTCCGTTGGAGTTCTCAAAACTCGGTGCCCTAAGGTCTATCAGATCTGGGAGCCATCGGCCTAAAACTCACTACAAGGGTTAGCTAGAAAGTTTAAGGGAGTGAGGTCTTGCACATAAGATATGTAAAAAAAAAATAACGAGAAGCAAAAGCAAGATTGAGCATTTGTGCGCATAACTTGGAGATTTATATGACTAGTGGGTTTGACTTACCTAGTGGAAGCTTGATAGTCAAAGCATTCAATAAAAGGAGAATCATCACAGATGTAGATAGCAACTGTATTAGGTAAACCTAACCAAATTTTGAGCGGTAAAAGAATAAGTGTTTTGAGGGCAACTATAGAGTTAACACCCAGGGTGAGAGATTGAACATCAAGAGGGGAGTGGTTATTCTCACGAGAGAGAAAGGAAATAATTGACCACTGGGGGAGCAAAATACTACAAATCTAAAAGTTTATGTTGATTGGACTGACTATATGCTTACACATATATTAGTCGAGCATCGGATGAGCAAAAATCTATTTTTGTAGCATGATGTAGAAATAATTTTTGTTGAGTGACTTGTTTCAAAACCTGAAGAAAACACGGCAAGCTATCCACTATAGTAAATTTTAATTTTATATTTGTCTGATTGTTCAAGTAAATAGTCATGTTCGAGGACGAACAAATGTTCAAGTTTGGGGGTATTTGATAGGTGTCGAATTACGCTTATCTGTAGTGTCAAAATTGGACAATTGTATGCAATCTTGATTGAATGTTTACTTAATTGTGTATTAATTTGATTGTTTTAGTAGGAAACCGAGTTCCAATGGATTTGGAGAAAAACAAAGCAAAAATTGGCAAAGAAGGACTAAATGTGCACGAAGATGGAGAAGTGGTGACCAATTCATAAACATGAAAAAGATGAAAGACTTGAGTGGCAAATAAAAGGAGACCAAAGTGAAATAAAATAAGAAATTCAAGGACTAAATCGCAAACAACTGAAAGTGGAAGGACCAAATTGCAATAAGAGCAGAGTAGTTAACCGCAGTTTGCAAACCGCGGCTGAGCCGCGGCAAACCGCTGCATACCGCGGCCCGCGCATAGGAAAGTCCAATTTTTCTTAACCTAAATTAAGGGCGTTTTGGTCCTTTTCAAATTAAATACAATTTGGAAAGTTTTGTAACTATATAAAGATCTAATCTAGGTCAAAAAAAAGGTTGTTGAATTTTTGGAGAACACAAGAGAAGACGGAGAAAAGAACGGCGAAGAAGACGAAGAACGACCAAGATCAAGAAGATTGGAACGTGAAGATCAAGATTTCTTGGTGCAAGATAATCAACATCTTTTCATCTTTTCTTCAGAACCCGGTTATGTATTCAAATATTTTATTGCTTTCTTTCTCCCGAATCATGAGTAGCTAAATTTAATGTTTGGATGAACGATGTAGCCTAGTTTTAATTCTTTAATTTCAAATCTCAATTTTTGATTTATAAATTGTTTAAATATTTGATTTTACTTCTTCTCTTAATGCTTGGAATAACTGGCCATTATTTCATTGATCTCGTGGATTGTAATGAACTGAGAAGCAAATTATTAATGTAGACCATGTAGTAAAATCTGGCAATTGGATAAAAGGTAGAGATACACTTTTATTATTACTGCGGTCTTAATTGAATTCCTAGGAGAATTAATGCATCTAATTAAGGGCTATTCTGACTGCCTAAGTTAACTTAATTAGTTAGGACTAATTTGAACTCGAGAGAGGTAAATTAGGTTAAATTCGTGAATTCGACTGAATACAACTTTAGGAAACAAATCTTGAGAGGAGGAATTAGAGATAACAACTAGGTGAAATCGTTTGTCCAAACGCTTTAACTATCATTCTTTTTTAGATTGTTAACTTTTACTTTCAATTAAGTTATTGCATTGTTTTTCTCGTTTTGGAAAATCTAAAGTTTTCGGTTAAAATATCTCAAACCAATTTATTTTATACTATCTCTTACAGGTTAATCAATAAAGATTAATTGAACTCATATATAAATAAGATAGTCTTCGTGGGAACGATAATCCGGACTCAATAGATTCACTTTATTATTTTTGTGCGATATTGTACATTTGCAATCACAATATTTTCACAACATACCTGTAACAAAGAAAACATTACATGTATCAAGGTTAAGTAAACTAAGACATCCTTTAAATTTATATAAAGGAAGGACTTTTGTACCAATATCAGTTGGATTAAATTGAGTAGGGATGTTCTCAAGCTGCACGATATGAATTACAACAATATCTTTAATAGAGTGTAATTTCACATCATTGTGTGTGTGTTTTTTTTTTTTTTTTTTATTTATTGGAACACATGTTATTACCAACTGGCAAGTTATTTTCTTTAAGTAAACGTTCCAGCAACATAGCGGTCTGTGACTTCTATATATTTTGATTAAGTATTAGAAAGAGTTGCTATATGTTGCAATTGAGACATCTAACTTACACAAATATTACACACAATAAATATATAAGCAGAAGTTGATCTTGTATCATCTTTATTACCTTTTAATACAAATTTCTTCGCTACTTTTTTAAAATTTAACAAGAAATTAGTTATAATTTTATGAATGTAAGCAATTATGTTAAGGAAAGTGTTTGTGGACCTATTTTATCAGGGTTATGATTCTTTTTATAATAGATTATTCTCTTATCTATCTGTCTGTGTTATGTTCCTGGGTTTCCCACATAAATCTATGTTGTTGCATATTTTCTATTTATATTATAACAAGCATACAATTCAATCTCTCGCTCCAAATGTTCATTCCAACGATTACTTTTTTTTTTTCCCGCATTACCCAAGTCTTTCATCTCAAACTCAGCCCTCAAATTTGTTTTAATGTCGTTAGTTTCTTTTATGCTAGGGCTAGCTAACAACATGCATCCACATTGATACATTGATAATTACAGCTTTTCATGTTAAAAATGGGTTGAAAAGTAAAAAATTAAGGCTAAAAAAAACGAAAATGGATTTATAATCTTTGTCAAACAAGCTCTAAGTAAAAACACACGCACAATCAAACAACACAGTGATTTTCTAAGTAAACATACCTTATCTTCTTTACAGGTTGTATGAAACCTTATGGGTGTTTCACAAAGATAAGTTCTCCTAAATGACTATGAAGAGTATTCTCAATCTAAGTGAAACCAAGGCAAGTATGACCCTTATAGTAGTATATTTAACTATTGGCGAAAAAATTTCATTGTAACCATCCTCCTATTTTAAACCCTTTAGCTACTAACTTAGAGCATGTTTGTCATAGTTTAATTTAAATTTTTTATTAAACTCATTTTTAATCACATATTTCACGAGACCCACAACTTTTATCAACTTTTCAATCACATATTACACAATTTTTTGTTTTTATCAAAATTTCCTAAAAATCTATTTTTAGATTCTATCAAACATGCACTTAGTTTTGTATCTAAGTGGGTCGTTGGCTTACTACATTTTTTTATTATAACAATCACCTGCTAAGTACCAAACGTTTTTTTTATATAACCAATACAATTTCTTCCATCATGGCACTAAACCATGAGTCATATTGTTCACTCTCTATTGCTTTCCTAAAGGTTTGGGTTCATTATTAAGCGATTTCACAGCAAAGAGGAATGCTGATGACTCGGAGTCTGAGTAGCAATACCTACCAAATCTCTAACTCTATCCCTTGCCAATTGATAGTTTGTTAAAGGTGCATTATTAGTTTGAGTGTCATCCAAACTTATATAGCGGAATTTGCTTACTCAGTTGGAATTTGATCAAGTGGGGTTCTACCTGATCAAGTGTATTATCAGGTTAAGCTATAGAGCATTTTTGTCATGGTTTTTTAAACTCTTTTTTTTCGAATTTATTTTTGACTACATATTTTATCGATTTTTTCAAAATTTCCTATAAAATTATTTTTAAATTCTATCAAACAAACACTTGGTAATATTTATAGGTGCAAGTACAGGGAGTTAAACTCGACATTTCACTTTTATTAAATACTACATCCGATTACTTTATAGCATGTGCCTTAACACATAACCTATACTGTAACACATTTTCTAATTTCTTATATATATAATTTTTTTTGTAAAGGTTAATGTGCAACGTATGACTTTGAGCATGATTACCCTAAGGCTGTGTTTGATTGCAAGTAGAAAATTTGGATGGAAAGAAAATAAATTCCATAGAAATGAATTGTCAAAAAATTATGGGTTGGAAAACAAGACAAATTTTCCATGGAAAATAAATTCTCCTATTCCACAAAGAAAATATTTTCCTTGAAAACAAGGAAAATGTGGCCAAAAATGAGAAAATGAGAAAAAAATTTACATGGAAAAAAAAAGGTTGCAATCAAACAAAACAAGAAAAATAGGTGGGAAAATACTTTTTCTATGGAAAATTTTGAGCAATCAAACATACCAATTGGAAAATAGACGGAAAAAAGACATTTTCCATGGAAAATCTTTGCCAATCAAACACAGCCTAAATGATAGGTATGGATACTTTTTGAACATTGGTACTCGTACCTTAATCATATCTACCTTAGAATGAGATAGGTGTATGTACCACAAAAGTCATGTTCGGTAGAGTTTTTTCTCAAAAAAATTCATTTTTTTGCTTACAATTTTTGACTTTTCAACCCTTTTTACACTATAAAAAAATTTGAAAAATCAAAAAGTAACAAAAAAAACCTATTCTTTCCCAAAAAAAACTCTACCGAACAAGCCCATAATCTAAGTACCTTTATCTATTTACGTAGAGTGCTATTCTAATTTGAAAATCAACTTTGCACTATAATAAAAAGGCCGGCGTTCTCTTATTAATGAATTAACAAATAAATACGATACTTAATTTAAGTTAATTTAACAGTGTATATCCATTAAAATTTTTATTCACATCAAAACATATTTCAATAAAAATTTTAATACATCTAGGCCTCTAGATTAGTTTAAATTAGAGACCTTAATTATTTATCAAATACGTTGATAGGCCGTAGAAAATAATCTTCAATAGATAAATATTTCAGAAGTTACATAGTAGATGAAAGTTGTAGTATTATTTCATTATAATACAGTGGTACTACAACCTAGTTCACTCTTATTTAAATGTGCAAGTGGGCATAGAGTGATACAAAAATACATTTATTTCTTTAAGTGGAATGAGTATACTCAATGAATAAATCTCTAGAAATGTGTGTAGGAGCAGTAATGATGTATAGACAAAAATAGAAATTTTACCAATATAGTTTGCTCAAGTAATCTCAATTTTAGTTAGTTAGTCGCCTAGATAGCATGAAAATGGAAATAACGAACCAGACATGACATTTCATATGGGTTATATATGATATTTTTAAAAAAGTAGGATATGAAATTCTAGGGCAACGTTTTATAAATATATTTTGTTATTTATAATTATAACAATAAAAATAGTCGAGATATATTATAAGAAAAACTATTTTTCATCAACCCAATAGTAAAATTAACCTGAAATATTCAAATCAAAAATATTAATTTGGTTCATTTTTCAGTCATACAAAAATTAATCATAGTACACAAAAAAATAAATTTGTTCAACCAAAAAAAAAAACGTTTAAATTAATTTTTTTTCCTCAACATCATCGATCAACATGATCCCTGCAGCTCAAGATCGTCAAGAAAAAGTTTAATAATAATTAGTTTACCAAACGATTAATGTATATGATCTTCTTTTTTTTTTCTTCCTTCGATTGATTTTCAATGAAATACTATGAATTGAAGGGGAAAAAATGGATGCTGTCTTCTTGCACTTTTCTATCTCTTTGATTTATCTTCCTCGATAAATTGATTATATTTATTTCTCCTTGAATAAAAACATACAATTTACAACATTTTTGCTTAATTCCTTTACTTTCTTCGTTAACATTGCTTAACTTGATTCATCAACAGACTGATTCAATTTAGTTTTTTACAATTAGCAGTCTAGAAAAGTCAAATATGTTGAAATATATATAAAATTTTATATTTCCAAAAAAAAAATTTCTTAAAATTTTTTCTTAAAGTTCCCCTAACTAAAGTGTCTTTAGATTTTCCAAAAAATATTTAAAAATAAAATCATTTGAATATTTTTTTTCTTGTTTTCAAAACATGCCATAAAATTTCCAAATGTTTTGATTTTTAACAGGTGTAAGCAGGGGCGGATCTAGAGTTGAAGTTCAGTTAGGGCGGATGTTGACTGATCAACGGTCGATACTTGTTATAAAATAATGTGAAAATATTTTTAATAAATACGTAACTTATCAAACAACAAAAAAATTATATAATAGTGAAATATAATTTGATATAAGTTGTAATAATGTTAAAAAAAATTTAATACAATCTCAACTTATCTAACACGTGGCATTATCAGTCCACTTGATCAACAAACATCATCATTATTTTGACTTTTTCTTACACTCCAATTCTTGACTTGCAGCCATATCTCTCTCTCTCTCTCTTTCCCCGTCTGGGGAAAAATGGTACCCACACCACCACCCCTCGCAAGCCCCCACCCTCCCTCTGCAAATTAATAATCCCAAAGCCTCCACAGCTTTTATGAATTAACAGCCCCCACCCCTAACTCGCCCAATTTGCAAAAAAACCCTCTCCCAATTTATTTTAACATCCACCACTTTTCTCCAATATCTCATTTTCTTTAATCACTTACATATTTATTTACGACCAAATTTACATCCACATTATTAATATAATTAAATTTATTAAATTAAAAATAATTTTTTATTATTATATTCATTGTATTTATTTTTAAAAAATATAATATACAATAATATTTATTGTGTTAAATATTATTTATATCATATAATAAATAATATAATTAACGTTAATTTTATTATTAAGATTAGAGTGAGACTAATTAATTAGTTTATATTTGAGTAACAAATTAAATTTTACTTTAAAAATAAAAATAAATGAAGCGTGCATAATAAATTTGCTCCAATTGATAATAAGCACACAAAAAGAAGAAAATAATATTACATTAGAAATAATAAATTCATGACGAGGGTTAAAGCGTGTATCATACTCCTGTGGGTCTAGGGAATATGATACATTTTTTACTGCATGTGATCGAGTATTGTGGATTTGGAGCAATAAGTAACAAAATATATAACATTAACTTACCTATTTTGTAACGTAGGACAAATTATTCTATCGTGGCCACTGGTGCCATATCAATTATATGTGCAAATAAAAAAAACATAAAAAACTGTTAATAATATATTAAAACTAACTTACAAATTACAAAAAATAATTATGTACAAATAAACAGAAAAAAAATAAATTAATAATTTATTAATAACTTTTGAAGAATGTGAAAAACAATAAGTGAGACACAAATTTGGTAAAATAAATTTAGAGAACAAAAGTGATTGTAAACGTTTGATGTTGGTCAAATTTGAGTAAAGTAAATAAAGTGATTGTGTTGGCCAAATTTCAAAAAAAATATGTATTTTGATAGGGAGGAAAAAATATGTATTATGATAAAGATGGAAAAATATGTATTTAATGAAAAAAAAAATTGTTATGTTGAGTGGTGTATAAATAGATGGAAAAAAGAAGAAAGGAAATGGAGTTTGTTTGGGGGGGTGGTGTGTAAAATTAAATGAGGGGAGGGGCTCTAAATTAAATAGGGAGGGGATTTTACAGAAAAGGTTTGAGGAGTTTTTTTTGCGGCGCTAGGTGGGGTGCCTTTTTCCTTGCAGAGGGGTGGGTGAGTTGTGTTTTATTACAGAGGGGGGGGGGGGGGGGCGGGGGCGGGGGCGGTAAAAAAAAAGAAGAATCCAATGGCTGCTTGACACGCAGCCTAGACGGGAAAATGATATGGACCCCGTGACGGGGTCCAGATATTTTCTCTATTTTTTCTCTCTCTCTCTATATATACATATATAAATATAGATAGAGAGAGGAGAGAGAGAATACATTATTATATATATATATATATATCTATATATAGATAGATAGCGGGAGGAGAGAGAGAGAATACATTATTATATATATTATATATATATATATATAGAGATGGGTAATGATCTCCTCCCCATGTGGGGAGGAGTTATAAAACCCACGTGACACGTGTCACGTGGGTATTGGAAGAAAGAAAAAGTGATAAACATTTTTTTAATCACTTGTCCAATACCCACGTGACACGTGTCACGTGGGTTTTATAAACTCCTCCCCACATGGGGAGGAGATCATTACCCATATAGAGATAGTGGGAGGAGAGAGAGAGAATACATTATTATTATTATTATATATATAGAGAGGGAGGATAGAGGGAGGAGAGAGAGAATACATTATATTATTCTAAATGTTATCTTCTTCAACAAAGGGCCGCAGCAGATATATACACATATACTTACACACAGAAAATCCAATCTCCATTTTTCTTTTATTGCTCAAAACTCAGTGACCATTTTTTGCAAAATTTCAGCTAGGGCGGACGCGGGGTCTCGCCAGGTTATAAATCCGCCCCTGGGTGTAAGTAATACTATCGTTTTAGAAGTTTGCTTGTTTCTTGTCTAGCTGCAAGGAATTAATGTCAAGGCAAACTCCTTGCAAGGTGGTTAGCATATAATTAATTAGATTAGAAAATTAAAACCCCTATATATCAGGGTTTTTAATTAGCACATAGCATAAATATTTAGTTTGAAGTTTGACAATAAGGGAACTCGCATCATCGCTTTCCATTCTATGTTCGATATAACTAGCTAGATTATGGATTTAAGTTAAGCCATAAAATTTTTCAATCCTGACACGAAGTGCTTATTGATGTAATTAGAGTTCACTTTATCAAAGTTAAATAACAATTAAATGTGATTTAAGTTTAATTTGCCTACCATTGTGGTCCTAGTTACTGCTAAATTAATGGCTTGCAACTAAATTGATGATGCACAAGCCTAGAGCCATCTAAGAAACGAAATGCGAACTTATATAGATGAGTCGTAATACTAATTAAATTGCACTTTCATTAGGTTTATAGGGCGGTGAGAAAAAAAATCATTCTATCCATTTCTCGGAAGGAGCTATTGTTTGCAAGTTTCAAAATTGAAGATCACTGTGAAATTTGGACATCAAATTCAAAACTCATTGAATATCACAGTTAAGATCAAGATCCACGGTTCATTCAGGAGAAATTATTATCTAAACATAGATGAATTTTGATGAAATTGTTTCTTTGTTGTTTTTTAGCAGTATTGTCAAGAACTTGTACTTGAGATAGTTATGATTAGGTAAATTGTTAGGGTTTCTTTTGAAGGATTCCGTCTTTGATAAACGAAGATTATTTGTGGGCCATGACTTGTGTTTCTTATGTTGGTTGCTCCTCTAGTTTGACTAGAGAAAATTTTGGATTTTCAAATTTGTAAGATGACAGTTAATTATTATTGGTCCTATAATTGTTTACTTCTTAATGATTTGATGTGCCGCCTCTAATTTTATCTAGATAAGAACGTTGTATCTATTATTGCTGATTATAATTGATGATTATTTAGAGTTGGATACGTAGGCACATTGCTGAATCACGTTAAATATTATGACGTTAATTTTGCGCATTATTTAGAACTAGTTCACCCACCGTTGACGTGGCGTACTCCACGTCAGCGGTAGGCAAACTGAAGAAAAAAATGGGGCAGCCCATATGTTTGCCCCATTTCGTGGCCTCCCTCACTCAACCTTCCCACCGCCACCACCAATCCCCTTTCCACCGCCGCCAACCACTACTGGACCACCAACTCCTTTCCCACCGTCGCCAACCACCACTTTGTACACTACTCCACTTCTACTTTTTCCAAACCAAACCCTTCGTACACCACAACAAATCGATCCACATTTTCTTCCTTTCACGTTTTACCCTTCACCGCTACCCTCCATTTTCTCCGTACCAAAATGGAAGAAACCCCAGCCCAGCCACTGCAAAAACCCCAAAAATCACAGAAAAAGTCACTGGCCCAAGTTTTATTTTCTCATTCTCAACAAACCCGTCTGAGGAAACCCCTGGATTCTCGGGATTTTGAGGGTTTCTAGAAAATCTTGGATTCTGAGCTTTGATTCAAATGGGGAATCGACACAAATCCACACTCCACCAGAGAAGAAACCGATCTTCTAGTTGCCGAGTGAAGGTAGATTTGCTAACAATGCGAATTCAGGACGCGAACTCTCCGATTTCCCAGCGTTGCAGGCCACTCCCGCCGTATGGATGGAGCGGCACGTCATGCACACGCGCAAATTTCCGTTTAGCAGTCTCTACAATTTTTCTTGCTTCAAGCTGGATGCCCACCTGCAGTAAAATGGAAATTGAGGATTCTAAAAAGGGCGTGAATCAGTGAGCTGGGAAATTGAGGAAATGGAGTGCGTGGGTTGTGAAAATATTATTTTCTGTTTGTTTTTGTATTTCAGTTTGTTCTTCTTTGAAGGATTGTTTATTTGGCTGATTAACAATGGCGGCGTTGCAGAGGTGACTGAATTTGATTTCTGGTATGGTCCAGTAGTGGTTGGCGACAGTGGTGGTGGTGGTGGTGGTGGTGGTGGTGGTGGTGGTGGTGGTGGTGGCGGTGGGAAAGTTGAGTGAGAGAGGCCACGAAATGAGGCAGACATATGGACTGCCCCATTTTTTTCTTCAGTTGGCCTATCGCTGACGTGGAGTACGCCACGTCAGCGGTGGGTGAATGGTATCTTGCCCCTAGGGGGCAGGAGATCACCACTCTTCCATCTTCTTCCAAAAAATGAGTTTTTTTGTAGCTTGACAAATGTGACTTTTCAAAGTTTGTGATGGTGAATTGACTATATTGCCCTTTGAAATATATTTGTATTGATTAAGGGCAAAATAGACATTTCACCTACAAAATCTTTGACAAGTCAAAATTGTCAAGCCACAAAAAACTCTTTATTGCCTAAAATAAAACCGAACAAGCTCCTAGTTTGGTTATTGTTTTGTCTAATTAATTCCTATTATAATTTTACACGAGAGTAGAAATCTTTACTCCGTTGCACGTGTGCTCACACACCAAGATACATAAATTTTACTACAATTAAAAAGCATTTAAAGAAAAATAAATTTTACGTTATTATTTCGAGATTACAAATAGATATTTTTAGCTAGAGAATTTATTTATTTTTATCTCCTACAGTCCCGTCGGTCCCAGTTAATGTTAGATACTTACGCCTCCTAGTAAACTTAGTACATTTATGATAATGCAGAAGCAATCATTTGTTGCACATTATTTGCCACTTCCTGGCTTGATTTTCCAGCACTACATGTCTGATCATGCGACAACTTGTTCAAAAATGTTATCTCGTATACCGGCCTAGGATTCATCGCGAAGAAGAAAGGATCCATCCATTTATATCCTCTAGCCGTTGTCCCATGAAATAGGCTTGTGTGGATGGATATAGCCACGGGCACTAGTTGATCAGTTAATTCAGCAAATAGTGCCGAAAACCTAAGCAAATAAGGTTCTCGACATGTTGTTCCTTCAGCGCATACTGATAAGTACAATTTTGTATTTATCTGGGCTCACAAAAAAAGGACAATTATGAGTACTTTTATTTGTTTTCAGTATAATTGTGTGTTGTTTTTGTTCATTATAGGATAATAATCAAATTCAAGTGTCAATCGGATGAAAAGAGAGCAAACAGAAGAAAAGATAACTAAATTGAGCAGACAAAGAGACTTGAAAGGCTTAGCATGCAAATATCAAAGAAACAAAATTTGGAACAACGCCTAAGTTAACCATGCAATCGTATGGTTAACCAAGGGTGCGATCACAAGACGTCAGTTTCAACTGCAGAACCTAAAATCATAGAACCATGTGATCGCAAGGTTCTAAACCATGCGATTGCATGGGTATAACAAGCACCCGTTTTGGCAGTTTCCTGATTAATTGAGAACTCTACGAAGTCCATATTGATTCAACTACCAAATACACGTCTTAGAGGGTTGGAGAACATTATAAAAGCTAGAGAATAGCCATAACAAGGAGGACGGATTTTGGAGGACGAATTTTGGAAACAAGATACAAGAGGAGAATTGAAGATCAAGGCTCTGGATTGAGGATTCTTCAGCCAGAGTCACGGGTTGTATTTATTTTTTCTTCTTTTTCTTTCGCTGGATCAGATGAAGTCAATTATTGTCATAATTGACGAAATCATGTCCGGCTAATTTACTTTTTCTAGGATGAACGATGAAACCTCGTGATTTTTAATTAATTAGAAGTTTTTCCGTTTTAGTAGTTAATTACCTCTTGGGTTGATTATTCTTTATGCAGTTTTTCTATTATTTTAATGCCTGATCACCATTAGAATATATTGTGATCTATATTGAAGTCGAGATATTCAATATAGATTAAGCACGTGGTATTGAATAACATAGGGTCCAATAATAGATAGAGATTACTATTATACTTTATGAAATTCATTTAGGTGTTCTTGAGATTTTAATGCATGTGTTTATGTTTGAAGCTTAATTAGAGATAATGAAGTTCGCATAACGTGTAGAATTGATTGACCATCGAGAGAGTCTTTTGATTAATTTAGAAATGTCGATTTTCAATCTATGGTAATTATAAGCTAAAACGGTTAAACGGATATTTGATTAAGGAAAGTGTTGGTGGATTCGCAAATCCTAGTATTAGTAAATCTTGAATTCATTCTCATAAATTTACTTTAATTGTTAGATAGTTTAGATTAAATTAAAATAGTTTTAGAATCACACAATCCAAATTAAATCTGTGTTTTTTTGCATTGTTAAAATTTAAATTGTTAAATTAATTAGTTAAATTAATATCTAGTCCTCGTGGGTTCGACACTCTATTTATCACTTTATTACTTGTCAACGATCCGTCCACTTGCAGAATTTAAATCGCACAACAAGTTTTTGACGTCGTTGCCAGGGACTAGTTTATTAATTGCTACATTAATTGATAGTTTAGTTTTAACATTTTTTATTGTTATTTATTTTTATTTTTATTTTTATTTTAATTTTGATTTTTAGATTATTTTCTTTTATTATTTTAGTTCTTCGTGATACTGCTGAATTGTGTATATTTTCTAATTTTTCAGGTGTTAAGTGTGCATGCCATGTACAAAAGATCTTGATCTATTTGATTTAGATCCAGAAATTGAACGAAGCTTTCACCGACGACAGCGTGAAAAACGAGAAAAGAAAACACAGCAAGACACAATGGCAGACAATCAAGTGCATGATCAGATAAATAATCAAGCACCAATAGCTCGACCAGTTGAAGTTAGTGAACGAGATATTCTTATGGGTGAGTATATGATGCCACCGATTGTTGAGAATCGGTCCAGCATAGTCTATCCGCCTTATGGACACGACAACTTCCAGTTGAGGCCAGATGTGATGAATTTGTTCTCGAACAATCTGCCGTTTTATGGGATGACAGATGAAAATCCTCATTACCATATTTCTTGCTTCGATGAATTCTGTGGCAATTTCAAATACCACGGTGTTAATGAAGAAGCACTGAAGATGAGACTCTTTCCACATACATTGAAGGATAAAGCTAGAGAATGGATAGATTCTCTACCGCCTGGGAGCATCACTACTTGGGCAGATCTGATCCAGAAGTTCACATTGAAATATTTTCCTCCAGCTAGAGTAAACAGACTGAAGTATGAAATTTCCAATTTCCAATAATCTGAGTTGGAAAATTTTCACGAGACATGGGAAAGATTCAAACAATTGCTCCGAAAGTGTCCAAGTCATGGTTTTCCTTTAGCAGCTCAGAATCATTATTTCTATTCTGGACTAGCTCCAACCAGTCGTTCTTCAGTAGATTCTGCAGCAGGTGGCTCTATCCAAAATAGATCCGCCGGTGACCTTTATGATCTATTCGAAACCATGAGTGAACAATTTATTATGTGGCCAGAAAGAGGATTGCAAAAGAAAGCAACAGGATTACATGAGGTGGACAGCAATTCGCTTGTATTGGCGAAAATCGATGCATTGGCAAAGCAGATGGAAGCAATGAAATATCCTCATTCAGCTAATATGGTTCAGGTGCCTCCACCAATCTGTGTAACATGCGGGGCAAACCATCAGTCTTCAGAGTGTCCATTGACAAAGGTTGATATGCCATCCCCTGACCAAGTTGCATATGCTCAGAATTTTCAGTGTCAACGAAATAATCTTTATTCACAGACTTACAATCCAGGATGGAGAAATCATCTAAATTTCTCCTATGGCAACAATCAGAATATCCAGAATCTGCCAAATCAAAGGAGGCCACAAGAAAATAAAAGAGGATTGGAAGAAGCTGTCACGCGTATGGAATCTGAATTGATGGAGATGCAGAAAAGACAGGATGTTGCTATAAAGAATATGGAAAATCAGATTGGGCAGTTGGCTAAAATGTTGATCGAGCGACAACCAGGCACATGGCCAAGCAATACCGAGGTTAACCCGAAAGAGCAAGTAAATGCAATTACCACAAGAAGCGGAGTTGAATTGTCAGAAATTCATGTAAAAAGACCATGTGTAGAAAAGGAAACTGTGTCCAACAAAGAGAGAGAAAATAAATTAGATGCAGAAGTTGCACCAGAACGGGACTCTCCACCAGCTTATATTCCACCACCGGCTTACATCCCTCCAATTCAATTTCCTCAGAGGCTGCGAAAACATAAGCTAGACCAGCAATTCAAGAAGTTCTTAGATGTATTCAAAAAGCTTCACATCAACATACCATTCGCTGATGCCTTAGCTCAAATATCTAGCTATGCCAAATTCATGAAGGACATTCTTGCAAATAAGCGAAAGTTGGAGGAGCATGAAATAGTTGCGCTTACCGAAGAATGCAGTGCCATATTGCAAAACAAGCTACCACCAAAATTAAAAGACCCAGGGAGTTTTAATATTCCTTGCACTATTGGTAGTTTATATTTTGATAAAGCCCTATGTGATTTAGGTGCTAGTGTAAATCTAATGCCTTATTCTATTTTTAAGCAGATCGATTTAGGGGAAGCAAAGTCGACAACAGTAACACTTCAGCTTGCAGATAGAACAATCAAACGCCCTAGGGGAATAGTTGAAGACATATTGGTGAAAGTGGGCAAGTTCATATTCCCTACTGATTTTATTATTCTGGATATGTATGAAGACAGTGATGTACCACTCATTTTGGGTCTACCTTTCTTGGCTACTGGTCGGGCAGTAATTGATGTTCCAAAAGGAGAACTTATGCTGAAAGTGAATGATGAACACATTACATTCAATGTGTTCAAAGCAATTAAATTTCCAAGCTCTTCAGATTCTTGTTTCGACATTGATGTCATTGACCAGAAAGCAGTAAGCATAGATGATAAAGTTGTGACCCAACATCAGGATGCACCACTTAGAGAAGAAGAATATGTGCAGAAAGAGGAGTTCCATCCGTCTTCTGAGATCAAAGCTGATGATGAGGCTGAAATTTTCTTAGTTGAGTTCGAGCAGGGCGGCAAAACAAAATTATATCAATATGATAAAGGAAAAATCAAGCTCTTGAAGGTAAACAAAAATTGTACAGAAGTTGATCAAAGCAAGAAGAGCAGGGCCTCCAAAGATTTATTCAAAGTGTCTTGAGCGATCACCATGACAAAATCAAGCTAATGACTTTAAAAAAAAAAAGCACTTAATGGGAGGCAACCCATCTTTCTACCCTTTTATTTAAATTTTCGTATATTTTAGTTTTGGAGTTCAATTGACTTTTTTGCACGTTTTAGGATTTTTCTAAGATTTTTAAAGTAGGCTTTCAATTCTTAGGTAATGAGGCTTTGATCATCGTCATTTTCTTTTTAGTTTTAAAAAAAATATATAATAATAAAAAAAAATTTTCGTTTTTTTTTAAAATAAAAAAAAAAATTTGTTTTTTTTTAAAAAAAAAATTTGTTTCTTTTAAAATAAAAAAAAATTTAATAATTTCTTATTATTTTTTTTTTTAGGGTTACAACCTGCAGGCTGACTAGATGACATTGAAGCAAAGATTTGCTGACCAACCTGTACAGATTTCTCCACCAGTTGATCATACCATACTTCTTCTTCAGCACTATCCGATCCACATCTGGGTAGTCTCTGATCTTTATATATTCCTTTGAATTATTTTTACATTGGGGACAATGTATCTTTCAAGTTTGGGAGTATTAGAAAAATGTTTGATCTGATGATAATACTTGATATTGATTGTTAAATTAATTTTTTTTAAAAAGTAAAAAAATTTTTTTTTTTTAATTTAATTGTTTGCATGTTTGTGTGATATGAATAGCCTTGCCGGCTCATAATAATGAATTTTTTTTTTAAAATTTTGCTGTAATCCATGACTTGTAAACATATTATTACTTTTGTTTAAATGTGAGGCTATTTGACCATGTCTGATGTCATGTTATGTCGGTCAGTTAGAATGATTTTTAGCTATGTTGGTGCACTTACGTTGAAAACAATAGGATATCCCTTTTTGAATCTAAGAATCATTGTATTTCAACTAAGTAACCAATAGAGTGAGTAAGTGTGGTAGTTAAGCTGTGATATTGGTTGTCTAGGTTATGATTGATTCCATGTATGTTGAAAAATTGTGTGGAGCATTTTAGACCAGTTAGAGGAAACTAAGTAATAACCGAATGTTAGGAATCTAATCCCCTAGCATAAACTTATTGCACGCAAAGAATAATGTTATTATTATATAACTCTTTTCGTAGCTTTTTTGACTCGAGTGATAAAGTCATCGACCTAAAGCTCGTTACATGAGTCATCTAGAAAGCTTAATGGACTGAGTTTGGCATCCTATTAATATCTTATAACTCTTTTCGTAGCCTATTTGACTTGAGTGAAAAGGCCCGTAGGGGTTTCTCAAAACCCGATGCCCTAAAGTTCAAAAGACTTGGGAGTCATCGACCTAAAACTCGTTACATGAGTCATCTAGAAAACTTAAAGAATTGAGTTCTGCACATAAGATTTAATTTAAAAAAATGAAAAATGAAAAAAAAATTCTTTGCAAAGTAAACATGGGGATTAGATGACTAATATGTTTGACTTACTTAGTAGAAACTTTCTAGTCGAGAGTGCTCATAAATTGGAGAATCTTCATAAACCTATGTTGTCACGATTACTAGTTTTCTCAACCAGTCTCGAGCAAGAAAAAAATGTGAACCATAACCTTAGAACCAAAGAAAAATCTTGGGAATTGAAAGAGAAAATTATTTTGGGAGAAAGTGTACCTTACAAGAGGGAAAGGAAAATTTGACCAAATGGTTGGACTACCATCACCATAGAAGCCAAGTGAATCAGATTAACTGCTTTCAAACACGTGTCAAATATGTTTTAAATAGGATCACGTTTGCAATAGTAATACTTGGATACTCATCATGAATTATAAGTTGTTACAAAAGAACGGCAAACTATTTATATTATGATTATTTTTATTAGTATGTGCATGATTGTTTTTAGCTAGTTTATTCGATGACGAATAATAGTTCAAGTTTGGGGGTATTTGATAAGTACAATTTTGTACTTATCTAGGCTCACAAAAAAAGACAATTATGAGTACTTTTATTTATTTTCAGTATAATTGTGTGTTGTTTTTGTTCATTATAGGATAATAATCAAATTCAAGTGTCAATCGGATGAAAAGAGAGCAAACAGAAGAAAAGAGGACTAAATTGAGCAGACAAAGAGACCTGAAGGGCTTAACATGCAAATATCAAAGAAACAAAATTTGGAACAACGCCTAAGTTAACCATGCGATCGCATGGTTAACCAAGGGTGCGATCGCAAGACGTCAGTTTCAACTGCAGAACCTAAAATCATAGAACCATGCGATCGCAATGTTCTAAACCATGCGATCGCATGGGTATAACAAGCACCCGTTTTGGCAGTTTCCTGATTAATTTAGAACTCTACGAAGTCCACATTGATTCAACTACCAAATACACATCTTAGAGGGTTGGAGAACATTATAAAAGCTAGAGAATAGCCATAACAAGGATGACGGATTTTGGAGGACAAATTTTGGAAACAAGATACAAGAGGAGAATTGAAGATCAAGGCTCGGGATTGAGGATTCTTCAGTCGGAGTCACGGGTTGTATTTATTTCTTCTTCTTTTTCTTTCGTCGGATCATGATGAAGTCAATTATTGTCATAATTGACGAAATCATGTCCGACTAATTTACTTTTTCTAGGATGAACGATGAAACCTTATGATTTTTAATTAATTAGAAGTTTTTCCGTTTTAGTAGTTAATTACCTCTTGGGTTGATTATTCTTTATGCAGTTTTTCTATTATTTTAATGCCTGATCACCATTAGAATATATTGTGATCTATATTGAAGTCGAGAGATTCAATATAGATTAAGCACGTGGTATTGAATAACATATGGTCCAATAATAGATAGAGATTACTATTATACTTTATGAAATCCATTTAGGTGTTCTTGAGATTTTAATGCATGTGTTTATGTTCGAAACTTAATTAGAGATAATGAAGTTCGCATAACATATAGAATTGATTGACCATCGAGAGAGGCTTTTGATTAATTTAGGAACGCCGATTTTCAATCTATGGTAATTATAAGCTAAAACGGTTAAACGGATATTTGATTAAGGAAAGTGTTGGTGGATTCGCAAATCCTAGTATTAGTAAATCTTGAATTCATTCTCATAAATTTACTTTAATTGTTAAATAGTTTAGATTAAATTAAAGTAGTTTTAGAATCACACAATCCAAATTAAATCTGTGTTTCTTTGCATTATTAAAATTTAAATTGTTAAATTAATATCTAGTCCTCGTGGGTTCGACACTCTATTTATCACTTTATTACTTGTCAACAGTCCGTCCACTTGCAGAATTTAAATCGCACAACACATACAATCAAATCACCTTCTTCTAACAGCTTTTCAATCAATTTAGCATATTTTTCACGATTTCGACTCAGTCTAGCTGACATTATTGGAGATAAGATTTCTGTAAGTCTTGACACAAAATACGAGGAGCAGGCGACCGGGCGACGGAGTGCCATAGAGAGGTAGATAGCATCAAGAACGGTTCTGTGTGAGCAAACAAATAAAACTCCTTTTCGTTTAGAAGAAGAATTTTTTGCCATAATTGGTGGGGTGCCCTTGATGATTATTGGGCTATTGAGTAGTTGACTAATAGTGTGTTTGGAAGAGCTTTTTTGAAGTCTAAAAGCACTTCCTAAAGAGTAAAAGTACTTCTAGTTATTTTTATTGTTGTTTGGTTAAAGTCAACAAGTACTTTTTGATTTAAAAAACAGCTTAAAAAAGCTGTTTTAGAGAAGCCCAAATTTTGAGCTTCTCTAAAAAGCTCTAATTGAGCTTTTACGGGAAATTGTAATTAACATTTAATGAACTTCAAAATTAATAAAATTACTATTAATATATCAAAAAATAATAATTTATTTACTACATTAATTACTTATTTCAAATTGTCATTTCATATACTTATATAAATTAAAAAAAATATTGACTTATTAAATAATATAATACAAATTATATAATATGTTTTATTTAAATAATTAATTAATGTTTAATCAAATATACTTAAATTATCATGTTATTATAATTAAATTAATATATTAAATTTAATAGTTATTATAGAATATAAAAATATATGATTTCTTTTAAAAAAATAATATGAGTTATACAATAATTAATTATTATTTAATCAAATATAATAAAATAATCGTGTTATTATAATTAAATTAATATATTAATTTTAATAGTTATTATATTATATAAAAAAATTTATTTTAAAATAAATAATATAATACATATAATAATTAATTACTGTTTAATCAAATAAATATAAAGTTTATAGAAAAGTACTTCTATAATTATGCAACCAAACACTCAATTTAATATTCACAGCACTTTTTGAATTCACATCCAAACAGTCAACTGCTTTTTAACAAAAGCTCTATTATCAAAAGTTCTACTGCAAAAAGCTCTACTGCTAAAAGTTCTACTCACCACAGCTGTTCCAAACGGACCCTAAGATAGTAAGATAAATAGACGGGGCATAAAGAACCAATAGCCACACGCAAAATTGCTAAAGGAAAGCTGATTGGGATCCACAAAATGATTAGAAATGCCATTAATGGAGTGGGTTTTTGGACAAGACGACCGTCGTGGAAAATCACTGGCTTTGGCAAATGGTCTTGGCTCACTGGCCTAATGCCTGCCTTGGATGGAACTACGTATCTTTCCTGCATTTTCTCACAGAGTTAAGATTCTATTAAATTGAATAAAATAATGATATAGATAAACAAATTAGTACTGTAACGTGAAATTATAGAAGAATGAGGTTTGCCCTCAGTTTAACAAGAATCTCATAGTAACGAAAAGTCAATTAATGTTAAATCAAAAAAACTTGTTTTCGAGGTGTCCTCGCTTGGCCTACCACAACCTATCAACATGACTACGTCAGCGCCGAGCCCCATATAGTCTTTTTGGGAATAAATTTACATGGCCTTTTTTTTAATTTCTCAAAAATAGGGCCGCATGGTTCGGCATGTGTTGATTCCTAGATCCTGCAGTTTTCCACGACTATGTTAACATGACATGTATTCCTAGAATATAATGTACACGTGAGAGTGTCTTCTCAAATACAAATAAATTTATTATCTTTGCATTCTACTAAAAGGAAAAAGGAAATTGCAATTATCCAAACCTTGCATAGCTTCATGAAATCAAAATCACTCTTTCTATCACCAATTGCAATCTCTGGCATTGATGCTTCATCAAATGACGTACGAAGAGCATTAGCTTTGTTCTTCCCAACAAGTACTCCTGGACTAGCCACAAATCCAGTAGCCCTACCTTTGTATGTTGATATTTCTGTACCTAAAACCAAATCAACTTCTAAATAGCTCTTCAAGAAGGGCTCAACTATGATTCTAGGGTTTGCTGTTAGAACACACCGTTTCCCACACGACGAAAATACACTCCAAGAGTCCAAGTCTCCGGATGCAAATCACCGGAGTAATGTTTGGGCAATACAGCGCTAGCGGCTGACTTTATATCATCAACTTTAACTCCAACAAACGTCGCAAATATCATTAGACGAATTGCTGATTCGGAGACAAAATGGTACAAGATTCCAATAAATGGAGTAAACAAGAGTAAGAAGAACAACTTTACAATCCCACCAACATCAAATGCAACAAGAGCGAAATATGGGAATGAATCCCGCCCAATAAGCAATGTGCTATCGAGATCAGTCACGACAATCGTATGGTTTCCTCGTCCTTCGGATTTACATTTGTCGATGGTAGGAAAGTGATCACTAGGAGAATATGTCTTGGCCATCCTCGTTAATTTCTTTAGGAAGTTAATTAATCGAATCTCTAAGAAAAAGAGGTGGATATATATATATATATATATATACTAGTTTTAGCCCGTGCAATGCACGTGACATATTTGCAATATGGTATTTAAAATTTTTTTATTTATTTTTTTATATTTTCTTTATAGGAAATTTTATAATTCTGTAATTTAATATGTATTTGGATAAAGATTTATTTGAAAATACAAGAAAAAACTATTAGGTAAACACGGATGATTAACATAGAGAAATTGTATTCAAAATGCATAAGCATTACATAAAAGACAATATTCAAAATACCAATTATTCATTGATAAAACTACTATATATATGCAAACTTGATCTGGACATAGCTATTGTATTCACCATGGAACAAATGCACTCTTGATGTTATATCCTGAATTACACAACTAAAAAAATATGAAAGACAATTTCAACGTTTAATTTTTAAAGTTACAATACATGAACTCAATTGAAGGGATAACTAAAAATTGAACTTAATTCCATTATAGAGTATAGTAAAAATTGAATATTAAGCATATACAGAATAATAAAAGTTTAATTATAAGTTTTATCTCTCTTATTCTGTGTGTTATCAAATTGTAGAAGTTGAATATTTTGGGATTTTATTGTATTATGTATTTCTATCAATACATAGGAGATGAATAAAATTATCTGAATATAGTACATTATCAATATGTGTAGAGGCAATCCATTTGATAGATTTAGTTTGTACAGTTACCTCTACTGGCTGCCTCTATTCTCAAACTCTTGTAGTGATATTCAACACCTTCCATGTGGATGCTTTAGTATAGGGGTGATACAACACTCTGTCCACGTGGTATCGCCACATAGATAATTTTTTAAAAGGTTGTTGATAATTTTTTAAACTTTTTAAAAAGTGATGTGTGTGGCAATGCCACGTGGACAGTAGACACTATAATTGATACCCACTGTGGGTGCTATATCACCACTGTAATTTAGTAATGATTCTCAATGCACCGTCATATATTCCAACAAGAATAATAGCATCATGTTTGAAAGCAAGAGTAGTTAATTTGGAGTTAACACTGTCTTATACAAGCATTTCACATAGGAAATTATAGTATCTCAATATTAAAACATAAGTTATGTGATTGTCTCACCAAATGAATAGCCAATTAATAGAGCTTTCCCACTTGGATTAATCCTTTCAATTCTATTATCGATGTCGTCTATTTGGATGACCCACCTAATAAGACATTTCATGCTATCGGACCTTCCATAGACATTTGAATAAGGTTTCTTGCTTTAACAGAATTTGAGCATTCTCTTTAACGATATAAGATTACAAGTGATTATATTTAGTTGGTATAAAATATATTAGATGACATAACTGCATTTTATGAATGGTTACGAAGTTTGAAAAGATATGCACAAGGATCCAGTATTGAAACTCTCTTTTGAAACTTGTATAGACATAAAAAAGAAAATAGCAATGCTGATATATTCGAGTTAGTTAAGAGAAACTAAAAAAGCTAAAGCCGATGAAGTTTTCATTGGTTTTTGATTTTATAAAAGAAACTAAAAGTAAATGAGAATCACATCGGACCTAAAGCATTTTGGAAACATGCAAGTGGATTTTGAAAGATCACTCTCTTAACTAAACAAAAGGATGTATTTACCAATACATGCACATCCCCAGTTGTTATCTCCAACACAATAACATTTAACGTATTAATAACATTTTTGAAATTGGGAAGGATTTGGATATTATAATACTTTCTATAGGCAGTAGTGAAATGAAAGAAAATCTTTGAATAATAATTTGATTTCAGACTATTTATTTATGTGGCTGCAGTGACCAAGAATAATGTTAAGGCAAATAATCCAGAATAAAAAAGTTTGCAATTGATCTATTCAACAATAGTGCACTTCTATTGAAAATCCTATTCATCCTTGCGGTAAACATGTTTCACAAAGCACCACCCCAAGTACAGACCAGAAACAAGCAAGGCAACTATTTGTAAATTATTCACTTCACTAAGAAACTTGACAAAGCTTCTACATTAAACTAACTATTGGGAAGTTTAAATTTAGAAAATAAGTTTAGTTACGAAATTGACCCAAGGTTTACTACTTCCTTGGACACCAAAAAGAACCTATCTTGACAATAAAATCATGGAAGCTATCAAGAAAAGGAAAGAAAAAAATGACCATTGAGTAAATAAAAAAATAGATTGTACTTGAGCATTGCCATTAAAGTAAGATTCTCGGGCAAATTACACTTCAATCTTGCATTCAGCCTCCCATCTGTCAATACTCTCCCAAAAAGCATCAACTGCCAAGGACAAAGAGTTCTCCCATGTGTGAATGAAGCCGCGTGTTATAATAAATGCAAATGAATAGTTAAGGAAAAAACATAAAAACCTTTGGGTCTATGAAGTTAGCACCAAACTCATAGTGAGCAATGGGAATTTTAATTGTTTCAGATGACTGAGAAGGAATTTCTGTGGGGGACATGATCACACTGATGAAAAATAAACAAGAATGTCCGATAATCATTAAGAGAAGGACCCCGTCGAAAAATAATTAGAATAAAAAAGAAACACAAATACAAGTAAAAACAATAATACAGTAGCAGGAAAATGAAAACGCATCCCTTCAAAAAGTTCTGACTTTAGAGACACTGCCAATTACATCCAATACATTTAGCATTTCACCAATAGAATCTAAATGAATCAAAATTTCAAATAACTTGAACTCGTTAGCAGTCTTATAAGAATTTTTGAAACACATAGTTCATTCTAAATTAAGGGATATCACACTTCTAAGTTTTGAAATAAATCAATGGTTATTCTCCATAAAAGTGTCCAAACTTAATATGTGATAACACCTAAGTGACAACGAAACGGATATAACAAAAGGCCAAGTAAATATTGCATGTAACCTAAATTATAAAAGAATGTGAAGCCATTTACCTTAGACAGGATGAAATCTCACCAATCCAACTGTTGCAATCGAAATAGTTCGTATGCACTGATGCAATAAATATATGTTAAGGAAAGGTAATTTCAGATACATCATGAAACATTATGTATCCCTGAAATTTAAGGAATATGAGATATTGATGAAGAAAGAAAACTATTACTCACTGGGAAGTGTACATGTTTTTTAGGGAACTTGGTGAAAATGGAAAAATAGATTGATGGCACAGTTTATAGGCTGAGTCTGATCACATTTAAACTCTTCTCATCTAACAATATACCTGAAATGTGAAGCCAATAATATTTCAAAAAAAGCATTGGCATCGCCATATTGCTGTGACATTCTCTTTCTAAGTATTAGAGCAAATTCAGCAATTGAAGCCTATGATATTTACAAGGGAGCAGAATAAAATTCACAATCAAGTTCATAAACTCGATACGATCAGATAGGCTGCATAACCATCCTTAAAATTGAAGATTAGTGCTCTGACTTAATTTGTTCGAATTGGTTATATGAAAATAATTGTCGCAACTGTCTTCATTAAAAAATAATCCCATTCCAGTAGACCATCTTCTATGCCATAGGAATGAAATTCACTTGTGTAAATATGAGCCTGATATTTACTTATATGGAAAAAGCCAACACTTAGATACATTACTAACTTGTCAAATCATAATACATACTCAAAATGGAATATGAATGTGATCTTATTGATTTAAATTTCCTCGACTTGCTCACTCTGTTGCACTTTAGTTGAACATTGTTTCTGCTTGTGGGATAATTCCTTTAACTTATAAAATCCCTATAAATAACAAAAGCTATGTTGTCATCAATGCTTCTGGTTCGAGGGGCTGTGTTATAAAATCCTTAATAAAATTGCATTGACAATTAATTGCTTAAAAAACTTACCAGGAGCATTCAAAATTGGGTCTACATCTGTGCGATTTTGGTCGAGTGCATCAATGACTGATTTCTTCCATACTCCTCGTTTTATCATAATCACAACATCTGAACTGAATCGAAATCTTTTTTTCCCCTCAAAACATGGATATGAAGCAAACCAAATAAACTCTACAGAGTCAAAAGCAAGAAGAAGAAAGATAGCGCGTGAAGAAAGAGAAATAAAAAATGTGTTGCGTGTGTCAGGTCTGAAAGTCCAAACAAATATGGCTGAAAACTTAAAACCTAAAATTAGAAACGTCGATTTCAAAAGAATAAAATGAAACTGAGAACTAATTGCTTAAAAACTTACCAGGAGCATTCAAAATCAGGTCTAGATCTGTGCGATTTTGATCGAAGAGGAATGGTTGGTGGTGAGAGAGATGGATAGCGGTGTCTCTGACTGGAAACAATCTCATAAAGTTAAAAGAAAAAAAAAATGAAATCATCATCACGTAAGAAAAATGGCTATATATATATATATATATATATATATATATATATATATATATATGCTCGGGAGTGCTTCTGGGGTAATGTATGGAACTAAAAATGAGAATTCTTCTTTGCCCGTTGATAACTATAGCCTTTCTATCATATGTCACATTACATTGCACCAGCCCAACCAAGACGAAGCTGCTTTGGTTAAACCTCGGCAACCATTTGTGGTTGCCGAGGTTTCTCGGCAACCACAAATGGTTGCCGAGAGTTTGGGAAAACCATATAAAAACTCTTAAAATTGGAGGAGAAAACCCAAAAAGTGGAAGATAGAGAATAGGAAAGATGATATTTGGGATATAACTCAGGCAACTAAGGATCAAAAGAACTGATGATTTGAAATTGTCAAAAAGATTAGAAAAAAAAATTCAGTCCCCGAGCAACTCGGCGATGAACAGTAAACAATTTTTTTTTATTTTTTTTTTGCTTTTCCATTTGCTTTGTTTTTTCTATTTTTTTTTTCATTTTTCTTGTCGTGTGAATTTCAAGAAAATTACGTGAAGTTCAGAAATTAACTTAAGAACACAGGTAGTAGAATCCCAAGATTTCACAATGCGTGGGTGTGAATTTGTACATTAACTGAAATTCTTGAATACTCTTTTGGATCTTTTTTTAACAATAAACATCCCAACTTTCTTTCAATTTTTTTGGTTATTTTTTATATACTATGTGTATTACCAAATCTCAGCAATTAACTCTTAAAAAGACAACCATGTTAACGACCAATTATGGTTGCCAAATTGCTTAGTAACCAAGACCAAGCTGGTTGCTGAGTTTTTGGTTGCCGAGACATTTGCTGTTAAACGATTGGGATGATATGGGCAATTTACTTGCTGATCAAAGTTTGCTTTCTCCAACAGTGTTGGATTAATAAAATCAAGTTAATACATAGACCTACATTTGAGGGAATTCTTATTTCAATCTCAAGGAAATTCACTAATACTCAAATACCCTTTATTAACTGATACTTTACCAGATGAATTGAGATTTTTAATTGAAGTTGGGATGCCAAATTATTTAACAAATTTTAGTAGTATAATACTGAAGTTTTAATTCTCAGAATTGGTGAAAGTTGAACCAGCTTTGAGGGAACTTCAAATTCTAAAAATTTCTATTAGAAGTGTCTCAGTGCTGCATTTGTCATGGTTCATCACTTCAATACTGGTCTTTGGTTTGTCTAGTAACTCGACAAACCAAAGCCAACTCGACAAACCAAAGCCAAAGCACCAATTTAATAAATAAAAAAAAAATTACAAAGATAAAAAATTGCGACTATTTCATTGTCAAAACGGTGTCGTGTTGGACGAAAAAAGTTACAGTAAAAAAATTAAGGCTCTTATATTATTGTAAGGATATATATATATATATATATATATACACACACTAGCCCTTAGTACTATAAATTTAGGTATATATATCCCATATCCCTAGAAACTATATTTTTAATTAGGAATAACTATATAGAAAATCTTCTTGATAGAATGGACTTATAGTTTGGTTTGCAATTAAATTGATTCATCAAGACTGATTCAGTTTGGTTCGTTTACAATTAGTAGTTAAGTCAAATACAATTTGAAATATATATTTATATTTCCTAAGTTCTCTTAAATTTTTTTTAAGAGTTTTATCAAAGTGTCATTAGTATTGAATTGAAATTTTATCTTAAAATGTCAACCATATTAGGGATAATTTCATATACGATCACTGAAATTTGTTAAAATTTTCAAAATAGTCATTAAAGTAATAATTACTCAAATTTCTAACAGTTACACTAATAGTTACTCAACTAAAAATGCTAACCTAAAATCTACGTGTCAATGTGGTAGAAACAACATTAACTGGTAGTCTACGTTAGAAAAAGGGTAAATAGCACAATGAGTCTTGAACTTTTGAACGTTGTAACGAGAAGGTCTTGAACCTTTGTTTACTAGCAGCCGGAGTTTCGAATCTTTCAAACATATGCATCAGGGGTCTTTTTTGGACGAAAAACATCAAAATCTCTGTTAACTCATCACGCGCGTCACACGTGATGGATTTTTAAAGGACAAAATTGTCCAAGAACCACTGAAATCTAATTGCTTCGTCGTCATCATCATCAACAGCCTCCAACATATAGAAAAAAATTCATCTTATTATCTAATCCAAAGGATTCTGTATATAGTAGCAGCTGAAATGAAAGCAGTACCTTTGGACGTCGAATTGGAAGCCTGAACAAAAAAACACTTGAAGAAAACTAAAGACTGAGATGAAATCGGAAAACAAGACATGGGTCTGCATCTAAATATGGTGGGTACACGCGGGCAAAAGCTAGAACACATTGCCATGGTTTCTGAGAAGGAGAATTTAGTATTCGTTGGTGAATTTAGGATTGCAGAAAAGGATAGATGATTTCGGAAATTGGCAATGACCATTAAGGTTTTAGCCATTTCCATTTGTTGGAGATAATTTCGTCTGTTTATACAGTTGATTACATAGGTATGGTGCTGAAAATCCCAACTCTTGATGAGAAGCTCACAATTCGATGAGCATCAGGAATATGGATAACTTTTTTTTTTTTTTTTTTTTTTTCAATTTTCAACTTTCCATCGGATGTGGAAACACTGGTGGAGGCTGTGGATGATGATGATGACGAAGCAATTAGATTTCAGCTGTTCTTGGATAATTTTGCCCTTCTGAAATTCGTCACGTGCGGCGCGCATGATGAGTTAACAGAGATTTTGACATTTTATGTCCAAAATGGACCCCTGGTGCCTACGTTTGAAAGGTTGGAGACTCCGGCTGCTAGTAAACAAATGTTCAGAACCTCATCGTTACAACGTTGAAATGTTCGGGACCTCTAGTGCTATTTACCCTTAGAAAAATTCATGTTAAATGCAGCTAAGAGAATAATTATCAAACACATTTTTTTTCCCATACTTCTTCGATTTTAATAAGCTGCCAGTTGGTGAAATTTTGCATTTTTTGGCCAATATTTTAATGTGCTATATTTTTGTATCACGTGGCGTACTAGTTAACACAATTTGTGTCCACGTTGGAATTTAACAATGACAAGTATGAATTTAGATTAACATTTTCATAATTTTCAGCTGAGTAACCATTAGTGTAACTGCTAGAAACTTTAGTAACGATTACAATAAGAAAATTACTTCAATGACCAATTTGAAATTTTTAATAAACATCAGTGACCATGTGACCATTGCTGAAATTAACCCACCTTTTTAAGACGAGCAGCCTTAACTCTTAAATGTTGATTATTGTCTCTATTATCAAACGATGTGGGATTTATCTCTTAACATGTTTATACAAGATGATGACACCGTTTGACATGCTACTATTGTTAGCCGACTATTTTTTTTAAAACTTTAGATGGATAAAATTACTCGTTCAAGTTTTTTGAACTATGACACAATAATGAGTCTTAGAGTTGCATCCAAAAAGATCGATCTTACTAAAAAGAGTAACTCAATCTTTATATATTAATTACCGTTTTAATATTTAAGTAAAGAGAAATCTTATCCTTCACGTTTAAAGTTGGATAGATTTACTAAAAAAAAACGTGTGAGTTTCCTAATACGTGCCATGAAGTTTTTATAGTATTTAGATTTTCAAAAGTCGTGCTTAATGCAATAAATTTCTCAACGAAAATGTTCCTCGCAAAAAGTCAAATATGTAATGTAGTCGGCACGAAATTATTATTGCTAAATACGATCATGTGATTCATGTTGAGAAATACGAGCACTTATTTTTGAATAATATTAAAAAAATAATAATTAAGGAATAAAGTTGGTTATGTTGAATGTATGAAATCTTATTATTCTATACATTTACATTTACGATTTAGTCCTCCTAATATTATATAAAGGAGATTATGATGGATTTTTTTTTTTTTTTTTTTACGTGCATGGGAAGAAAAAAGAGAGACGTAAATTTATACACAAACTCTTCATCATCTTTCTCGTTACAGTAAAATCTTGTAACAGTAAATAAACATAATTCTCGTATTGAAAGTGAACTACTAAAATTTTGAATAATTATTTATTTATTTATTTTTTTTATTTCGCATTAACGTTACTCTCGATAATAGTGTTATTAGACCTTTAATCCATAATATGATAGCATTTAGATTGGAAGATTGAAACCCCTATAAATAGGTTTTTTGTAGATAACATAAATAATTAAATTGAAGTTTGGTAAAGAAGTTGTAGTACTTCTTTCCATTCTTCTTTTATGCACATAGGTTGGGTATAACTATATTGTTGACTTAAGCTACCCAACTTGACTCGATCGAAGTTAGTGTCATTTAAATAACAAAGTAATTGGGTATGTAAAATGAATATTTTGCGTGTCCAAAGTCAGTGTAAGTTAAATAACAATTAAATGCAACTAAGTTTAATTTGCCGACTATGGCAGTCCTATTTACTTCTTAAGTAAATTCCACTTTCATTGGTTAATAGGGCGGAAAGAAAAAAATAACAAAAGAAGAGATGAAGAGAGCTCGTCAAAAGTAAAATCTAAAATATCAATATATTTTTCTACTTTGCGACGGTTTATATATTTTGATAATTTTTATTTTAGTCAAAACACTATTAAAGTTAAGCGAGATTTTTAGGCCTCCACTTAAATTCAATTAGATTTGGATTCTCTGACCATATTTTATATTTAAAAGATAAGTACAAGTGGGAGGAGACGAAAAAGTATAATCGGATTTGAACATTTCGTACTGGAATAGAATGTTCCAGTCTGATTTCAAAAAAAGAAAAATTAAGAATTGAAATTGAGAATTGAGAACCGATCGGGTCCGGATTGGTTTTTGATTTTTGAACTGGAACCATGGGTACTTGACTCTAAAAATAAATTTGTCCCTTTTTATAAGTTTTTTTTTTTATTTTTTATTTTTACAATTTATTCAGATTGGCCCAATGATCCAACCCAACAATATGGCACCAAAGACAAAAGTCCAACGGTCTAAGACATAAACCAAATATCCAAAACTCACCACCTTTAAACGCAAAATCAATTGACCAAATTTCAAATATTGAAATATCAAATTCTCAATAAATATTTGTTCAAATACACAATACAAATATTGTCATGTCTCTAGTGCTCCCGCTTATTTCTTTGTCCCTAATCTCTCTCTCGCTCAATACAAAATGCGAAGGCGACTCCTTTGTAACCGTGACGAATCTCCAATTTTGAGAGGGAATTTCACTTTTCCTAGTCCTAATTTATGGATTTTTAATTTTTAATTTTTTCCAAAATGTGTTGTCATCTCACACATGGTTTGGATTCGGGTTCAATTCCAGCAATTATGTAGACCTAAATGGTTCAATGTAAGAAATGTCTGAAGTGTAATGGATAGTTCTAAATATTGAAATACTTAGACTAACCTACCTGACATACAAACATACGAAAAAATATTACCTCCAAATTAAAATTACATGTAGGAAAGAAAAGAATTTTTTTATAAAAGCATTAAACATGGAAGTACGATTTCTATTACAATGAAGAATTTGAACAACATTCGAATAAAATAATAAAATAGTCATTTTCTATGTCTAATATATAAAAGTTGTAGCGATTGATAAGTAAGGGCAGAGCCACATGGAATTAAGTACTGGCAGCTATCTATACTGAACTTTGAAAAATTTGTGGAAGAGCAAAATATTCCCCTGCACTGATGACTGGATACTTGTTCTAGTTTTAGCTATTAATCTTCAAAATATGTCATATATATGAGAAGAAATGGAGCAATAAAATGTACACAGTAAGTCAACAATGGAGAAGAAACAGAGAAAAACGAAGAAAAGAAGAACAAAACTTTGTAATTTCTTTTTGATTTTTTTTCATTGCTGACCAAAAGAGAAGAAGAAGAAGAAGAAACAATATATAAATATATTTGTGTTTTTGTTTGTGTGTGTGTGTGTGTGGGGGGGGGTGTTTGGGGAGGAGGGGGGGGGGGGGGTAAGGACCGTTCCTCCAACTAATGTATTTGAAAAAAAAAATTGACAAATAATCACGGTCCTTAATTTTAACCAATCCAACGGTTATTAGCACATTTAAACTCCTTATATCTACATCCAAACACATCTCAATAAATATTTTAATATATAGACCATTAGATTAGTTGAAATTAAAGGTCATGATTATTTATCAAATACATTTTTCATATGTGTGTTTGTAACTTACTTCATTGAAGGTGAAACGGAAAGATAGAGTAGGTATTTTGAATTCAAAATTTTATCTTTGATCCTCAACTTTGAGAAATTAAAGAATAAAGTAACTACTGGACTAAATCCCCAAACAAGAATTTATTATTTTCCTTTGATATGGTAATATCATAATTTGGGTGGGTGAGTGGGTGGGTGATCAAAATTTGAAGAATACAAAAAATATTTTCAGAGTTTTTTCTTTTTTTTTTTTTTTGTATTTACTATGAATTTGATTTTATTTTAAGTTTCCTCATGCACAAATAGTATAGGCGAATCAAGTGTGCGGCTAGGACTTCTATTTCTAACATTTTAAAGTTATGCCAACATTTTATTTTTGTGCCTAAATCTTGCCAGCACTAGACCAGAATTATTGCTCTGCCCAGGCTTGTTCATAAGCAAAAGACCTTTAAAACTTTCCTTGTACTCGCTAGACCCAATTCATCTTTCCTGTAGCCCGTCATTTGCCACTTTAATATTTTATAAAACCAGGGTTCATGTATTCAAGTCTTGTAGCAATTCGTTTGTAAAAAAAAAATGTACGTATTAAACCTTTATTAATAGTAAAGGGACAATTATATGACTGTGCTCCCCAATTTTTCACGTGGTGCAATTATGGTTTCTCGACTTATTTAAATCTGTGAATTTGGGACTACGTTATCGAAATCATCAATATAGATATTAAAATCGAACGCAACTTTTAATAAGAATGTAGAAAAATTATATTTCATGATGAATAGAGTAAATTTAACTCTAAGAATTAGTACCTTGATCAAATCAACAACATTTTAATAGAACATTTTACAAGTGATATGTTTACATACTATAGCTTTGATGTGGCAATTAATAAAATAGAACGAACTGTTCAAGAAGAGTTTTTAAATACTTATCTCTAAATGGCATTCTACCACATCAACTTGTATTAAAACAAAATTGTCATTTTATATTAATTCGAAACATTAATCCACATGACAAATTATGTAATGGAACTATACTTATTTTTCAAAAATTTGAACGAAATGTTATTGACGCAAAAGTTGCTATCGGAGAATATCGTGGGCAAGAAGTTATTTACCTAAGATTTCCTTTTATTCTACTTCAAAGGGATAAAAATCTATTCTCATTCAAAAGAACATGCAACGACAATGATAAATCTCAAGGATAAAACATTAGATTTTGTTGGATATATTTTACAGAACTTGTATATTTATATAAACAATTGTATGTTGCATTATCTAGAGCAAAAACGAACAAATGTGTAAAGTTCTTGTTAAACCAACTTTAGACAACAAAAGGAATAATTGTTGTCATGGGCGAATCTAGGAACTTTTGGAATATGTGCTACTTCTAAAAAAATTGTATTTTAAGATCGGATTGTTACTAAAAAAAATTTACACTAATTTTTTTTTTCACTATAAAAAACGATTCCCCTCCTAAATCCGTCCCTTATTGTTGTACAAAAAAATGTTATATACCATGAAATTTTAGCTCTTGTCAATAGTTGTTAAATATATAGAGCCCTTTAGTTTACTGTATAAGTAATCAATTTATTCATAATTTTTATCTGATATGTTTTTGTTTGGTGATTATTATAATAACTAAAAAAATTCCCTATTTTAATGAACATGTAACATCTCAGAATTTTCTGCAATTTTTATAAATTTTTCGTAAATTTTTAGGAATTTTTCAAGGATTTTTAGGGATTGAAATAAAGTTATGAAATTGAAAAAGTGATTAGTGATGCCTTTGAAAAAATAATTGCAAAAATTACCCTAGAGATTTAAAAATACAAATAAGATATTTATCCTAATTTGCATCCAAGCTCCTAGAGAAAAATATATAGAGGGGTGATGAGTTATTAAGGTTTTGAATAATCTCGGAAGGAGGTTGCTCGGATGGAAAATGTAATTTTCTTATTTATGGAATTTTAATTACTCTTAGATTAGCAAAACCTGACTCGGGTGCTGGGGGCTGAATCTCAAGACTTTTTGGAGGGTGGTTCGACCCCCTCTAACTCAATCAAGCAGCGCAGTTCGAGCAAAAACAAGCATAACTTTTTACAAAAAACTTTGAATTGAAATATGTAAAATGTGTTGAACTCCTAAATAGATAAACTTAAAATGGTATATTATATTCTTTGTGGAGACCTTAGTATCAATCTTGACACTCTAGTTTCTCTACGTATTATGCATGTTGGTTTTAACTTAAATCCAATTATATGAGGGTGTAATGCTGAAAGATGCTGGAAAAATATTAAAGATGTGACTGAGATACGATGATCATGTCGGTATTCTTTTTGGAGTGGATAGTTAAATTTTTATATAGAACACTTTTATTATATCATCTAAAATACAGTATTATTTATGGGGCTTGGAGACGTTACAATTTTAATGGTATCAGAGCATCGTCCTATGACTTGTAAGCGTATGTTAGTTAATATCATCCAAAGTTTCAGCATTCTCTATAAGGATGGCAAAAAAATCCGCTGCTCCGAATCCGCGCCCCGCCGCGCCCTACATATTCGGGTAATAGGGGCGCGTCCGGGGAGGGTTTTTCTACCCCGCGACCCGCCCCACCAAGAATTTTTTTTTTTTAAATCATAAAATATAATACAACTTAAAACTTTGTTAGAAATAGACTAAAGAAGAATTGAACTCGGGTTGAAATTATAAATCTCAACCATTACACTACAATCACATTCTTGAATTTTTTTTTTTTTTGTTTGCTACAAGTATTTTATAAAAAATTATTTCTTTTTTAATTATTTCTTTTCAGTTTTATAAAAAAAAAATCGTGGGGCGGTTGGCGGGTCAAAAGATTGCCCCGCCCCGCCCCGCGAATTCGTGGGTCGCAGGACGGGACGAGGCAGGTAAAAAATTTCGTCCCCATTGCCATCCCTAATTCTCTAAGTTTTCATAAGTTTATATTAACAATGTGGCATATATTGCTAATGTGATGGCATGCATCGAGGTAGCATAATTTGAAAATGTTATCAGAGTACACAGTAGAAGCATCGTAGAAATGAATACGTTGATTCATATGGATATCTAGAAGTGTAAATTTCGAGGGTTTGAATTTCTTAAAAGTGAGAAAGATGTAACATCTAAGAATTTTTATTTTTATGAATATTTTTTATGATTTTACGAATGTTCAAGAATGTTTAGGGATTGAAATAAAGTTATGGGGTTGAAAATGTGGTTAGTGAAACTTTTGAGAAAAATGATAATCGCAACAACAGTTGTCAATTTTAATCTTGCAAGTAGACAGATCGTAACAAGTAGTATCAAAGATAATCGGTTTAAAAACGCAAATAAGAGAATTATCTTATTGCAGCAGTTGTCGATTTTAATCTTACAAGTAGACGGATCATAACAAGTAGTATAGAAGATAATCGAAGTCGAACCTACTGGGATTTGTAATCGATCCCTACTTCAATTGAATTAGCTTTAACGAAGTAAACACACAATTATGAATGATTTTAAGGTGGAATTATTCTAAACTAAGTTTATCACTTGTTTGATGAAGTTTATTTAAATTTTTTTTTTCTCAAACTCATTTTCAACCACATATTTTATTGATCCATAACTTTTATCAAATATTCAACCACATATTTAATCAACATTTATCAAAAACTCCTAAAATATTACTTTTAAGTTACACCAAACAAACACTTAATCTAAATTACTACACGAACACACAATAGAGTTTTAATAAAATTCAAGTTCTACGGTACTGTAGTTCACAAATCCACCATCATATTCCATAAATTAATTATTCATTACTCGTCATTATAAATTATTGACATATGTTGAAAATCGATGATCCTAATGTAATCGATAACATCTCTCGTTGTTCAATTAATTCTATACCTATATTTAAATCTAACTATTTCTACTTAAATTACAAACATATAGGCATGCATTAAATCAAAAACATCATCACATAACAATTTCACAAGGTATAATAGCATCTCTATCTATTATCGGACTATATGTTATTTATTACCACTTGTTTATCTATATTGAAAATATCGAAATCAATATAAAACACAAACACATTTTAATGGTGATTAATCATTAAAATGGAATTAAAGAATAACAAAAAATTAACCCGGAACTAACAATCATACAAAAATGAACAACTTATAATTAATCAAAAACACGATGTTTTACCGTTCATCCTAGTTACAAGAAAATTAGTCGGACATGGTTTCACAAAATAAAGCAAGTTTATAATGAATCATGATTCGGGAAAGAAAGAATAAAGAGTAGATGCAATCCTCAATTTTGAACGTCTTCGAAGATCTTGGATTGCTCCGTCTTGAATCTCCCCCAAAAGCTTGGAATTCCTCTCCTCTTGATCTCCTTTATCTCCAATTTTCTTTCCTCCTTTTATTGTGAATAATGATCTCTATTTATCCCAACTATATTATAAGAGCTAATGTGAAAGGCACTATTCATAAAAATTGGTCCTCAAATATGACGTCGTCTTCTGGCTGCTAGCTATTTATTTTTCTAAACTGTAACATAAGAGACATGTGGGAGGAGCACTATTAATTATTTTGGTACTCAAAGTTTTGTAGTTTTTTTTTTCAACTACGTTTTCTTTTCCTCCTAACAATAGTACAATTGTTGCATGTATTGGGCTACTGTTTATCGTTCTTTTTTTTTTTCCACAAGCATGATACTCCCTTGATCAACTTCTAGAGACGTGCATATTGTAGAAAGGAAAAATGGAGGAATTGTCTTCTCCACTCAACTTGATTCCGAAGTCAATTGATTTCTTTTAATCAAACCGACCGTTAGGGAAGTTTTTTCACCACCACTCACCCTAAAATCTTATATACGTCTGCAAATATTGGCCAAAATCACTTATTCTTCCTCACATATCCTCATTCAAATCCATTATCTTCAAATCCAGTGCCAAATTTGTCATCAATATTTTTGGATTCCATCTCCCACATCAATTCATCACCCTTGGAGAATGTTTTCAAAGCAAATATTTAAAAATAGTATCGAGAATCACTGAAAAAGTTGAAACAAGACCAGATATAATTTGATCATTATGAAAAAATCCAAAATCTTTGTAGACAGAGCCGATCATTAGTTCCCAATCATGGGGTGAATGGAATCCGATACATAAATCCGTTAATAAAAGAATTGAGCATTCGTCATCACCCTTAGAAATCAACCTTGGAGACCTTGAAGCCTTGATTGATTAGTGATATTGAGTTTCTATTGAATTTGAATCGTATACGGTCGGATCTCATCACGGATAAGTAGTATATACTAGTAACTATCTCATTATTCTCTGCCCACCAACCATTGATAAACAAAATGAGCATATAAGCATATCTGAACACATTCTTAAATAGTTTTTTTGTATTGTTACGGTCAGATATGTGATTTGTTTTTTAAAACTTTTTATTCTCCTTTTTTTTACTTGTTATTTGTTCACTCTCCACCAATCATGGATCAACTTCTAGAGACGTGCATATTTGATTACATTTTTCATTACTTCTATTGGGTTGTGAAGGTCCCCGATTTTTTCTCCTTTTTCTACTTATTATTTGTTCACTCTATTGTCTTTTTAATGATATTTGAGTGAATGTTAGTGTGGTTAATTAATTCAATTGAAGGATTGCGAATTCATTATGGAAAAAATGCAATTTTTCACCAATTTTTATTTTTATTTTTCCAAAAAATGTGGTTGCCAGATGAAATGCAATTGTCCTCTATTTGTTTTATGTTTTTTTAGATTTTAACAACTGAAAATTTTGGAGCCCAGTGCTTACCTTTTGTTTTGATTCGTAAATGTTAGATTTTTATATATTTTTTTTCTATTGGCAATTAAAAAGCTAAATTAGTATCCATGATGAACCATAAATTTTAGGTTTTTTGAAAATGAAGAGTATAACAATCTAGATGATTCTCTAAAAGAGCCTACAAGTATTTTTTGAGCATAGTCTAGCGCACTAGCATTTTATTTCTCTTAAATTGACATGAACTTCTTCTTGCATAACTTTTATTTTAGCAGTATAATCCTCTTTCTAATATGGATTTAGAATTTCTAGTGAGATACGGGTTATCAAATATATATTCCTATTTCTTCTATACTTTGTAGTTGGCAGCATTTGTTAAAAGGAATGGAGAAGTCAATGGAATCAAATGAGGCGACTCTAAGTATTCTGATGCTATCATTGCACAGGTATCCTAAGTATTTTCAGGGTACCCATCCGTTACTAGCTATTATTCTTTACTATGCTTCAGCTGTATGGAAGAGGCTGAAGCACATAGGCCCACAGGTAGAGATACACATTGCTCGACATTAGGACGTGGGCAGATATTCTTTTGGCATGACTGCTGGATGGGTGAGTTTACATTAGCTTATCAGCACCCACACTTGCCACATTCTTCTATCTAAGTTAGAGACTTATTTGATAATACCGGATGGAACATTGACCGACTTTTTCAGCTAGTACCATATATTATTGCTGAGCAGATAGGGAGTATCCATATCACTGTTGAGGTGCATGATCAGATTATGTGGAAGGATACTTCAGATGGTAGATTTGCTACCAACTCTGCATGGCAGCTAGTTCGTACGGAGCATACTATTCAGGCTATATACAGCATAATTTGGAGTTTTATTATCCGGACAACTGTCTCTTTCTTCTGCTAGAGACTATAACATGGTCTTATCCGAGTTGATGTTGTGATTCAGAGGTGGATTGGGAGTCATGTGACTTCTCGTTGTTAGTGTTGCTCGGCTATTGAGACTCTCCAGCATTTATTTATTGACAGCTGTATTGCTGATCAGGTTTGGCCATTTTTTTGACATTTTTAATATAACCCTTCGACCGATGGAGGGTTTTCAGTATCGTTTTAAGTCTTGGCGTTTCTCATGTCAGTTTATGAGGAATGGTCATATTCACACGATCATTCCTCTTTTGATTCTCTGGTTTATTTGGATTGCAAGTAATGTTGCGAAGTACCAGAATATCTCTATGGAGCCGAGATGAATCATCTGGAGAGTATACCATACTATCTCCCTATTACATACATGCCGTTTATTTTCGATTATTCATTGGCGGAAGATATGGATATTGCTCCTCTTTTTGGTATCTCTATTACTACTCAATCCCTTCCTCTCCCTGTTTTGGTTTATTGGCGTACTCTACTAGTGGGATCTTACAAGGTCAACATTGATGGATGCGTCAAAGATGAATTTACGAGTGGAGTGGGGATTATTAGAGATTCATCAAGTCAATGTGTTCGCGCATTCTTCTCTTCATATGGTGAGTGCTCTATTCTGGAGGCCGAGCTCAGAGCTATTCTTGACGATATCATTCTTGCTCAGATGATTGTACTATCAGATTTATGGATTGAGTCCGACTCTACTATAGTCATTCACTACATCACGTGGAGGACCTTGATCTATTCAGGACACTCTTCGCCACATCAGACATCTCTTTGCCTTCGACCGTGATACTATATCTCATATTTATCGTGAGGGCAACCAGGTGGCTGACTTACTTGCTTCAGAGGGTTGGGATCGTCGTTACTATTTCAAGTACAGTGCTCAGGACTTACCGCGGCATTACTACAACTTAGTTTAGATTGATAGACATGTACTTCCTACAGTTAGGGGTCTATAGAATTTTTTAGGATTATTTGTTTATGAAGTAATACCTCATTATTTATTACTTTATTATTTATTCATTTATTTGTTTGCTTTAGCTTTTATGATTGGAAGTCGGGTTTTATGTCCCCCATCCCATGTATTTTTTATGTTATTTATATATGTTGGGGTATCCGAACCCCCCATATCCTTTCCTGGTGGAGGCCTGAAAACCACATTGGAGATGTGATGGTGTGTTGAATAAAAAAAAGGTATCATAAACAACAAATTATTAGTATATATTGTAGTATGATGGGTCCATTTCTATCTGGAATTTCTTTAGGGCAAGTTTACCATTTTTTATATGGAAAATGAACTCTACTAACTGCACACGTCTGTTGCTGTAAAATATTTGTGAATTTACTTACTTAAAAAGACATATCTTTGCTTTATTTTTAATGGCCTTTGATTATTTTTACTTCTTTATTACACCAAATGCATGATGTCTTATTTTTAGGAGTTGGTTTCAAAATAGAGATTGATTTTTGTTTCTACTAAATATGATTTTTTTCCCTTTGATAATGTAGGTGCTTCTTTAAGTATAGACACTACAAAAAACTGTGGCTTCAGAAACGGATTTTCCGTTGCTAAAGCCACGATATCCGTGCCAATAGTCGCTACCAACGGACTATTTGAAACGGAATTTCCGTTGCTATTTTGAGGGTCGCTGAAAGTTACCAACGAAATTTTCGTTGGTGATCTTCACAAACGGAATTTCCGTTGGTAAAAGTGCGCGCCATTACCAACAGAATTTCCGTTAGTAATGACACACGCTTTTACCAACGAAAATTCCGTTGGTAACTTTCAGCGACCCTCAAAATAGCAATAGAAATGACGAGCACTATTACCAACGGAAATTCCGTAGGTAATGGTGCAAATTTTTAATAATTAAAAAAATTAATTTTATATACTTGGTGGACCCCTGACCAACTTGCCAATTATGGGTTTGAAACTCGACCCACCAAAGGCCTGACCCGATCCACTAAGCTTTGTCAAGTATTTTTATTATTTTATTAATTTAGAATGAATGTAATGTGATTTGAACCTTTGACCTAAGAGTTGTGAAGTTACAACCAAATCTTTGGAGACAAATGAATTCTTGTAATTATATTTGTTTTTATAATATATATTAGTTCAATGAGCAACATTTTCTATAATTGCTTATAAAGTAAAAAATAAATATTAGTAAAAAATCAAATTCCACATTGTGTTTAACACTTAAACATAAAATATCACATTGCTCGAAAATTTTATATGAACCACTTTTCACCAACGGATATTCCGTAGGTGAAAAGTCGAAATGTTTTTTTGTTTTTAATTAAAATTAATTAATATCACTTACGGAATTCTCGTTGGTGATAAGATTCACTCTTCCCCAATGGATATTCCGTTGGTGAAAGGTCGAATTATTTTTTGGTTTTCAAAATTAATTAATATCACCAACGAAAATTCCGTTGGTGATATGATTCACTCTTCACCAACGGATATTCCGTTGGTGAAAGGTCGAATTATTTTTTGGTTTTCAAAATTAATTAATATCACCAACGAAATTTCCGTTGGTAATATGATTCACTCTTCACCAACGGATATTCCGTTGGTGAAAGGTCGAATTATTTTTTGGTTTTCAAAATTAATTAATATCATCAACGGAATTTCCGTTGGTGATATGATTCACTCTTCACCAATGGATATTCCGTTGGTGAAAGGTCGAATTATTTTTTGGTTTTCAAAATTAATTAATATCACCAACGGAATATCCGTTGGTGACTTCACCAACGGATATTCCGTTGGTAAAAGGTCGAATTATTTTTTGGTTTTCAAAATTAATTAATATCACCAACGGAAATTCCGTTGGTGATATGATTCACTCTTCACCAACGGATATTCCGTTGGTGAAAGGTGAAAATTCGTTGGTGAAACACCTTTTACTTTTGCCAACGGAAAAGGCGTCGCTAATTACCGTAGTTGAAATGTCGTCACTTTTACCAACGGATAATCCGTTGCTGATTACCAACGGAAATAATCCGTTGGTAACTTTCCGTTGGTGAAAAGGCGATTTTTAGTAGTGAGAGTGTTGTTTTAAAACATTTTCGAGGTTAACGTAATGATTGTTGAATTTTGGTTGAAATATTTATCTTCACAATCACAAATTCCTGCAAGCCCATCAGTGAATTGTGCAAGAACTCTTATTGGGAGGTTCCAATTTGGATTCTTTTTTGAAATTATCACTCAACCACAGACTAATCTTTCTCTCAATTTCATTCGTCTTCATCGTTAATTTTTTACATTTTTCTTTTTACAGGAATGTTGATGGATATATATATATCACTAGTGGAGTAAATTGTCTTAATACGCTTTTTTCTTTTACTACTTAGAGTAATGGGTCTAGTTTTTATTTTATTTGAATAGCTTAAAAAACTTGAATTTTTCTTCTCATAAATTTTCTTGAACATTTTGATTCTATGATTTTTTTTAATGGGATTTCCACAACTATTCAAAAAAATGAATTATCACAGTGTAAGCTAGGTAAATTAAATTGTGATTTGCAGCTTAGCTTAACTGTGTTGTGGATTTAGAAATTTTTGTATAAATGCGATTTCTAAACTTTCTTTAATCTAATCGATTGTAAAAAATTAAAAAAGAAAATGGAGATGGATGCAACAATAGTTTTGACAGTGACTTGAAGCAATGCAATTCAAAGTTTCAATAGTCTGGTGTTTTTTCGTCATTGTCTAGACGTCCATTTTCAAGATGAGGTGTTAATAAAGCATTACATGAGATGTTAATATACACATGAATCCTATTGCATATGCTATACATAAACCTGTAGAACTAAATCACACATATATAGATTTACTTCTCATTTTGATGTTTTGTGTTAATATAGCATTACAGGAGATGTTAATATACACATGAATCCTATTGCATATGCTATACATAAACCTCTAGAACTAAATAGTCACATATATATAGATTTACTTCTCATTTTGATGTTTTCTGATATTACAAGAGATAATTAATGGCAATGTGAGTTTTTGAAGTGATACAATGGAGCGTAAGTTTAGATGAGTACATATTTGTTGAATTAAATCTTTTTAGGAGTAGCTTTATAGGAACTATTTTTGCCCAAGTTACAAACTGATTTTCTTGAAACTTTTCTTTACACTTTGTTTCTATGGGACTATTTTTAATTTCTTTGTTTTGTTATGCGTTCTCTTTTATGGATCATCTGTTTTCAGTTAATTAACAGATATTGTTTTTGTTCTTTTTTTCCCCATCTTAACTTATAAATATGAGATCTGACATTTTTAATAATTGGCCGTTTGCTCTTTTTTTTTTTTTTTTTGCTTTCATTGTTTTTGTCAAGTTTTACTTGGTTGGGTATGCATACATTCATTTTTTTAAGGCAATTCTATCTTTTTTTTTATTAGTCTCTTTGTAATCAAATGAATTGATTATAATTAAGTCTTTTGTTATATTTATCAGAAATTGTTTCATAAGATCTCATCATTTTCTCATTATATGGATAAAGGCATGTGTGTCTTCTAATGGTAGCTAATTTAGCAATTTACTTGAAAATTATATTATGGGTTTACATCTAGTTCTATCGTGAGAGCATTGGAGCGTGTCAATAAGGTAAATATTTAAGAATTTAATTTGCAGACATCACTAAGGATTATTTGTTTAGGTTGAGATCATGACTCATTAGTAAGAGAAAGTTGATGCACATACAGTGATTGGCTTTCAGCTGCTATCATATTATTGAATCTACAACTATTCAAGCAAATTAGTCATTTATTTCTGCATTGTCTATCCACTTAAGTTGTTCAAGCAGTTTGGATTACTTTCAATTTCTTGTTTTTTTTTTTTACTTACTTTAATAATATTCTTAAATATTCCTTGCAACGACCTCTATTGATGGAAAATGGCGAGTATTCTCTACTTTCATTAAAGTATGGACACAAGGTACATTTAATAATGTTACAGAGCATTCTTGCTTCTTTACATTCTAATTCTTCCCTTCACTTTTTATTTGAATTTTATGTTGTTGGTTATTATTAACCAGGGACTCTACTGGTTTTTCTACAGATATAAATTTTGGAGAGGTTTCGAATTTATGCCTCTTTACTCTTCTATCTTTTAGGAGCCTATAAGGTCCTCTATATATGCAAGGCAACATATTGCTTGATTAATTTGAAAAGAAAATGCTTTTATAGAACACAAATTGTGGTTAAATGTATTGTTAGAACATTGGACAGTAACTTAAAAATGAAATTCTGTATATAAAGCGGAAGGAAATTTTCACAAATTTTGTTTGAACTATACTGAGAATTTTGTTAAGTTTGACTAGAATGTTGAACCACTTCTTTTGTATAAAATTAGTGTAAAAATGTAACCGACTGAGTAGCTGACATAAGAGCCTTGAAAAAACTCACTTTTTTTCCCCCTATTTTTCTTTTATAATCCTAAGTACCATCTTATTCTAGAACACAATCATTTTATGAAGCTGTCTATTAACTGCAATCTTAAGTACCCTTATTGTCACAAAATATCGGATACCATCTTACCCTCAGATATGTATTGTTTCGTCAGACAATTACCCTAGCATATAACTCTTATATTGTATCCTATTGTGTGAGCCAAAGTACACCAATATATTTTTATAGTAGTCCATAATTTGTGTTTTAACTTGGTATACCTTACATATATTATTCTTTACTTAATTCTCATCTCTGCAAATATATCATATTTTTATATTCAGTTCAGATGATTTTAAATGCATCTAATATTGTGTTATGCTTTTGAATAGTATGTACACTGATTGTGATAAATAAAAGACTTCTTAAAATCAATAATTTCTCTGGGAAACACTTGATGAAAAAATCAATTAAATACACCTATTATTTCCTGGTAACATTTGTGTCTTATATTGATTGTATGTATGCTTTTGATGAAATTTTTGATTGATAGAAAAAATAATTTTAAGGACAAGTTGTGACTATTTAAAATTTTCTATTATATCATAAATACATCGACATTATTAAACGCATCATAAATGTATGTATTACATGTCCAACTCACTATATTATTATTGTGCATAATTTGTGAAGTGTTATTGAACGAAATATAAATATTCTTGGGATCAAAATTATTCAAAATTTACAATTTATTATTTCAAGCAAAAAATAATTTAATTAATACAAATTTATTCTCCACATAATTTTCTCTATAACACACAAAGATAAAATAAAATCTCTGATTTAGAAGTAGTTTTCATATTTTGAAATGCAATTAGTTACCGAGATTGTTTTGGAAATTCTTCGAACTATTTCTTGCAAAAGGATGGAACGATTTTTTTGACCACTACCGCTTAAGAATGTGTACTTGGTTGGTTGTCTTCAAATTTAAAGGAAATTCAACCTTGAAGGTTAGGATATTTTATCATTGAAGTATTACAACCAGAACTTTAGGACGACTCACTAACTTGTACTTCATCTTATCCTTCATTCTAAGTTAAAATAGAATTAAGACTCCAGCCACACATAAGGATTGTAATTTTTTAATCTTATCAAATATCTACATTGTTCTAATAATTGTAAAATAATAGCAGACTTTGCAATTTTTTATAAGGACCTAATTTCTCTCTCTCTCTCTCTCTCTCTCTCTCTCACACGCGCGCGAGCGCACACACACACACACACTATTTACGAAATGTTACCCCACAAATGCCTCATAACATATTTTTGTTTATCAATTTGTGGTACGTGTCAAGTACATTTGCAAGAACTTAGCCTGTCAAGACCTCTACATAATGTTCAAACCCATAATTCATCAGACCAAATATGGTCCGTCAGTGCCAACACAAGACCAAATAGCATTTTACGCTCTTTCACAACAAGATGGGCTGATTATGTAGCAACAAAAAACATCAAGATTGGCGACACATGCATCTTTGAATTGATCGTTATGGACATCCTAATATTTAAGGTGTACAAGTTATGTGATTCAGAAAGAACAATGATTCAGATGTAATTCATCTCATTCTGATTTCAATTCGTTTGTATTTTAAATTTGACTCTCTATGACTATATACTACTTTCATCCTGATTATGATAGTAATGATTTTTACTAAATGTATTTATTATCAACCAGACAACCATGATCGTATTTTGATATTATTTAATGTAACGATATTACTATGTTTCATCCTAATCAATTTTTTATGAAATATTAGATATTACATCTTGGTAATTAAATCTCACAATCATAATAATCAATTTTCATCAATAGATTAGTAATTCTTTCATATATTGCACCTCATAACTCATATGAATATAAATATTCATTATACATTGTTAACTTCAAAATTATGACTCTACAACTTACAATGCACGCTCTGTTTACTAGTATGTCTAAGAAGAGTCCACATTTTGTGCAAAATTCGTGTGCCATCTACCAAAAATAAGTTAAATAGAATTCTGTACGCGACATAACAATGCTATAGCTGGCACAACATTGATGGCTTCAGATTCTGATTAGGGTAGGGTAGGGTAGGGGAGGGGGGGGGGGGTTGGGTCTTGCTATAACATCAATTTTATCATATGATATAGCATGGGCTAACTTCTTCTTATTTCTTATTGCTTGCATCTTGGTCCTTTCTAAATTGCGTACTTAGTCCTCAAATTTTTTGAATCTTTAGTTTAGCCCCTGATTCAACACTTGTATTTCAATTTAGTCCTCCATTATTTGTATCACAAGTCCTTATACTTTCAAGTCTTGACACTTTGGTCCCCATTTCCAAGTTTTCGTACATTTTTAGTCTATTTTCAGCCTAAATTACTTGGTTTCCTTCCAATCAACATCCAAACTCATGTTTCAACCTAAAATAATCAAATTAACACAAATTAAGTAAAAAAACACTTAATAATATTTTCAATTGTCCACTTTTAATAGTTTAGATAAGTGTAAAATTGCACTTATCAGCTACCAAGCCCTTGGAGAAAACTATATATAAGGGTGAGAGATTATTCATTTTGAAGGTTTCGAATTCTCTCCGAAGTAGGTTGCTGAGTTGGAAAAGGTAATTTTCATTATATAACATTTTTAATTAATTTTAGAAGAGAAAACATATATAGTAAAAAAAAATTGTATAAATGATTCTGAGATAGTACTGCGCACGCATAGCACATAGAACGAGATGGAAAACCTGGCTCTCGGGTGTTATATAGAACCTTTTTATTATAATATCTCCAATGTGCTATTATCTAAAATAAAATATTATTTTGAGTTACAGAATATGCCAGCATTTAGAGAACTTACAGAGATCCATTTTTGGGTATTAGCTACGACACTTGCTTCCAGTTGGAATACAAAGATTCACGCAAATCAAATATGCATGAAACAGATCAGGTTAAAAGAGTTATAAATTGGTGTTTGTGAATACATATGTATATTTTTGCCTTTAACATTTTTGTTTTTTATTTTTGATTGCTGATATGTGCTCCGATCTATGTTTTGTGAATTTTATGATTAAAATTTCTTTGACCTCTCTGTGGGAATGTTTTTTAGAGTCTTGCTAAATTATTTGGATATGGTCTAACAATTCTATATAATTTCATCTTTTGGCTCAAAAGCAGAAAGTTCTTTTAATTTTGCCCAAGAGCTCGGCCTCAGAAGAAAGAAAGTTTCAAGCTGAAGAACAACATTGCAATTGTCATTAGTTCTATATATATAAAAATAAAAAAATAAAAATAAAAAATCACAACGCCATTACAAATTCAAAAACTAAGTTTTTATCCGCCGTCTATATTGATCATCGAATATTTATAAAAGATTTTTATACGATCAGATACTGAAAACACGTGTAACAAGTGGGAAATTAATTAATAAATACTAGTTTGATCAACAAATGACCCCTTGATAATTCATTAGAATTACCAAAAAAAAAAAAAAAGGTTCAATAAAAGGAAAGGTGTACTAATTTGCACTGTTCTAAAAAGTTCGTCCAAGCTTCGCTTAGGCTCTGTCTAGACTTGAAGCTCGGCATCCACACCTCACGTTTCGCCCTCGCTTTTCTTTTGTCTTGCTCTCTCCTAGGCTTCGCCTAAACTCAAAAAACTTGAAATTCGATTTCCACGTCTAACCACGCTTTACAGTTTTTAGACCGTTGCTAATTTGTACTCAAAAGGTGTTCCAAATAATCAGAACCCAAGTCCTCAAAAACAACTACATTTTCCACCTTCACTTCCCTCCCTTTGCCTTTCTTTCTCCTCCTCATGGAGTGTCTCCTCTTCAATGCCATCACCGGCGACCCGCCATCATCCTCCTCCGCCGTGCAACATCTCATTTCGCGCAGCGAGTTGAGCACTCTCTCTGCTGAAAAGTTGAGAATCGCGGCCTCACCGCGCATGGAAAAAGCAGCTTGATCATAAGCTAAAGCTGCTGCTTCTGCTGTATCGAATGTGCCTAGCCAAACCCTTATGCCATTTCTAGTGGAATCTCTTATCTCTGCAGCAAATTTCCCCCATGGCCTCCTCCTTACGCCTCGGTACGACTTTTCTTTCACGGGTTTTTCCTCTGCTTCTGGTGTTGAATTTACTTCATCTTCCTTCATTTGATCAGATGAATTGGATTCTGATGTTTCTTGATCAGCAGCTTGTGCAAGAACGCCAAAAAGAAGCATTTCTTCAGAGTCATTTTCATTGAAAGGAAGTGAATTCTGCAAATCCCATGTGTAAGATTCTTGTGATGATCCAAAGGATGAATCAGAGGACAATTCAGAACTCAAGGAGTGAAAAACAGAGGATTCCATTTCAAAATGGAATTGAATTTTCTTTTATTTTTTCTTTGCTGATATAATCTATTAGAAATGTTTTATAGCATTTTCTTGCAGCCTGTGGTGGTGTGCATTGTGCAAGTGTCATTTATATTCATTAGAACCTGGGGTTGGGGTGGGGTGGGTTGGAGGCCGTGGGGGTGGTTAAAAAGAAGATATTGCTAAAGAGTGAGGGCAAAAATGGGAAAAGATATGGGTAATGGACAATTTTATACGTGGGGTCAAAGAAAGCTAGGCGGCCAGGTCAATTAGTTTATATCACCATTCTTAAGATTTTCTCATCTATGGTTTTCTTGGCCATTGTCCCATTATGACCGCCTTCGATGTGTAAACAGGAGCCTCAAAACTCGACGGACCTGCCCGACATGCGTTAGGTATAGTCTAGTCCAATATAGGCCATGACCTAAGCCAATTTCTCTCTACAACCGTGTCATATTAGATGTATATGTTTATTTTTTTTGCAAATCGATCTATATGAACATATATGTTTTCTTTGAAAAATAAAATATCTATATTAACTTAAAGAAAGAACGTGATGGGCCCTTAGGCTTGACATGGCCAGGCCAATCCAGCATGAGTCGTTGGGGTCTAGCATGACCTTGTGTGGTCTACTTGGAAGTTTCAAATTTACATGAGTCGGGCTCAATATCTCTGACCACATAAATATTAGTATAGAATGGAAATGTGAGTATAAATTAAGTGAAAAGCTTTTACAATAGATAGCTAAAGCAGGACATTGTAATCTTGTTTCATGATATAGTTAGAATATAAGAATTTCAGAATAGAAGACCTTGAGCTTATTACAAATTGCTTGAAGTTAATATATATATTTGGTACCTAGGGCGGAATTGTAGTCCGGTCTCACTTTGAAAAAAGTAATTTTTGTAGTACAATATTAGTAGTTCTTTCTCTAAAATATTATGACTCCGTCCCTATTTAGTACGATTACTAAAAATAACTGAATATATTTTTATTCTTAAATCCCGTTTAAATTAATAAGTTAAAAAATGCTACTAGATTTTAGTTGGTCCAATAGATCATTTTGGAAGGTTGTTTTGATGGATTTATGCACGTTTTTTATGATTTGTCAAAACCAAAGAAGATTCAAACAATAAGTCTATATTTGTATTTGATGGTAATGAACGAATCTTCTCATCCTTCAAGTTGATAGACATGCAACTTTTCATTAATCAACAATATAGTACAAAAATAAGTGGAAGAAGGCATTAGACAAAAACATATACCAAATGTACACCAACTATAGCTGGTAATGAAGACCCATACGAAACACGAAGAAGAACAAAAAATGAACTCTTTCATGATTTGAGGTGTCAATCTTGATAGTACAAATCCTATTTAGTTTCTTCGATTAGAAGTTCGACCAAAACCCTAATTTTAAGTAGATAACGTTGATGTAAAAATCCTTGTCTAGCTACCTCTTGAATGGACTTCACAAAAAATAAGTATACAAATATTTAACAAAAACAAAATGGGAGAGAGAGAAAAATGAGAATCCACTTTTAATCAATGTTTAATACTCCTAGTTGTAAAATTCGAGGTATGTTTAGGGGGAAAAAAAAAAGAATTGAAATCTTGTTCATTATCTTTTATTACATATGTAAAATAATACGAGATAGAATTGTATTTAATATCACCTATTAAATATAAGTTAAAAGTTTGACTTTTCCACTAGTATTTCAGAAGATTAGTTCATGTTATGAGTAATAGTGTCATCATTTGTGTTTATACAAAATAAGCTTGTGCTAAAAAAAAAAAATTTGATAATTAAGGACAAAGTTTGGTACCACGTCATGGATATGATTCTAGAAAGTCACATCTTTAACGTTCGCAGCATAAGAAAATTGAATAATTTTTATGGTGAACAATCGTTGTTCAACCTCTCAATTTTTAATGTATTTTCTTGTTCCAAATTGAGGGAAGACAATTCTTAATTATTTCTTATAATATACATATTTAATTAACTTGTTGATTGATAAAAAAAAATGTAATGTGTTCAATTTTTTGCATATATAATTAATCTCTTAGCCAACACTTGATAAATGCTATATTCGAGATGAAAGACAAAATACACTACTTATTATAAAAGAAGTTTTTTATAAAACACAACTGTTGAATTGTAGGCTTAATACATTCATGTTGAGTAACTTCCTCGTTAAGTATTGTACTCCTTCTTAGATTAAACAAGAGATGTCAAAATGGGCGAGATTGGGATCTTAGTAAAGTATCGACTACCTCAGTAGAAAATAGTGAGGTCGAGTGAGTTGCCCAGACATTAATTATTTCGTGTTTCAATGGTTTTTAGTGGGCCCGGACAAAAAGGCTGTTCGTGATTTGAAAGGCAATCCACAAGGCTAGCACAAGTCGTTTTGGTTGTACACCGGGTAGTCCCTGTGAACAAGAGGAAACGTGAATCTTCATTTATTTTTTTCACGAATGGCTATCTTATCCATGTTGACATAGTTAATTAACTCATACTAAGTGGTCCATGCACGATGACTAGCAAGCGCCATGGCAGGTATTCCGACTAACTAGCTAGTTAGTCTTTGTAAAAATCTTGTTTACATTACGTTTGACCAATTGAACATGCAAACAATCAAATACACTAATAGTTTTAAATGATAATCTAAATAAATTCCTTTTCTATATATCATCTATTTTACCAATCTTATCATTATTAAAAATATATAACTCTAATTGCGTGTTTGATAAAGATAATGATTTCATGTGTACAAAGTTAAAGATAATCCTAAATTGCTGCTAAATTCAAGTTCTCGTTTCTCTTTCAACACACGCAACTTTAATGATTCTTTTCAAATCCACAGTGAAAATCATTGATTTTCTTGAATAATTTAATATTTTCTCTTTTTTTTTTTCCTCATTAAAATATTAAGAATTTAATCAGATTGATTGAAAATGATCTAAATACAGACCCCCTTCAAGTTCATAAAAATGTTTGAAAGTCACCAACCAAGGGACTCAATTGGAAGTTACCACACAACCCCAAAAAGATTAAAGACACTATTTCAGATAGTGACATGTTATTCAAGAATGAGGGGCTCATTTTGTAACGTTGAAAACCAAAGTTTCCCAAGAACTTTCTAGGAAAGTCCCTTTGAAATATTTATATTTTTCTTGACATATATAATGAAAATGAGACACATTATTTTAATGTTTCTTGTGAATTGAGTCAAACAATATTATTTTGAAAATTTAAGCAAGTCACAAATTCTCCCTCCTCCAAGCCTAAATTTTATGGGAAAATGCACTATTGGTCCTTACCTTATCGCTCAAGTCATCAACCATATCAATCTTATATTGTAGTTGCACAATCAATTTTGAGAGATTAAAATCGTTTAAATTTATGTGAAATTATTGTATGGTATTTACATATTGAAATCATGAAGTTAGATTTTTCCCTTGCAAGGGAGAAAAAAATTGAGCCTTGATATTCCATTATAAAAAGTCAGTTTTATCAAGAGAAGTAGTTCAAAATAGTAAATTCCTCATATGTTAATTAATATATCTATCTTTGATTAATGTGTGATTTACTCTTAGAGCATCTCCAATGTACTATGTCTATTGTAGTTTATGTGGTAGGTAAAATAGACGGACTTCCAGTTCATGTGGCATTACGTCTATTGAATAGACGGTCAAATTACCAATGGATTCCGTCTAAAATTAATATTATCGCGTATGTGGCATTAAATTTTTTTAAAATTGGCAGGTCTTCAATTTATATTTTTCTTATCTGATTTTTTTTTTTTTAAATAAAATGTTGAGATTGATTTAAATTTATTGTCACTCTATCTAGAACTCTGTCTAAATTTAGACGGAGTCTAATTTGGAGTGTCAAATCAGCTAGACAAAGTCCTCGTCAGCATGCATTAGAGAAGGCTTTTTATAACTCCATCTATATATGCCAATGTGACAAGTCTAAAAAGCGATGAACATAGTGTATTGGAGATGCTCTTAACAAAAAGCGTATCATTCTTTCAATATTATTGCAAAAAGTAAAATCACTCTTTTAGAATTTTTATGTCTTATCATCCCTATTTTATTTTAATTTATTGGATGAGTTGATTTCGAACTAGTTATCTTTAAAACGAAAAGTAAATTGCTCATTTTGAACGAAACGAAAAGTAAATCACTCATTTAGAATGGACATATACGATGACCAACATTATTGATTATATTTTAATTTTTAACAATAGGTTACAAGATTGAGAAGTATTTTAATACGAGGGATCCGTTAAAATCAAATATAAGACTTCTATGCTTCTTTATGAAAATAGTGTCATGGGGGTTATCTAGATATTTTCTTTTAAAAATAATACTTACATGTTTAGTTGGACAACACGAGATAGTACTTAAAATCTTGACGGGATTCTGTTTAGTAGTGTCTAATAGTGTTTGCTATATACTTGTTATATGACACCATCATTTACTATATGATGACAACTTAAAATACTTAATTAGTAAATTCATAAATCAACTTATTAATCATGACATGTTAATGATTCCTTTTGAAATTAATGGAATGGGGGTACAATGGTGTCAATCGGTCATGCTGGTTGACGAGGGAAATGGCAAGTGCTCACAATGGTAAAATTTAGAAATTGGCTAACACTTCTAAATTTCAATAAAAGTATGTAAAGTTTTAATTTGTTTAGAATCCTTTTTTAACAACAATTAAACTATTTTTTTACTTTTGGGATTTGCAGGTATATTTGGATCAATGTGGAAGTTTGTTGGGATTTTTGTAATCTCAAATAAATTCGGGGCAGTGATGATTAATAGATTTGTTATATCTTCATAGGCTTTGAGCCCAAAATTGAATGATAATTGTATAGTCTACTCCACAATGTGTCAGTCCAAATTAATGAGAAACGTGTGTGGGTCACTTAGAGATTTTTAATGTACCTTTAGATCGTTGCTCAGTGACCCATTGTATTTGACCTGATTTAAAGTGGGACGGCTAAATTTAGAGAATATATATATTAGGAGGGTATAATATAATATGAGTTATTATATTATAACCATATATACATATATATTCAATAACATATATATTTATATATTACACTATATATATTCTTGGTTTTGGACAGAGAATGCATCACCATTATAATCACCATATAATATTCCACACGTAAAAAGGCGTGACTCTTCAGTCAAACCAGCAACCTTTTCTCTGTGAAAATTGCAGCTTCTTCCCTCCTTTGTATTCCTTTGATAAAATTGATTATTCTTAGTTTGTCCTTTAACTTGGTATTATTTTTATAGAGTTGGAAAGTATTAATCTGAATCATATTAATTATTCTTGCAAGTAAACAAAGATCCTGTGAACTATTTTCTCCAATAGGCTCTTTTATGGACTTTGGTCCGCAGGGTGATAAGACCAAGTGTGGTCCACAGCATTTTTCCGTGACCTGCCTCGGCTCAATGCAGACCAGCGGGATACAGTGTCAAGTCCAAGAAGACAAATGTACGTACTAGGTATTATTTGAAATAATCTCAACAACTTTGATACCACTAGATGACATCTAGTCATCTTCCCACAAATAAAACACTATTATGTGTAATTTTCATTTTGGAGCATGGGAACAAAAAAAGGATATGACATCTCATCCGAATACATCACTAAAAGTCTAAAATTTTCAAAAACATAAAAAACATGGGCCAAATTGTAATGCTTTATTATCTCAATAATTCAAATTGTGTCATGTTTGCCATTGCTTAACTTATAATTTCAGCTGGTCAAATATATTTTTTATCTACATATTTCATAGAATTCATAACTTACAACTCACTTTTTATCTACACATTCACCAACAATTTATAATATAAACACTTAAAATATAATTTCAGCATTACCAAATATATACTAAAAATAGGCATTATGTGCATGTTTCTTGTAGTTTAAAAGTATTTTTTTTTTTTATAAGTTGATAAAATATATAGTTAAAAAGTTCATAAAAATTGTGGGTCCTATAAAATATGTGGTTCAAAATAAATTTGAGAAAAAAGAAAGTTAAAAAAAAAAACTTAATGAAACATGCATAATGAACTTTAGAAGCTCTAAAAATCCCTTTAAATTTAGGAAGCAACCAATTTGATTACTAACCAACTTAACATAATGAATATGTAATAATCTCTCGATGAAGCCTATTTACAACCTACCTTGGAACATGAATATGGTCATATATAGTATTGAAAAATACTTACAACTCTACTTGGTTCCTAGAGGTTTAATTTAGGTCGAATCGACTTGTTTGTGGAACGGTCGAGTAAAAAATGTCTATGGACCTTACACGATTTCACATTTTTTAATAAACTAAATCAAGTTAATTTATAATACATAAATGACACAATCCAAAACAATTTCTAATAGTTTTAGTTCGATTTTCAGAAAATAAAAGAATATTTTTTTGTGCCACTAGTGCCCAAATGTCTATATCCAAGCTAATGTCTCTTTTAACTTATCTTTATTCTTAGACCTTAATTAGGAGGCTCCGATCCTTTTGGACAGTATCATAATGTCAATAAAGCATATTAGTAAAATACTAGGAATGAAGTCTGGGATCAATTGGTTAGGCCAAAATTGATTGATACAGATTCAGTGTATATAGATTTTTTTGGATTTCCACGTTTGTTTTATGTTTTAAATATTACTTGTTTTTTTCTTTAACACCTTATTTTTAATGATCAACCTCAAAATAATTGGCATACACTTCTTGTGCTCAAATTTAAGGTATGCACTATGCACATTGTAGTACACATGCCGTAGGTTTTAGATTAAGTGAGGGTTCCAGGTTCGAGACATGGTAAGAAAGGTGGTTTTGTTTTATTAATTTATTTATTAAGTTTAAAAGATAAATTATTTATCGGTAGATTTAATGTTACGTTCGATAGAAACCATGAATTCATTGAAAATGGAAGGTTGGCAAATTTAACGTCAACTTTCGAAATGACAAATGTACGCCAGAAATAAAATATTGAAGAGTAACATGTCCAAAAAAAAGTAGGAACCATTTGCATCTGGTTCCAATAGTTATGAACTTCCCGTGAAATTTTTTCCCCTTTTGCATTGTAATGTTGCTACGGACTTCAAATTTATGTACCATCTATTCTCCTCAAAAGCAAGGGTGAGATAGAACGCTCGGCATTTTAGTGTGGGGCTAGGCATGTTGTTTAGAAAGGTTTTTATTATAGTATTCTCTCCAAAGAGTCGCCTCATATTGACAACTATATCTGACATAGAGTGCGTTTGATAGAGATTATAAATAGTTTATAAACCAAATGTAGTTTATTTGAGTTGAAATTGTTGACTTTTCATGTTAAAATGGGTTGAAAAGTCAAAAAATACGACTGAAAAAAACCAAAAATGATTTTTAATCTAAACCAAACACAAGCATAGTGTGTGGCAGTGAGGCTACTTTCTTGCTATTTCTACAATGGAGAACCCTCCGCTGATTGATCACTTGCTCCAACTGTTCTTCACATCACCACCTTACCATCACTATCTCCTCTATTTTTTCTCATGTTAATTACATTTCATTTTCAGTCATTTTTATGTTTTTTTGGTTTTAAACTTTTTACTTGCTTTCTCTCGTGGTTTAGTATCTAATCTTCACATACGATGCTAATATGTTGAACGCAAAAGTTAGTAGAACTAAGCTGTCAACATATCATTACCACATCTATGTCCACATGTATGTTACTTTTATACTTGGGCACCTTTAGCTTGCAAAGAAAATTGTTTCGAGGAGTACGTCTAGCTGTCGTTTACACTCCGACGTTCAAGTTGCCTAAAAATAAGAACAAGTATATATAGTAATGAGTGTAAGAGAAACAAATTGGAAAGAGATTTGACTAAGAGTTTCATGTTTATACTTTTTTTGTTCATAGTGCATGGAGTATTTATAGAATCTTTTAAATCTTTTAGACACGTGTCGTTCCATCATTTATAAGATTGTTGTCAATAACTGATTCTTGTTTCTTTATGTTTATCCTTTTTTAACGTTCTACCACAGAAAGAATATAATGTTTGCTCTTATTTGAACAAATAAATCTGATGTCATATGGTTTATACTTCGTTAGTCTTCCCTTAGGTTTGCAGAAAGTTAAAATATATATTCAAGATAAATAAGTTCGTCATAGGCATCACCTTTGAGAGTGGCAAGGCTAGGGCTTTCCTTCCTTGGGCCTAACCAGGATGCTCACTTGGATACAAACTACATTGGTGAACCTCTCCTCCTTGTGATGATGTAGCTTAGTCGTTATCAAATCTACTCTGGCGATGTATATTGTAGTTCGCAGAATCTTTGTGATGACGTGGCCAAATCATGACACGTGGCTTTTGAGTCTAATGTAGCTTGCACGTGGCATTTATTTGGGATGAGGTAGTAACACGATCCTAAAACAAGAATTAGTGTTTCTTGGGACTTGGGTGTTTATTCACTTGGGACTCGGGTGTTTATTCAATGGCCCAACAGATGATAACTTGAAAAAAGGACCAAATATGCCAATCACGCTAAAGGTTGGGGACCATTCAATGAGATGTTGAAAGTTGAGGACTAATTGGTAAGAGTTGCTAAATGTTGGAGACAAAAATGTGAAAAAAATTCTAACTAGCCAATTTTGTTTTCGTTGGAAAGAAAAATTTGTTAAATATGGCCAATTAGTAATGCAAAATCATTGTAGTGGTATTTTATCAAAATGTGCTGACTCTTGACAATTTAGGAAAAATTGCCTAAGTAAGACTAGAGTATCTAAATTCACCAAAAACTATGTTAATTTCACCTAGTTTGAAGAGAATGTCTAGATAATTCAAAATTTATGCATAAAAGAATATATAATGTCTAAATACACTAGAAATTCTTGTCAACTTTAAAATAGGGTAATTTGTAATTTTGGTCATCAATCTTTTCAATTTATAAAAAATCTACCCCCTAACTTTTTTTTTAGCACCAGGTATCTCCAACCTTTCAATTTTTTACAAATTACGTCTTTATTGACATATTTTGACAGTTTTGCCATCTTTTTTAAATAAACACAAATACAAAAAAGTTAAAAATAATAAAACATTAAAATATTGTAAATTAAGTCCCATAATTTTTAAAAAAATACAAAATAAGTTCATCTTCTCCAAAAACATCCCAAAAAATTTAAAGCAAAAATTTTGTGGTGTGGGGTGGGGTGGAAGATGAACAACTTCAACTCTGTAGTTCCAATTTCAACTCTGCCCCTCCAGTTAAATTTTGATAGAACGTACATGTTGTCTACCGGAAAATTCTACCCGAACGACACCACCACCGCCGGCTCTCCCTCACTCACCCTTGCAGCATATATTTTGGCCACGCCTGGCTCTGGACGATGAGCCTCAACCCAATCTATTAGTCCCAAGAAATGTTCTTTTGTCACTGCAGTACTCAAAAACTCATGAATTTCATTTGCAACCCAACTCAATGGCTTCTTCATCAACTCCTCAATTTTCTTCTCCCCATATGGGATTGATAGAACATTGCCAAAATATGATTTTATCAATTTCGCTTGATTTTCGTCTCTATCTATCAATCTACTCCTCCCATCAACCACAATACTACAAAATTTGTCAGTTCGAGCAAATTTGCTGGAAACAATCATCTTCCACAGGAAGGCATTGAAAGCCTCAAATTTCGTCCTTTTTCTCCTACTGCTATTTTCATTATCAGCATTAGCCAATGACTTGAGATCATTGATTCGATCATATTTGATATAATATATGCGACTTATTGCTATTTGATCATCATTGGCTTCCGAACTTTGATCCTCCGGCAGAATGCTCTACAGATTCAGATTGGGATCGGGGTGGGGTGGGGTGGGGTGGGGTGGGGTGGGGTGGGGAAGATGAACTTATTTTATAATTTTTAAAAGTTATGGGACTTTATTTGCAATTTTTTTAATATTTTGTTATTTTTAACTTTTTTGTATTTTTGTTTATTTAAAGAGGAGGGCAAAACTGTTATAATATGTCGATGGGGACGTGATTTGCAAAAAAATTGAAATGTTGGAGATTGCCTGGTGCTAAAAAAAGGTTAGGGGTAGATTTGTTACAAATTGAAAAGATTGGAGATCAAAAGTGCAAATTATCTTTTAATTTAACGAGAATGTCTAGATATTTCAAAATTTGCGCAGAAAGAAACAAAGGTACAGACTAGAAATCATTGTCAACTCTACCTAGTTTGACGAGAATTTCTAGACAATTCAAAATTCGTGCAAAAAAGAAAAAGAAATTTTGAGAACACATTTTTAAGGAATAATGTTATTTATAATTAGTGATCACCGCTAGTCTTTTATTCATTGTTCAATACATTAAAATGCATCTCAACTCCATTGAATAATAAACCAAGAGACTCGCTCTCACCTAAACTAGTGATGATGACTACTAATGATGTATAGCATTACTCCTCTTAAATAGGAAATGGCATATTTGTTAAAAAACATTCAACAAATAGACATTATTAAGAAACACAAAAGTAGTTGACACAATTCATTCTCTCATCCCAAAAGTGTGTTATGTGGGAAATTTCCTCATTAAAAAATTATAATTTGCACACTATTATTTATTTAACATTAAAACACAAGTGTTTAGTTTACGTCAATAAATAAATACATACGTCATGTAAAAGTATAATGAGTTACAAATAAGTAAAATTTTGATAATAAATAGAAGCATTTTTAAATAATGTGGTGCATGTTGATACCACATTCAAAGTTCTGCAAAGAGGTAATGTGCAAATACAAGCCGCACTGCAGCCCGGTCCTTATTTGATCAGTCGGGTGGATTGTAACGAGGACTGATCAAGTGGCCATTTCAAGTGGATATTATACCCACTACTTATAAAAATTAAAATAATCCTAAATATAACAATTTAATTTATTAATTTTTAAAATACTACATTTTTAAAAATAATTTAATTATTTTAATATTGAATTAAAAACAGTTTTAAAACCATAAATTAAAACTACCACTTTAACTCTCCTAGATTTACGCACCATCTACAGTGAAAAGCCCCAACCGTGAAGAAACTTCCATTATCAAATCGATACAAGTTTTGTTCAAAATCTCTGCAAATTTTCGTCTGAAAGTCCTAAATTCTAGTACATTTTTCAATGTTTTTCATCTCCTTTGAAGAATGGAGACTCCAAGCCGCATATTGATAAGGTCGAAGAGAGCGTCGCCTGGTGTAGAAAACAAACCGAAGTCCAATGAAAGAGACAACGAATATGAAGGACAAGTGATTTATTAACTCCTGCTACAACAGTTTGTGTAGCGTCATCATGTTCAGAAGCATCTCATTTTGAATACTTTGCTATGTTTTTAGGATTTGATTGTTCTCTGTATGAAACATTTTTTATGATATAATATGTATATATAGGTCTGTTATAGTACATTGTATATATTAATAGGAATTTGTTGAAGTTTAGATTTGATTTTGGCAGTTGTAACAGATTCTCTTTAATATCAATGTCTGATGCTGTTGTTACAAATGATATTGTGTATGAATGTTTGATACAGTGTTAGGGATGATGTTGTGAATCAAGTTCTGATACAGATGTTACAATTGATATTTTGTAGCAAGTAATATGTTATTAAATATGTTACAAATTGAGTTATGTTATTAAATCATGAGTTAAATTTTTTCTCACTGTTACATTTTGATGTTATAATGTGTCAATTTGTTTTAAAGTCCAGTATGTATGTAAATACGAAATTGTTGAAGTTTATAGTTGGTTTGCAGTTATAACATTTGTAACAAATTTTTTTTAATATCATGATCTGATATAGTGTTACAAATGCTATAGTGTATCATTGTTTGATACATATGTTACAAACGACATTTTGTATCAATTAATATATTACAGATAATATAATGTTATTTTATCCAACACATGTTACATGTATTAGTATTCTCTACCACTGACGTTACATATGTTACAACTGATATTATCATGAGTTGTAATATGTATCATTGATGTTATATAGCATACTAAAATGTAACATACGCAGATGTTCTAAGTGTAATAAACATCTACGCAAACCAGAAACTTCCAAGTGTTACAAGGTCAAAACAGAAATATAATGTAACATATGCAAATTTTCTCACTGTAACATAAACACAAAATATCATGAATTCTGAGATTTTTTTGTAACATTTGTTTTAGAATGATGATAACATAAAATAATATGTTACCAACATCTAAATGTAACATATGTAAATGTAATACACACAAACGTAACACACGCAAATGTAACATACGAAAATGTAACATGCGCGATTGTAACATATATAAATGTTCTAAATGCAATAGACGTCTTTGCACACCAGAAACTTTCAAATATTACAAGATCATAAATGAAATATAATGTAACATGTGCAAATATTCTCGCTGTAACTTAAACATAAAATATCTTGAATTTCAGAAAATTTTTGTAACATATGTATTCAAATAAAAAAAATTTTGAACTGCTACATATAACCACATTTATTCAAAATCAGATTACATATATTTGGATTAATAAACAAGTTACAATAATTAACATTATAAAATTATTTTGATCATTCACGTTCTGATTTTCTTCACCGCACTTTCTTCATAGACTGATGTTCTTCGCAGACTAATCTTCTTCGCCGAATGATGTCTGCCTGATTTTGTTTTCTATTTGGACAAAGAATCAATTATGATATTCAATTTAATGGAAATAACTGAAAATCCCTATTTTTTAGGCTAACTATTACAACTAGTAATTAATATATAAAAATAGAATAAATATATTTAAAAAACAGTATTTTTGGAATTTCTGCAATAGAATAAGGCTTGGTTTGGTATTGCTGTGCTTTTAAGAGAATCAGCTTCTGTTGTGCTGTAGAAAGAATCAGTAGTGGAAAGAATCAGATAAGTGTTTGGTAAACTCTTGTTTTAAAATTGATGTATGTTTCAAAAGCAGCAATTGAGCGTTTGGTAAACAAAAGTGATTTATTGCTGTAATGGTATTAAATTACTAAAAAAGACATTGATTATAATAATGTTATTTTGTATTATTATTATTATCACAAGTTGTAAAATTTATTTTTTTTTCTTTTACACTAACATGTAATATTGTCATTTAACAAAACGACACATTCACTATTGTTATTTTAAAATAAAAATAATAAACACCTAATAAAAATTACAAAATAAAAGCATAGTTATATATAGTGCAAAAATTAATTAAATTAATATTATTTTTTATGCATCAAACTTGTATCAATTCGATTTCTCTATTTCTCTATTTTCATATAATAGAAAAAACCAAATAATCGTACCTCGAATGTTTGATTCAGTAATGTTGATTCATGAAGGTTGAAGAAGAAGGAGGAGAATGAGGCATATGAAGATAACGTGAAATCATGTATAAAATAAACTTAGGATATTAAAAAAATTAGTTTATTTATTATGGTTATTTTTGAAAAAAACCCCAACAATCTTTATTGTTTACAATTCATAGGCGGATCTAGCCCTGAGCTTGGATGGGCTTCGGCGCATCCAGCCCAAATGGGGAAAAAAAATTACTACTACTACTAATACACGATATTACCAGAATTGTTGAATTTACAGGGGGAAATGTTATTTAGTTCAATAGAAGACAAAAAACAAAAAACAAAAAAAAACAACATTGAACTGCTTGACTTCAATTAAATCTTTGCATTCTTGGTCTTCTTGTTCAAAGAAGTGTCTATTTTTATTGTTAGTGGACGGAATGGTGGTTGTAGGTGATAGAGAAATAGTGGGAATTGGGAATCAAGGAAGAGAGTTGGTGAGCCTGGTGGCAGTAGTGCAGAGGTTGCATTAGTGCAGTGGTTGCATTGTTATATCTACAAAGCCATTGTGGCAGTAGTGGACTATTAAGGTGGTAGTGGGGTGCGTGGGGGGGGGGGGGGTGTGCAATAATTTTTTTTATTTATTTATTTTGATTTTGAGTAATTGTGGGCTATTGAAATTATATTTTATGTCAATTGGTTTTGACAATAAGACATGACAAATCTTTGTAAATCTACTTTGTGTGATATTAATTTTTATATTTATGAATTTGAGAATCTGGTTATAAATCACTTAATTGTTGTACATTCAGTTTGAGTCAAGATTAATTTGTTAAAACTTGTAGTGACAAACATAAAATAAGTGTTGATCAATGCTCGATCGTCAATATTATATTGTCTAATAAATTAATTAACATTTTGCTCGATACATATCAAAAAATTTGAGACATCACTTTTCTTCGAAAAGTTCAACCCTAATTTCTCCTTTCTTATTTCGTCTTTTAAGTTAATATATTATATTAACTATATGCATATCGAATGATAAGGCTCATTAAGTCTTTCTAATTATGTGTATTTTTACTATCCAAGTTCGCTTTAAAAAAAAAAATTCAAATCTCCCTAATTGTCAATTGCTGAATCCACCCTTAGTTTCCACTTTCCAATATTACATTTATTTTTTTCATTGACAGTCAGATAGGACTGCTGATCACTTGTAATAGAAACATATGAAAATACAAACATTAATACAACTACTGCAATTTAGATAACACTATATGTCACTCGTTCCAAAGATTAAGTTAATAAGTACATTAAATTTAAAGTTGTGAAACTAATACACAGGCTGAGTTTGAATATGACAAGTTTGGTTAACATGTTAATAAACAAAGTCTAAAAACTTCTACATTTAAAAACACAAAATATATCAATATATATAGTGTCTTACACTAAATATGAGATAGTGTAGAGGTATTAAGACGAGCGGGCGGATCGAACCCGTATCGGCCCACCCGTCTCGACCCAGAACCACGGGCCTACCTGTGAATTGGGCGGGCCGTTCACGGGCCGAAGAGGCCGAACTGCAGGCTATTCACGAACTGAGGAGGCAGAACCGCGGGCCGGCCCGTGAATCGAGCGGGCTGTTCACTACCCGGGCGGTTCGGCCTTTAATCGTTGGCCTATTTTGATTTTTTTTTTTTTTATAAATGGCAGAGAGTTGTTTAAAGTGAAAGATGTAATAGATGCGTGATGTTTTAGTCTTTAAATATATAAAAATAAATAAAAATTGAATTAAAAAATTAACAAATGTGAATTTGTTATTTATTTTTATTTAGTAATTTAACACATTTGTTGCAATATATGTAAAAAAAAATTTATAATTACAATATGTAACTAAAATTTTTTAGTAATTTAAAAAAATAATTTATTCATACGGGTGGAACCAGGTTGAACCGCTGCCCACATGGGCTCGACCCGAATAGGCCGACGGGTGGGCTGGGTTCGTATTTATTTTTTGTGGGCTGGGTTGACCCGGCCCGCAACCCACCATGCCGCAGGTTTTTTCTAATACAGGCCATCACCGGTCTTCATCGGAGGCGGACCAGATTTTGACACCTCTAAGATAGTGTGACAAGGTATTAGAATATACTTAGATATCGAGTTAATGGTTCATTGTCATTTAATTTTAAAAATTTATTGTCTCGGATTTTCAATAAAAAATAAATACAACATATACACGAATGGCGTGTTAAATTCCTCTTTTAAAACTTAAAACATCTATATGAATTGATTCAATACTAATGATCCAAAAGGTGTTATCTTTAATTACAAACGATTCATGTCACTCGCATTAATAAATAGATTATTTCATAATATAAACATAATATACAACAAACCATGTTTTAAAGTCAGTAGACATTAAACCTAAAAAGATAAAAAGTCAAAGATAGTAAAGAAAAGTAAATAAATAAAATAATACAATTTTTTTAAAAATAAATAATTCATAAGACTCGTTTCGATTCGCACGATTTTCTGTTTAATTTGGTTGGATACTATCATATATAATTAGACCAAATTTCAGACCCATTTTTAATTTTTTCGAATGAATCGATCTGTCGAATATAGTGTTTTTTTGAAAAAGTTTTTGTGGTGTTTTAAAAAGTATAAAGTGTGGCTAGGCGTGAAGGCCGATCTTTAAGTTTATCAGACATGAGCGAGGCGTAGGCGAACGCGAGACAAGAACGATGCGAGTGCGAAGCGTGAGACGTAGCTAGGCGTCGAGGTCGAGCTTCAAATTTAGGCGAAATCTAAGCGCCGCCTATGCAGGCTTTTTAAAACAGTGATTATAGGTATTGAGTATTATGGAATATGTAGTTAAAAAAATAGGTAAAAACTGTAGATCTTATAAAATATTTAGATAAAAATAAAATTTAACTAATTTATAAAATTATTAGAAACGAAGTTTATATTTGAGGAGATCAATGTTGTTTGTTGTTGTAATCCCAATTTGGGACTTCAAGATTTGATGTATGCAACGACGTAAGCTTTTGGACCAGTCAGGTCAACCAATCGAACGAGGAAGTCCAAAAACAAGACCCGTTTGAACTGACCTCACTCTCAATTAATTAACCATTTAATTAAACACTTTCTATCCCCCTTTTCTTTGGTAAAAAACAATAACATTATTTAATTAAATTTAATCACGTCCTTGTCTTAATTAAGACCAACAAGCCTGTTTATTTTATAAACTATAGACATTAATTAAATATAATTCGTTGTTAATATTTTTTTATAGGATATAAATAACAAAAATATAGCTTTATTTTTTTCTTTCTTTTAACTAATTGTAATTTTCTTTTTTTTTCTTGGGTTTGTCAACTTATGTTGTATGATAATAATCAAATGTGTTAGTGAAATTATTTTTGTAAATAAAAATTTACAACAAAGAATGTATTTAATTTAGACTTTAAAGACTGATTAACTTTTTTTAAGTGACTGATTTTTATGAATTTTATTTATTTTTGTATATTTTAAAATATTTTCATACTCTTTATAGATTTTAATTTTGGAATATTTTTCTTGATATTGAAAGACTATTATGGACTTTTATAGATTTTTAATTTCAATTAAATATTGAATATAAAAATATTATTTTTCACGGTTGAAAAAATTATCTCAAGTAAAAGTCTAGCAATAATTTATTTAATTATATTAATATTATTAAATTAATAAAAAATTTTGAATTTATAATGTTTTATTTATTTGCTGCAACTAAGTGCTTGTTTGATTCCCATTAAAATGAGTTTTTTATTTTCTATTTTTTGATTTTTGAAGAAAAATTACCCAAATGCTTTTTTGCTTTTCAAAGTAGTTGCAATATTTAACTAGAAAAAAGAGACATTTTAGTCATTTTTTCCAAAAGTCAAAAAATAGAAAACAAAAAATTCATTTTAATAGGAATCAAACAAGCACTAAACAACGTCAAAAGTCAACTAGATAAATTATTAGCTCACCCTCTTTTTATCTTTTGGGTAAACCTATAAACTTTCAAATGGACTGTAAATAAATTCAAAAAAATATGGTATGTGATTCCTTTTAAAAACATTTTCTAACAAAATGAATAGAAAAGAAAAATATAATATTGTTTTTCATAAAAAAATATTGATAATTAACAACAGCCATAGACTTCGTAGAAGGAAACACTAGAAAGAAAGAAAAAACACATTGAAGAAAGAGAAAAGTGTGACTCTGCAATGAACCCCATTAGTGATACAACAACCTCTACTCCACAGTTATTAGTGGTATAGGACTTGAACTATAACTGGTTGAGGAAAATATGGAATTGTTGCTCACACGTAATAATTCAGGTGCTGACATTAGCTTTAACAGCTAGCAAGTTACGACCTTGTCCTTATTCGAATTTTTTATGAGTGTTTTTCGAGAATATGCCAAATTTCTTATAAAAAACGATATCACTCTCACACTTACATAGGTAAAATTTATCAAGAGTTAATTATTGCACATCACTCATACAAACTACAGATTTTGTGCATGTGTGTGTGTGTGTATTGTATATCATTACTTATAAGTTAGTCAAATATCATTTTTATTCACATATTTTGTAGGATCTACTGCTTATAATCTAAAAAAATTTACCAAACAAGACGTTTATTAAGAGTTTTTAGAAAACTCAACCCTACAAACATTATCAAATAAGGGAAATGTTATACTCTCCATGGTGGGGAGTATTTATGAAGGCCACCGGACACGTGTTTGGTGGCCATTGGACAATAAAAAAGTGTTTGACATTAAAGTCAAGCACTTATCCAATGGCCACTGGACGCGTGTCATGTGGCCTTCATAAAAACTCCGCACTATGGGGAGTAGAACATTACCCTATCAAATAAATGCATTTGTGCTGTAAGGATGACAAAATAAAAGTTACATATTTTTATGCCCACTTTATAATTCGTTTATCTTATTGAACCTAGTTATTGGATCTCTGATTTTCAAGTTGGGTATTCTTATATTTGACTTATGATGATATAGACTTAAGTCTCATCCCCTTTAAAGCATCAACACCATTTCTCTTGTCAATGTCTTGAATAAATATCTACAAGATTATCACAAGATCATTTAACATAATTCACGTTAATTATGCTATTACTCAAATAAGAACCCACAGTACTGTATTTTCTTCTTATAAGTCTGAATTTACCGTTATAGTAACAATTGCTCACTCTACAAATGGCAATGGTGCTATCGCAATGAATCAATAAGTATTGGGTTTTTTCACATTGAAATCACACGTAATAAATCTCCAAAACAATTTGCTTCTTCACTAGCAATAATGGTTTTTTTTTTCTTCTGAATTTTTAGTAAATAGCACTATTTTCCAATTTAAAATATATGTAGTGGTAGATAAATGATCACATGACAATGAATTCCAGGCATCAGAAAAACCATAGTTTTTTTTACCAAATAAATATTTCATTACACCGTGAATAACATGCCAACGTTTTCTACCTAGCTTTGCTTGTACACCTGTTGAGTACCTCCATTGCAAATGCAATGTCAGATCTCGTGCAATCAGTCGTATATCACAAGTTACCAATCACACTAGCATATTCCTTTTGATTTAGAGTCAAGTGAAAATTATATTCAAAATGATTAGAAACATGCTTGCAATCAATATAGTTATATTTTTTTTTTCAATTTTTTTTTTAATATAATACGACTGGTAAAAAGAAATGCCATACACATGTTTTAGAATTCACATGTCCAAAATAAAATTAGTCTCTTCAAGATATTTCATATTAAATGGCTCTTAAGCATATTTTCTCTCATTGATAACAAAAACATTAGAGTCAAAGATCAACAAATCATCCACATTGAGACTAATAATGACATGTGAATTTTTCTATGATTTATAATAGATACAATTATCACTCTTGTTTACTTTATATTCATTTTCAATAATCCATGAATCAAATTTTTCATGCAACTATTTGGAACATGCTTTAAGCCATAAAAGGATTAGACAACTTACATGCTTTACTTTCTTCACCAAATTCTATAAAATATTGAGGTTGTCCATATATATTTCTTCACCTAGTTCATTATTTAAAATAGTAATGTTGGCACGAGTTTTTCATATTCTTCTTTCTGGGTTTCAATATATTATTTTTGAACATCTGATTATTAGGTAAATTTTCTTTTGCAGAAATTAAATTTTCTTTGGGGAATGCTTGCTCTCTTGAATAAGTGCATTTTGTCATCTTGCCTCTTCCTCTATGCAAATGCCAATGATCAGAATTTTTAGTAACATCTGCTTTTACTTGCGACGCATATTTTACACGAACTCTCTCCATAATGGTAGAAGTTTGTCAAATAGCCCAACGATAATAAGGTAGTCACTAGATGCCTTCAAATAAAATTTTGGCTATTATCATTTGAAAAAATATATGATTGCTCCACCACAAATTTTCCATCCACAATTTGGTAGCAGAAAAGTTGACTTGCTGCATATATTTTTGTGCCCGCCTTTTTGTTATCATGTTTGCTATGCAATGCTTTCCATATTTTCTTGGTAGACGTAAAACTAGCATCATAATTATAATCATAAGCAAAACAATTACAAATATAGTAGCGATATTTATACTCATATTTTTCATATTTTTCCACATTCTCTTCATATTCAAGATATTCATCGTTACTCATATTTTCGATTTTTTTTTTAATTCTTCTCATAGAGAACATAGACTACCTAGAGAAGATTTTGGTAAAAGATAATTTAACCATTCCATCTTTTAAAGTGTGCTCCATTGATGTGAAAATGCTTGTTGAGATCTCCAACATTCTCATTTCGCTTTTCAACGATTTGCTCCATTTGAATCTCCTAAAAAATGTTTGAAAATTTAGAAGCAAACTCAATTGGGTTGGAGGTGTTAGAAAATTGAAGTATACATGCACAGGGGAAATTAAATATTCAATTCTTTTAAGCCGGATCAACTTGTACTTAGAGAGAATTCGTGATAAAAGTTTACCTTTGATGAATATCGTAAAATCTAATTTCTGATTAGCTGAAAGTGCGATATTCAATACCACAGATGTCCAATTGTCCAGCCTCCAATAGTAATCTACTCAGCAAGAACAGATCTAGACTTCCACGATCAAAAACAAATGAAAGCAGAATCTTTTGGGAATAATTGTATTTAGCTGTCTTTTTCTTGTGCTAGCAAGTAATGAAAACCAACTTATAGTTTAATCTGTCATGGCCTTTGTATTTATAGGTAGGGCTAACATTAGTCCTAGTTCTAGTCAAACTAGAACCCATCAACAAATGGGCCCAATTAATTAATTTAGTCCAATAAATAATTAACCCCGACCCAACTAATTGGACCTTGGACATTAATTCTTACGATCTCCCACTTGGACAAGGTCCAACTCCAGATGCTCAATTCTCGCTTTATGTGTGTGACCCATTAGGTTCCCATTCACGATGACAAACGTAGTGATATTCTCATCGATTAACCGAGATCGATCAATTCACGTTGCTATCCAAGATTGACATCTAGCAATGTGTCAAGGTAATCCATGTGAAGGAAAATGGCATGTGGTATGACAGAACCAATATATGTACGGTTACCGTGGAAATACATTCTCTTTATCAATATAATCCAATTGGTTAAGAGATATAGATCAGCGTCAATCTCATTTCAACCAATTATATTATTCACCTCAACTCTTCGTTGATCTAATCTAGTTATGATTGAAACATTTTCAACTAATAACTCCACCCCGACCGAGGAAATTTATATAAACTTAAGTGGGCAAAATCAGGTTATAATCTCCTACTTTCCAGGAGTGACGAATCCTCATATTGGACATTCACAACCTTCATATGATTCTCACTATACCCATACGACGTCTTCCTGGTGACTCAAATCTTCGAGCCCCATCAAACGCTCACCAAAGTATAGTGGTCCTCACATAAAATTCTATGATGTCCTCAAGTCAAATGACCAAATCTAAAACCGCGCATTAGAGATTTACCACTGACGCTTGGATAGTTATCCATGTAGAATCTCTAGGCGGATCATCTAATATCATGTTCTCATAACAATACATTCATGTGTTCATTCAGATGTCCCTCTACATATTAGCTCGTGAGATCAGCTACTTTATTCAAAAAAAATACAACACATGCTAGTCTATCATCAATAATGATATATGTATCTCATTATTACTATGACTAGGGAAATTTTTATGAACTTTTCTTCGGACTCTATTAATTTAAATAATAAAATTTAAGAATAACAGATCTGCCATTTAAAATACAGACAAATATTTAATTAATCAATTTGTTCATATACTTCAATATCTAACAAAGAGTATATCACAAAATGTCCTATACAAACTAGATTCAATCACTCAGGTATCCTAATACCATCAGAGTTAGCATGACAATCATGCTTGTGCTAGGACAACAACTTTGTCAAAGAATCTGCTACAATATCGTATGTTAGGACCCGTTTTATCTTTATGTCATTTCTTAAGATTATCTCCCTAATGAGATGATATTGCCTTAATATATATCTGGATCATTGATGAGACCTGGGTTTCTTCGCTTGTGCGATAGCTCCATTGTTATCACAACACAAGTTATTGGATCAACAATGATAGGAACTATTCCAAGTTCAGTAATGAACTTTTTGATCCAGAATGCTTCATTTGTTGCTTCTGAAACAGCTATATATTCAGCTTTCGTAGTTGAATCAGCAGTCATTTCTTGTTTGGAACTTTTCAAACTGACTGCACCACCATTTAGAGTAAATACATATCTAGATTTAGATTTGTTATTGTCTTTATCAGACTGAAAGCTAGCATTGGCTTGAACTCTAAGTTCATTTTCTCTATACACCAAGAACATGTCTTTAGTCCTTCTTAAGTACTTAAGGATGTTCTTGACTGCGATCTAATGTTTCTCGCCAGGGTTCGCTTGGAACCTGCTTATGATACTCAAAGCATATGAAATATCCGGTCGAGTACATAGCATGGCATACATGATAAATCATATTACTGATGCATAAGGAATTCTATTCATGAGATCTCTTTCAATTTGTGTCTTTGGACACATCTCTTTTGAGAGATAGATCCCATGTCCGATGGGACAGAGTCTTCTCTTGGACTCTTACATGCTAAATCTTCTCAAGATTGTATCTATGTACGTAGATTGAGATAGGCCGAGTATTCTCTTAGATCTATCTCTATAGATCTTTATATCGAGAATGTACGATGCCTCTCCCATATCCTTCATGAAGAAATTTCGGATAACCACAATTTTACTGATTTTTAGCATCGGAGATATCGTTTCCTAATAATTGTATGTCATCCATATACAAAATTAGAAACACGATATTGCTCCCACTAACCTTTTCTACACATAGTTCATCTTCATTTTTGATAAAATCAAACATTTTGATTGTCTTATCAAAATGAAGATTTCAGCTCCTAAATGCTTGCGTTAATCCATATATGGATTTCCGTAGTTTGCATACCTTGTTTGGCTTTGTGGATTCAAAATCTTCAGGTTGTGTCACCTATACATTCTTGCTAAGATTCTCGTTAAGGAATGCGATCTTGACATCCATTTTCCAGATCTCATCGTCATGGTATGACACTATCGCATGCAGAATCCGAATTGACTTAGACATGGCTATTGGTGAGAAGGTTTCGTCAAAGTCAATCCCTTGTCTTTACTTGTAACCCTTCGCAACCAATCTTGCCTTGTAAGTATGAACATTAGCATCCACGTCGACCTTTTTAATGTAAACCAATTCACAGCCTATAGGTTTTACCCCTTCAGACGGGTCAACCAAGGTCCAAACCTTGTTTTCGTACATGGAGTTCATTTCGAATTCCATGGCTTCCTGCCATCTCTTTGAGTCAATACTTGACTTCGATTCTATGTAAGTAGTAAGTTCATCTTACTCGATTAGTAATACATTACTAGTAATCAAGAGATCGTATCTCAGAAAAAAATGAATGACTCTTCTCAACTTATGCTGGTATGTTTTTGGGAACTGGTGGTTCCCACTTTCTCAATTTGTGCTTCATCATATGCAAGCTCAGCCATTGGAACATCTAATTGGTCAATTTTATTTGTAGTTTCTTGAACCTCTTCAAGATCTACTTTGCTCACACCGTCTTCTCTAAGAATACATCAAGTTTCGATATTATGACCTTCATCTCGATAGGATTGTAGAAATAGTATCCAACATTTTCTTTTGGATACCCCACTAATAAATATTTTTCAGATTTAACTCATAACTTATCTGATTCAACACGCTTCACATAAGCGTCGCATATCTAAACCTTCATGTATGAAAGATTAGGTCTTTTTCCATTTCCATAACTCGTATGGAGTTTTATTGACCGATTTAGATAGGACACGGTTTAGTGTATAACATGTAGTGTTAAGCGCACATCTCCAAAAAGATTTTGGAAGAATTGAGCGACTCACAATTGATCGCACCATATCAAATAAGGTTTGGTTTCTGCTTTCAGATACACCATTTTGTGTTGATGTATACGGTGAAGTCCATTGTGAGAGAATCACATTCTCTTTTAAATAGTCTAAAAACTCACCCTTCAAATATTCTCCACCCCGATCAAATCTAAGTGTTAGAATATTTTTTCCGGTTTGCCTTTCTACTTCTTGCTTAAATTCTTTGAACTTTTCAAAGGCTTCATACTTGAATTTCATCAAATAGATGAAACCATATCTAGAATGGTCATCTGTAAACGTGATGAAGTAAGAAAAGCCACCTCTAGCACCTGTATACATTTGTCCATATACATCAGTATGTATAAGACCAAAAATGTCTTCAACTTTGACTCATTTTTCCAAAAAGAGTGTCTAGGTCATTTAGCCCAACGGGCATGATCCACACTTATCAAATGATTCATAATCATTTGAACCCATATACATCTTTATGTAACTTGGTTATGCGTTTTTTATTTTATTTATATGACCAAGTATGCAATGCCAAAGATACAAGTCTTTTAGTTTTATCTCTTTTATGCCTTGTAGTTTCTCTTCTAATGCTATTTGTTTTCACATTGAAAACACGGATTATCAGACTTGGATTTGTCTTTGTTTGCTTTAACTGTTTTTCAGTATATTTGGCCTTGGATCATTTTTGAAAGGCCATTTGGATTTTTTCTTACTTTCCTTAGAGGTGTATATGGCCAAAGTTTTCCCATTCTCATGGGCTCAATAGTTTTCAGCATGTTTTGCAGCTCGAGTAGGGTATATTGAATCTTATTCATGTTAAAATTCATAATAAATTACGAAAAGTTATTAGGTGGGGACTGCATAACTAAGTCAACACTTAACTTGTGGTCCATGATAAAACTCAACTGGTTTAATTTTTTTTCAATATAACCAATTATCTTCAGTACATGAGCACTGACTGAAATCTTTTTACCATCATACCTCTTCATAACCTTTTGAATGTCTCATATTGTTCAATCCGTGAATTTTTATCATTCAACTACTTGAAATGATATATATTAGTATATACATCCATACCCTCGTGCAGCTTTTCTAACTCATATGACATATTGCATGCATCACATGATGCAGTGTTATTCTCATCAATGTGTTTATTGTAAGTCTGCATGTTCTCCGGTATAGCCTCCTCAGTAGGAACTTCCAGCATTGGCTGCTCAATGACATATCCAAATTTTCTTTTCATGCTTGAGAACAGTTCTCAAATTGCGGTGCCAGTCCAAAAATTTGGTCCGGTATGTTTGTTGGCATCCAATATGCCTCTCAAACTCATATGGTTACTCATTATTCAACAATTAAATAATAGGATAGAACAATTAATTAAATGTATAAAATTAATTTAACATAGACTTATATTAAATTAATTATACTCCCACTGTTTAAATTGAATTAATGACTCTCAAACATTAATCAATAGAACCGGTTAGATTCTCAGTGGGCTAGGATCCCTTTTGTTTTATTAGAACCTTGAGTGACTCAACAAATCCTAATAAAACATCCAGATAGATACTTTTATCAATCACATCTCTATGTGACTCCTAAATCATCAAGTAGACAACTTATTGTCGCACACATTATTTAATTGTACCCCTAAAATTCTATTTCTTTGAGTGACTCAACAAAAAATAAAAATTTAATTAAATTTGACCCATTGTTCAGAGACATCAAATGTTTCATAGTGATAAACATATCCATGAGCGAGTAGCCTTGAGTGACTCAACAAACTAACATCGATAATGGACTCTGGTTTTTCACTATAACAATGGAAAGCACGTTGTATTAACCATTTAATATGAATTTAATATTTTTGATAAAGAGGGATTTGTCTCATTATATTTATGTATATTAACCAACATCCAATATACAATCAATCATACATAATAATAACTGTGGATGATTATGGACTTTATCTATCTAATCTTCCTGAGCCAAAAGGAAGATTAGCTAGTCGGTTAATTTCTAAGGGACGTTGTATTTGTTCATCGAATGCTAAATACAATCATCTCCATCTCCTGCTGCAACCTGTATCCTATACTAGTTGGCACGCAGTCCCATATTAATGGACACGCAGGCCCATAAAAAATTAAATGGCTTGAAAATCTAATTAAATAAAAAATAGCCTCGCAGGCCCATTTAGTTAAATAGTAGGCATGCAGGCCCAACCAACAATCAACGAATAATTAACCATACAACCAATTACATGGGTAGAGTCCATAATCATCCACTAAACATCCATTTTAATATATAATATTAAAAGTATATTAATTTTTAAATTTGCAGCTTTGACAATATAAGTCTAAACATTTTAGACACTTTAGAACGGATTAGACGGAATTAAACAATTACTTAGTTTTTCAACAACAAAATTAATCAATTAATCCAATTAACCAATTAATTTTATTCAAAAGTGGATTTTTCAAAATTTATTTTATCTCTCAATTTAAAATCACACTCTAATTGAAGATAAAATTTGTATAAGGTCAAAATTGTAATTTTATAAAGTAAAGTCAAAATTTAATCTGGTCAAAAATTTAAAATATGAATTAAAAAAGATTTTAAATAATTTTGAATATTTGACCAACATTAAAAGAATTAATATTTACAATTTTCCAAAAAAATTAAAATTATATTTAAGACCTTAATTTTTCATTTTAAAGTTTGAGGACTTGATGTGTAATTTATAAAACTGCACGGTCAATCCTTAAAAATTTAAAACAGTGGTCCTTCAACGCAATTTCACAAATTACACAAAAAAAAACCCTTCTCTCAATTTTTAAAACAATGGCCTTCTCATGCAATTTTGTAAATTGCAAAGAGACCCTTTTTCTTTTCTTTTGAAATTAGGAAGCTTCTTATGCAATTTCAAAAATTGCACAAGAGCCCCCCTCTTCTACAATCAACAGAAAGCAGAAAATGGCAGAAGGTAAAACCCTAAAGCAAGGCGGCGCCGTTTGTGCAAAAAATCAACCGGCGGTGGTCACGCCGGTGTTAGACACCGGCGGCCACCGCCGTTTGTCGTCTAACAATAGCAAAATCTTCTGTTTGAAAAAGGGAGTCGTCGCCGCTGCTATTTCCAGTAGCGGCCTATAGTTGTTCCGTCGCGAAATCAGCGGTGCCTCAAAATCAGCGGCAGCGACTATTCGCTGCTTTCGCAAGGCAGCAAACCTGCACCTACGACGGTCGATTTTCTATCGCCGCCTACAACCACCTTGTCAAAAAGATCCGTTCCAAATAAAAATTAAAATCTAAAATCCAATTTCAGATTTTTGTTTCAAAATTCAAAATTTTATATTTTGTCAAAACTCAAATTAGATTAATAAACCAATAACAATTATTGTTCAATTCATCAAGACAGTATAACGAACTCTAACAAGTAACAAAGTAGACTCTGATACCACTGTTAGGAAATTGAAGTATACATGTATAGCGTAAATTAAATATTCAATTCCTTTAAGCCATATCAACCTTGTACTTAGATAGAATTCGTGATAGAAGTTTACCTTTGATGAATATCGTAAAATTTGATTTCTGATTAGATGAATGTGCGATCTTCAATACCACAGCTGTCCAATTGTCCAGCCTCCAATGGTAATCCACACAGCAAGAACAGATATGGACTTCCACGATCAAGAACAGATGAAAGCAAAATCTTTTGGGAGTAATTATATTTGGCTGTCTTTTTCTTGTGCTAGCAAGTAATGAAAATCAACTTATAATTTAATATGTCGTGGCCTTTGTATTTATAGGTAGGGCTAACCCTAGCCCTAGTTCTAGTCAAACTAGAACCCATCAACAAATGAGCCCAATTAATTAATTTTTGGTCCAATAAATAATTAAATCCGACCCAACTAATTGGACCTTGGACATTAATTCTTACAGGAGGAACATAAATTTTGCTCTCTTTAAAGAGATTCAAACCTTCTGCAGTATTAAAAGTGTTCAATCACCAGCGCAACAATTAGTCTCTTGACTTATCCCTTTCATGACACAAGAGTCCAACTGAAGTATTGTTTACTTCAATCCCTTTTGCACTAGATGATGATATCAAAGCTCAACAAAAAGAACACCTTTCTATTGCCCAATGTATTCTAACTTTTGTAGATAGAAAATATGAAATGTAGTATGCATGTGTGAGAAATTTTTAAATAAATGTTTTAATATATTTAGACCCTTAAATAACTCCACACTTTCATATTCCAAGAATTAAAAAAAAAAAAAATTTTGCACTTCAAGATCGAACTATTATTTAAAAAAAAAAAAAAATTATACTAAATTATCCCCCCTAAATCTGCCCCAGCCACAATGGACTAAGAATATGATTATCAAAGAGAACTTTTTACATTGGGTATCTTTAGATGATATGTTCCAGCATTTACACTATCGTGACTACTAATCCATTTCACTTTTCGATCATTTTTTTTTTTTAAAGGATTTTTCCATTTTTTTGTCAAAATATTTATTTATTTCAATTTTAACAACCCAATAACTCAATATAGTATTTCATTAATATATGTTACAAAAATATTTATTTTTAACTCTTTTTTATTCTTATACTCTTTATAAATTATGTTTTATTCGTACTAAGATCATTAATTAACCTAAAATAAATATTATCAATCCTCGGCATGAGTCAATATTTCCACACTATGTTGTCAAGTTCCAAAAATCTCGTGTTGAAAACGTGTGAGAGTTCAGCTTGAAACTTAAGAAACGAATATAATTTATATATAGTTCGTATGCATAACGATTTATTAACAAGGAATAAATAAAACTCACTTTTCAATGGTTATATACTTATATTCTTAACTTTGTGATCAATTAAAAATAATTAGACCTGTCAATGGACTGGTCTGGGTCTATATTCGAATCCATTCCAAAAATTATCATTTATTTTTGTTCGGATGTGGATTAAGGACTAGATTCGATTATCCAAATCCAATTACCTCAGATTGGATTCATATAAGATCTGATTGACCAGAGATATATGTATTTGTGTGACAAACATTATAGAAATATTTTGTAAAATAAATGTCAACATATTTCTATATTAATTAATTAATAATAATTAGTAATTTACGGTTGAAACTGAGAATGTAATAAACTGAAAACGTCTGTTTAAAAAAAGATACTTCTCGACTAAACATCATGTTTTACCATTTTGGGTTTGTTTGATGAATTAATGTATTTAAAAAAATTTCAAAAATACTGGTTTATAATATTTCTGTTAATTTGACTTTCTGTATCTAAGATATATTTTTTATTGCATGATAGAGGAGTTAAGGAAAAATCGCTAGAAAGAGTAGGTTTAAAAGTATGTTTGATTTTGATTAAAATCATATTTTTTAGAAAAGTTGATAAAAGCTGATAAAATATGTAGTTAAAAAGTTGTGGGCCTATGAAATGTGTAGTTAAAATTAATTGTTAACTTTAACTTTAGTTTTTTAATAAAATTTTAATTAAAAACAAATGGGGCCTTAAGTTGGTTTGAGATTGGTTTTAGAGCTTAATTTCTTATTTTCAAATAAGTTACCGTTAATTTAGGTGTTTAGAGCATCTCCAATAGACTTTGTATTTATAAAGAATATCTTTTGCATTTTAGGACTTGTTTGGTTTATGGATAAAACTGTTTATTTTGATAAAATATAGCTAGACAATAGTATATTGATAACATGTTTATCATTATCCTGTTTGGTTCAGTTAGATATAAGAATGGAAAAAGTCAATTTTTCGTAAAAAAGACAATTCTACCATTATTCTTAATTAAACGAAAAAAAGTAAATAAAAAAACTACAAAAAAAAAAAAAAAAAAGATGGAGTGACGGAGAGCAGAAGCGGCAGCGGGTGATGGCGGTGGACAATGCTGATTATCTTAGAGTATGAATGTTCAAAAATATATTTGTTCTATATTATAAAAAGTATGTTCGTCTTTTAACAAAACTAAGTAAATCTTTATTCGATTAAAAAAAATTGTCATTCTCTTTCCGATGACAAAATTTATCATCATCTTTTGTTTAAATTATTATCCGAATAAAAGTCTATCTAGACATCAATTTCACCAACCTTTAACCATTGGCCAATATGCCAAGCGGACCCTTAGAGAGTATACACAAATTTAGGAACTGAATTTTTTAAAGTATTCCAACAGTATCTTTATTTTTAACACTTCATTTTACTTTTCTCAATAAGTATTTATTATTTTTTTCTATATTTTATTTTTACTTGCTTCATTCATAATTATTATATAATTTTCATCTATTTTATTTTATATATTATTTAATTTAGTCAACATATGTGTATTGGAATTGAAATGAATATTCACAGTCTTCATTTTTTCAGCTTTGTAATAATATTATTCATAGGGATGACAAAAATAACTGATTCGCCCCAAATCCGATGGATACCCACTCCGAGTGGAGCAAAAAATTTCTGATCCGCAGATCAGCGAGATAGTTCGGAACTCGTTTTAGTGATCTGGGACGGATCGTGGGGCGAATCGGATCATGTGTACCCCAATCCGATTGGCCCCATTTGAAAGAATAGAAAAGAAGGGAGAAAAAAAAAATAAAGAAGAATGAAAGTAGTAAAGTTTGTTTCAATGTTTATTTAATTTTTTTAATAACAATTGACAAAAAAAAAATTCACATATCAGTCTATGGATCACTGCTTTGATCTGCTCCGACTTGAGAAATGGTGGATTTGGATCTCCTAGAATTATTGCGGGACTGATACGAATTAAGTCGATCTGATCCGAATCTGCCCCGTTGTCAAATTTTATTTGCAGATATCATCATTATCTTTTCATTAATTCGCACAAATGGTTTTTTAAACAATTTTTCTCCTGACTTAAAACAAATAAAATGAAAAACAAAATGAAAAATTTTCATTGAGGTCCTAACTTTTTTTAAAGTGAAATAAATCATAAATTTTTTATTTTTAAAAATTTAAAAAAAAAAAAGGAAAAAAGAAAAGATTACAAAAAGAAACGAAAAACATCATATTCTCCACTCCACCTCCACTAAACCCCCACTCCAACAGTCACAACCGGGGGGATTTCGGTTGAAATTGTTGGATTTCGGTTGAAATTGTTGGGAGGAATGGTGGTGGTGGTGGTGGTGGTGGCGGCGGCGGCAGCGGCGGCGGAGGCGGTGGTTTTCTTTTCTTATTTTAATTTTTTTTTTTTTGAAAATTACTTTAAATAATAGAATGTAATAGACTATTTTGTTCTTGTTAAATAGGTCAAATTTAAATCACGAGTTTGAATTTTTGTCAATTAACAGGCCTCTGGACGAAATATGTCCAGACTCCAAAGATCATTTTGATGAATATAATTAAAACTTTTGGACGTGATGTCATATTTTTTTATTATTTTAAGTGAAATTTTGTAAAAATAAAAAATTTAGGATTTATTTGAATTTTTGAAAATGTTAGAGTTCCTAATTGCAATTTTTCATTATTTTTTTTTATTTTAATTTATTTAAGCTAATGGACAAAATAGTAAAAAATGACCATTTGAAAATCATCTGTACGAAATAATGAAATGATGAGGACGATATCTGCTAATAAAATTGAATTGAGATGATATTGTTATAAAGGCTAAAAGAATGAGGACTGTGGATGTAATTTACCCAAATTGAAATTCTTTGAATTCATTTAATTATAGAGAATGGACTTTGCGCTCTAAATTTGGAGAGTCAAAATCATTCTCTATTTTAAAAAGTTAATTTGGAGTCTCTTATAACATAATTTCAATAGTTGGTTCTCTAAAAAAAAAAAAAAACATAACATTATGTTTAAAGAGTCTGTTAAAGATGATCTTACTAAATTTAGAAAAATTAATAATGCGATAATCTACACCATCTGACAACAAATTTTGAGAAATAGCAAAATAGTAGCTTCTTATATTCTTCTTTTAGATTTTTCAATTATTCATCATTTAATTTCAAATTTTAAGTTTGTCAGTATTCTACATTCAAACTTGATTTGGTATTGCTATGATTTAAAAAGATTCAACTTTTGTTGTATTGGAAAAAAAAATTTGATTGCGTGAAGAATCAATTTAGTGCTTGCTTGGTAAAATTTTTTGTAGATTTTAAGCAATCCATTATACAAAATGTGTAGATAAAAATAATATTTGACCAACTTATAAAAACTTATAAGTACTCCCAAACATGTTTGATATATTTTTATTTCAAAGTGATGTATATTTCAAAATCAAGATTTTAACGCAATGATTTATTGATGTGCATCTATACAATTAATAAAATGGACATTAATTATAATAATTTTTTGTATTATTGTTATTATTATTGTTGGTAGTATTTGTAAAATTTATTTTTACTTTTGTAACAATATATAATATTATCAAATATTTTCTAATGCAATATATTCATTATAGTTATTTTAAAATGCAAAAAAAGTTAATATGTATTAAAATGATCAAAAAAAATTAAGTTACAAAATAAAAACATAGTCCATATAGTAGAAAATGAATTATTTTTATTAATTAAGGTTAAAATTAGTATTTTGATTTTAGATAATTGAAGATGCTAAATGTAGAACTTTTGCTGTTTTTCAAAATCTGTTGTCAAACGGTACAAATTTTTTTATAATCAATTTTTCTTAAATACTAAAATATGTTCTAATTGACAATCAGAAATTGTTGTTCTCTATTAATTTTGATATATTTCAAAGGAAAATTTTAAAAAGCGAATCTTAAATTAAGTTCACATTTCAAAGATAGGATTAAGAATAAAAATGAGATTTCTTTGTTTTACACTATCATTTAATACTATATAGACTAAAAATCAATATTTGATGATCGCCAGTTGTAATAAATAATATTGCTATATTTGTGTTAGCATACTACCTTAGTGACTAACATCTTTTTTTATTTTTTTATATGACTTTTCGTTTGCCTTTTTTCAGTGTGGTCAAACTGCATTCAAGGCACAAGAAATCGATGAGATGTCACGTCATTGCTTTCAACATTTGAATGTATTCTTTTTGACGATAATAAAGTAATTAATAAAATATTTCATTAACCAAATTATGCATGCACCAGATATGATTAATAAAGTTCAGGTGAAAGAATAATTATTATTTTTTTAAGAGTAACAAAATTCAATTTTTACTTTTCATCTCCCTTCTACTTTTTCTCCAATATCATGTAATAAATCGATAAACAGTGAAGGTGACAAAAGGAAGAAGTTACTTTTAAGCTATAGTTTAAAAACATTGCATCATTGGTTTTCAACTTATTACTCTAATAACAAGTTGGTTCTAGATCTTTAACATAAATATTTAGTTCCAGCGACGGAAAATCATTCAAATCTTTGTTAAATTGTCACGTTAGCCTCATAACAAATCCCATATCAAATTTATAGACATCAACCTAAGTTGAAAAGCAAAATCCAACATCATAAAATTGGATATGTGAAGACTACGTGACAACACAATTACTTTGATCAACTAGACTGGATAGTAACAAAAGGTTGAGATTAACTTGTTCATTTTTAGAGGTTGAGATTCAACTTGCTATCAAACTTTGGGTAGAAAGTAAATTTTAACTTATTTTTAGACTCCGTTTTCGATATGATTTGATCGTGTAAAAAGGGTCCTAAATGGAATATAAAGAAGAATAGAGTCAAAGCACAACTCTTAAGAGGAATTTTTTTCTTTTTCTTACTGCCTTGTAGGGTTACAAAATCTTTTTTTCTTTAAAAGTAAAATTTCATACGCTGTATTGGATACAATTCTTAGCAGAGAAAATAGTTTCGGAGTCCCTTTTAATATCACATTCGATTCGTCCTTAACAGTCCAAATCTTTGATGAAACTTCCTAGCAAGTATGTGTGTGTGTGTCTATTTATATATAACTATTTGCAACCGTCATCAACCTTGTATATATGTCCCATGTCCATAATATGGAAGTTAAACCGTCAATTCACAAACTTTTCTCTGCCACCAAATTTGAACTACCAAAAACGATACAAATTTAACACAGCTTGAACATCAAGAAAATGGAAGGAAGTTCTTCTAGTTCAAAATCAGGTAAGGCAATGCAAGAAAGGGAAGAGAAAGGCAAAGAGGAAGTCCGGTACCGGGGTGTCCGGAGGCGGCCTTGGGGGAAGTTTGCAGCCGAAATACGCGATCCCTCGAGGCAGGGAGCGCGCTTGTGGCTCGGAACATTCGATAATCCCGAGGCCGCGGCTAGGGCTTATGACCGTGCTGCCTTTAGGTTTAAGGGTCATCTTGCAATATTGAATTTCCCAAATGAGTACTACTCTCAACTCTCTATTCCTCCTTATAATCCTACATTTTCATCTGCAGCAGGACAAGAGAAAATTGAGTTGGAATGTTTGGATGATAGAGTTTTGGAAGAGCTTCTTGAATCGTCAGAACAGAAGAAGAAATCTAAGAATGGTTGAGAATATTTACGCACAATTTTCTGTTTTGTTTTCTGTTTCAAGTTGTAATTTTGCAAGAATTTTGTCTTATGGTTCTTGGAATAATCTGGTGGAACAAGAAAAGTACTTCTTCTTGTGACTTTCTTCTTAATCTTTGTCTAAGTAAAGCCAAAACCTTGAAAATGTGGAACCAATTACCAGCAAATGAATATGGTATGATCAGATAAAATGAAGAAGCAAAGGCAATGGTTTAGATTAGGGCTACTAGCTAGGCCTAATGCAAGTCATTCGACTTTTCTGATAATAGTTTTATCTCGTACAAAAAACTACTAATCATCAAGCTATATGCTATTGTTTCATCAACTAACTAATTAGACGTAAGACCCTCCTATGGCGGATTAATTCGCCCTTTTGGGAATCCATGCATGAATCCCTCATAGTTAACCTTCACTTCTTTTGTCTTTTTGATGAATTTAAAGAAATTGAGATCGTATATTTGGGGTTGAACACATCAATTCGCTAAGACTTGAACTCGAAATTTACTCAATGTATGTGTAGATGTTCAATTTTACAATTTGACATAAGTGTAGGCCATGAAATTGGTAATAAATTACAATGGAAGGTAATATATTACAAACGGGTAAAATTGGCACAAAACGTCCCCTACCTTTCAAAGTGATTGTGCAAATCATCATTACCTATGAAATTTTGACATTTTCACCGTCAAATCTACGTTTGCTTGCGTAAAATATCGTTTCCGTCCATTGCCATTCAAAAAGCTCCGTTAAGTGGCATTCTCAACACGATTCATACCACTTTGGAAGGATATTTTCCTCTACACACATATTTTTCATTTTCTCCCACCTAACTAGTCTACTTCTCTATATCGCCGACAAAATCTCCTATTTCTTTTCTATTTTGCCAACGAAATCTCCCACTTTTGGCTGCAAATATAGGCGAAATAGGAGATGCAAATGTTCTAGGAAGAAAAATAACATAAAACAAATCATATTTCACCACGAATAATGGCAAATTGATTGTGCAGATGCGGAATCCAAATGGGTATTTTGTAGCTATATTTTGTTTTGAAATGAGTATTTTGTAGTTATCTTTTATTTGTAGACTTTTAGTGATGTGGCTACTCATGTAAAACTCTTGTTGTAATGTTGCCGAAATCATAATGAAGCTTTAGTGGTGAAGAATGCAGTGTGTTGAGTCTGCTCAACTGAAAATATTATGTACCATTTTGGTCTGTAATTGATGTTGTGTAAAACGTCACAACCTATTAATAACATTGCGTTTATTGTCCCCACCTTTGTTTGTTTGTTTGTTTTTTTTTTTTGTATATTATGTTCTTATTTTTGATTGTTTGTTGTAAAGAACATCCTTATGTAATTGTATTGTTGGCTTAAAATGTCATCGCTTAAAATTGATTTACAATAAAATATAAACAACAACAAAACTACAATGAGTAAAAGCAACAATGCGATATCACTAACAAAACAATTATATGTAAGTTGAACAAATACATCATTGTCTAAAGAAACATTCGCTAAAAGACACGTACAAAAAGTCCACAGATATTTAGTACCAATTAAAATGATTTGAAATGTAAAAAACTTCACAAAAACCCATATGTGCAAAAGGCAAAGGAAAAAAAATTCCAGAATGTGAGACCCTAATTTGGTGGTGGCAGCGTCCATTTGCATCTCTTTCCTGACATCTCGTATTTCACATACATTTGTGGCCAAAAGTGGAGATTTCGTTGGCGAAATAGATAAGAAATTGGGAATTTCGTCTGCGAAATAGAGAAGTAGACCAGTTAGGCGGGAGGAAATGGAAAATATGTGTGTGGATGAAAGTACCTTCTAAAGTAGTACGAATCATGTTGAAGATGCCATTTAACGAAATTTTTTGAATGGCAATTGAAGGAAATAATGTTTTGTGCAGGTAAATGTGGATTTAAGGGTGAAAATGACAAAATTTCACAAATAATAATGATTTACACAATCACTACGAAAGGTAGAAACGTTTTGTGCCAATTAACCTATTACAAACATTAGAAATAGCCTTTATCTTTTGTGAGTGTAGAACTCTTTGTGAAATAAAGAGCGCCATTTAATTTTTTATTTTTATTTTTCCTTTTCGGTTTAATCAGGAAGGTCTTTCTCCAAGATCTCGTAATTATGTATAATTTATATTACCACTTACTCATGCATCACCATTGTAAATAGACCATCACAAGTCGCTATATATTGAACATGTCATAAGCATTGTCAATGAAAAATACTCTGTCACAAACAACACTTAAATAAAATTCAAAGTTCATGTATATGACATTGTCGTTGGTGTTTAGTGAGAGATCAGCCGTGATTCCGTCCAAAAAAATATTTCATAGCTAGAGAGCCACGGATTTTTTCGGTCGTACATATTGTTGTGACACGTCTAGTGATAATTATATGTCTTCTTCTCCTCCAAGTGCAACGACAGCAGTGATGGAGACCTGCAAAAGGTGGTGGGGCTTTGTCCCCCGTTTCCACTCCGGCGTGAGAATTAGTATAGCAAAGACTCAAATATGCAGGGTAACAATATTGAGTATGTATGTTATATCTTTACCTGGAGGGATGATCTCCTATTTATAGGAATGACCCGTAGCTGTATCCACAATAGTCATTAATGGCGGGTGCCTTTTCATCTTCTCCATAATTAGGATTTAATGTGGGACGTTTCGTCTTCTTCAACTGCTGGTGTTTCATATTCCCAATGGATGTGGGTGATTGTTGTTCTATCTACTGTAGGCGGGCATGTGAGGACAATGAGGCGGGCAGACCCACGAGGCGGGCAGACCAACGAGGCGGGTGGATTACTAAAGACAGGCGTCCACAGGAGAGCAACAGTCATTTACCAAAGTGTAATCATATTTATCATCATCTAGTATGTTCGATTGATGATTACTATTCATAATTGTCTTTTTCTCTTACACTACAGAGCAGTCAAACTGAATAATCAATGTGCTATATTGTGGGGAAGAATAAATATATTACAAGAATAAAGTTTAATGTCATCCATTTATAGATGCGATCTTGATTATATAATTGGTTAATTTCATCCACATATATAAATTGACGATTCATTGAAAAATTCATGGAATATTATATCTTTTGATTCATCTGTTAAGATTTTCAGAAATCGTAAAGAAAATTGATGTCATTCATTGTATGAGATGCTAATTTATAATTATTATCATACGAATCATTCGCAAATTAGTCCATACCATATCTACTACTTTCTAATAATGTCAAGATTTTAGACAAACATTAATGCCTACTTTTATAAAGATAATTTACTTACGTGTTTAATTAATTACGATTTGGATAATTTGCAATTTTGGTCCCTAACCTTTTAAATCTATAACAAATCTACTTCTAACATTTTTTTTAGCATCAGGTATCCCCAACCTTTGTAATTTGTTGCAAATCACGTCCTTTTGAATATTTTAACGGTTTTGCCCTCCTCTTTAAATAAACAAAAACATAAAAAAGTTAAAAATAACAAAAAAATTATAAACGAAGTCCCATAACTTTTAAAAAAACATAAAAAAAAACCATCTTCCCCAAAAACCCCACCCTACCCTACCCTACCCTACCCTACTCTACCCTACCCTCTTTTTTAGAGTGAAAGTGTTTTCCACTCTGCAGATTTAAGTTTTTCTTAGCTTCAAATACTTGGGCACAAAAGCCTTTGAAGATTGCTTCGACGAAACGTAAATCGAAGATTCATCAGTGATTTTTTTCAATCAATTTACTTATCAAGTTTTTATCTTTGAAGAAATTGGAAGAAATCGAAACTTCTTCCACTTTGCAATTCACCGAATCACACTTTCTATTTTCGCTGTTGATCTCTGTTTTGTCGCATTTTGAGATTTCTTCAAACCCATGATGAACAGTTTGAATTTCTTAGTAGTTCTCGAAAGAGAAATTGGGGACAGAAGCTTTGAATTGTCTTCTGGTAAGAAATTTTTCTCTTTAAAAATAACACCTCTTGAATTTCTATATTAGGATTGCAATCAGGCGTTTGGAAAATTAAATCGAAGAAAGAGTCTTTATCGTCGGTTATTTCATCATTGGAATTTTCCAAGATATTAGTGAAACAATCTCCGTTGGAGCTGACGTCAGCTCCGGCGGCGGTGGCCGTGGAATTTGGCCAGAATTTAAGCTTGCTAAGAATTTTCATTGATTGAATAGTAAAAGACTACAAGGTGGGGTGGGGTGGGGTGGGGTGGGGTGGGGTGGGGTGGGGTGGGTTTTCTTTTATGTTTTTTGAAAGTTATAAGACTTCATTTGCAATTTTTTTATTTTTTTTGTTATTTTTAGCTTTTTTCTATTTTTGTTTATTTAAATAGTATGAAAAATATGTCAAAATGACGTGAATTGTAACAAATTACAAAGGTTGGAGATGCATGGTGCTTAACAAAAAGGTTAGATGTAGATTTGTTACAAATTTGAAAGGTTGGGGACCAAAATTGTAAATTACCCTTAAAATTTAGATAAGAAAATTTAGTGCTTGTTTATCAAATTGGTCAAATTTATTTTTAATCTATACATTTTGTAGGATCTATAACTTATTACATACTTATTATTCATATATTGCGTAAGATTCACAATTTATAAATAATTAAAAAATAATTTCATTACCACCAAATATGCACTTAGTCTAGTTGAGTTGGGAAAATCAATAGAGATCACACTCACATGAGATAAGTTTGTGAATTTAGTGCATGTTTAATTTTGCTAAAAATCATATTTTTTTTGTAAATTTTGATGAAAGTTGATAAAATGAATGTTTAAAAAGTTGATAAAAATTGTGAGTTCTATAAAATGTGTGATTAAAATTAATTGTTGACTTCTAATTCAATTTTTTAGCAAAATTTTAAACAAAATCAAGCAAATTAATACTATATTATAGACTTTAAAAACTTACTACATGTTTGGTTGTATTTTACAATTTTCATTGTAAATTTTGATATGTGAAAATTGCAGATTTAGTTCTCAACCTTTGATAACTCTTACTAATTCATCCTCAACCTACAAAACTTACAAGATTGATCCAACACCTTTAACAACCATTGCAAACTTATTTCACGATTTTCATCAATTGAGCCGTTTAAAAAACCCGTGTGGATTGCAAATGTGACACTCTTTTCTATTTTTCTATATACATATATTTTTCTTGGCTTATATCTAGTTACTGATTGCTAAAATGTTCTGGATAAATGTACAATGTCAAATAGGTATACTTATAACATAGTTGGAAAGATGTAGGAACCACGGTGCCAAGTACGAGTACCTAAATCATCTCAAAGTGTAATGGGAAAGATACAAGTACTCTTTATGCATAATTGTACTTGTTCATATACCCAAGAGCAAGGAAGTCTTGCAAAACAACATTCTCGTTTTATAAAAAGACATAGGACTTGGTTGAGATCGAGTGACTTCCAACTCCAGGTTGTACAAAATAAAGACTTCTCTGAACTTAGCCATAAAAGTAAACTCATCTACATATTTATAACTCTTTGTCTCCATGATAACTTGTCATGACGTCCACTATTATATTTCAAGAATTTCACATCCATCACAAGTCTAGCACCAGGCACCACCTATCCTCTCAAGTACATCACGAACCATTAAGCACTGAAATGTATAGTTAACGTGGAATGAGTATGTCGTCATACTCGGTGCATGAAACATGGTGCACACGTGCATTTGAATACATGGATCATAATATCATGAATAGGGATTGCCTTGGCCCTTATAAGCATGAGCCTCGGCTCGACCCAAAATAACGACCCCGATCGGCCTGTGGGACTCGGGCCGGCTTGTTAATTTTTTTTTGTTTTACAAATCCAATATTATTTTATTTTGAATTTTAGGTCCCTTCACTTTAAAAAAGTGCTATTGTGGCCCACGAGCCACAGGTCATCCCGTATTTTTCAAGGGTCGAGCCAAGCTTGTCCTTCAATGATCCCGCACTCATAATGGGTCGAGCTTTTACGGGTTGAGCTGTCTGATCTACGAGTGACTCGTCCCAATTGCCAGCCCTGATCATGAATGCAATCTGATTAACTCTAATGCATGTGGGCCACTTCCTACGAATCATATGGTTGTACGTATGCTCAATAATAATAATCAGTAGCACATGCATTGGTGACCCTTTTGCCACATGATGATCCTTTTACCACACTGACAGGGTAATACATGGATTGCATCACGCAATGCTTATCTTCAATTATAGTACTCATGATCAGAGGCGGAATTAGGGGGGGCAGCCCTGGTCTCAAGTCCAGGGCTGCCCAAAATTTGACCCAAAAGATTTAAAAGAAAAAAAAAATAAAGAATCAAAAAAGAAATAAAGCCCAAATTTGAGCTCAGAGCTGTCCAAAATTTTGGTCCAAAATGTAAAAAAAAAAAAAAAAGAAGAAATAAAGCCCAAATTTCACCAAACATAGAAAAAAAATTATTTTACTCTCAATTGTGCATCCAAATTTAATTAAACAAACAATTATTTGCATTTCATGTAAGTATTAGAAAGTTCAAAATTGAAATTCAAACTTTAGAAATTTCAAAATTCGAACATGGATTTGAATTTTTTAATTTGTTGCACATTCTACTATTTAGTGTTGAAATATCATTTTATTTTTTAACTTGGTTGTAAAATTTCATTGTGTATGACTTACTTATATGTCGTTTCATTAAATATAGGATTACAATATAATTGTATATAACACTACTAAAGAGTTTAAATATTTTGTACATCGACTACATAACTTAGTTTTAGATAAAATATATATATAATATATTATAAAACAATTTTTGTGCATCGACTACATAACAATTTTTGTTGAGAAATACCTTGTTAATAAAATAAATATAGATTATATTATAGAAGAATTTGTAATTGTAAAAGATCGTTGGGCACAACTTTCTTTAGCTAGTTTAGATCTTGAATATTTTTGTTTAATGACTTCTTGTAACATTTTGAAATATTGTGACTTATAAAAAAACATTAGATTCTCATAAAAATGGACTAAATAATTGTAGTTTGAAAAAAATTCGGGGGCTCTGCCCCCGAACCCCTGTAAGGGGGGTCCCCCTTCCCTAGCCCACCCTTTGGGTACATCTTGGCTCCGCCCCTGCTCATGATGATCATACGACATAAGATAAAAACAATCTCTTATATATGTTATAACCAAATCATAAATCATGCTCGTAAGGTGGAAATTTAAACATAAATTGCCAAATATATTACTTGAGAGTCCCAATCGCAATAGTAATTAAAATCCATCTATATGTTTGGTAACAAAATTGTAGATTATAAGCAGTGGGTCCTACAAAAAAGTAGATAAAAGTTGTGGGTACTACGAAATGTGTAGATAAAAATGATGTTTGACAAGCTTATAGCATCTCCAATGCATTCTATGGATTGCTATATATCTAGGTGTCATGAATGTTGAAAAATTTCTTATCTACATGACATTAATTTCTAATAAATAGATATTTAAATTCAAATTTAATCTCCAATGCATTCTATAGATTGCTATCTAAGTGTATTTTATTTTATTAAAATATGAACAAAATTACATTTAAATAAGCATTAGAAATTTTAAACTACGTAAGAAATCTAAATTTTGCTGAGTCATCGTGTCTAATGAAGCTTCTGAATTTAGACGGAGCTCTAGATATTGTCTATTTTTTTTTTTGACAGTCCCTTGATAGCTTGCATTGGAGAAGAATTTTTTTTAGATATTGTCTATTATGCTTATGTGGCAAAAAAAAAATTATAATCCACGATTACATTAGAGATGTTCTTATAAATGTTTATAAGCACTCTAAAGTGATCGGCCACCACTAGTGAGATTTACAAAAATGATAATAACATGTGATTTTTACACAAAAGAGCACTTGTATCTATAAAACTACCCAATCTTAGTGCTAGTTTCATCAATTTCCCATTTATTTTGGTCAATGGTCTTGGAATTGAACATTTCAAAGGCCTTGGAAATACATATGGATTAGCCCAACTTCTAAGACTACCGGGTCCAAAGGACTTTGGTCCAAACTTTAATTGTAATGATTCAAGATTCAAGAATAGTGATGATATTTTCTTGAAATTTCTAGTATCATCTAAATTTAATGTAGCGAAAACTTTGAAGCCAAAAAATTGTTACTCTGACTAGCCATAAATAGGACATGAAATTGACTGAAACTAAGAGCAAACAAGACAAGTCAAGTTGAACAATAGATGCATTAATTTTTAGATAAGCCGTAATGGTGATGATTGTGAGTATTCAAATTTGTGTAGCTTGGTTCGTTACATGCATACTTATTTATTAGCTTATTGAGTCGAGGCTCGACCAAACCAGGGAAAAATAAGCAAATTTTGTGTTATTTATCTTTCATACTAACAAACAGTTTTCAGTGTTGATTGCCATATTTAACCACCTCCAGCTACTATATATGACGTCAATGTTGATTCCCTTTCGACACTTCAATGGAGACAAGAAAAAGAGTTCCCCTAAAAATGGACCTTGACCAGTCATGTTTGGCCTACAAAATTAAGGTTCCCAACTGTAATACGACCTTCTAGTAGAGCTATACATATTTTCCACGTGCTGACAAGTAAATTGAATTCAATTTTTTGGTCAAAGTTCTAATATAAGTGTAATTTTTTTTTTATATATATATATAAATAGGTGAAAGTAAAACTTGAACATATGATTGCCAGATCTACATAACCACTTCGTCTAAAGCCTTACAAACTCAAGCTTAAGTGAAGTGTAATGCAAGCTTTTTTATTTATTACATATAAAAATTTTATTAACCCTTCTTTCACACATGCATTAATAACATTGCAAAAGAGTAAGTTCTACGGAGGCTATTGTAGTTACAAAAACCCATAAAAAAGAAAAAGAAAATGCCGTTATCTTTGGAGGATAGTGGTGTTTTGTAGGTCTGTCGTGGACTAATGTCACAAATTAAAACTATTTGAAAAGTCATCGATAGATGAAGAGGAAGACGATGGCTAAAATCGAGCTTGAAGGCTTAAGCTCAATCCTACTACTCTTTCTTATCATTGCCAAGAAGTTCTTCCAACAACTTGTCATCCAAGTACTCGAATTCAAACACTTGGCTTCCATGTTCATCTCTCTGATCCTGCATTGAACCCAAAGACGAGGCGAAATGTGATGAGGTACTAGGCATGTTGTACTCTTCGGGGAAGTTAAGGATTGCCAAATGACCCCTCATGGTATATGCTGCCCTGTCATAAGCTCTGGCCGCTTCCTCTGCCGTGTTAAACGTCCCTAGCCAAACTCGGGCTCCGTGTCTGGCCGAGTCGCGTATCTCCGCTGCGTACTTCCCCCACGGCCGCTTCCGAACACCTCTATACTTAATCTCTCCGGCATCCTTCTCACTGCCCTTCCCTCTGTTACTAGGTTGTTCGTCCATGGTTAAGGTTTTCAGAGTGATATGGGCACTTAAAATGTTTATGGAAAAGTTAAATAGACAACATGGTTTGGCAAAAGGAAGGGTCCAAAATTTTCCACATGGGATATCGAGTGGTGGAAAAATTTTGCCACGTGGATAGAACCTTCCATGTAGACCAAAAATTTGTATTCAGTGTATCCGACTGGTCAATGTGATGGCTGTGGAACTATCTCTACTTTTGCTTTATTTCTGTCCTTTATTTGTTGTGTCATGCGATGGAAAATAATTCTATTCCCACACGTGCAAATTTGTTTGTGGCATGGTCTAAATTGGAGGTCAAAACTACTTATATTGAGACAATAGAATCTATATATGAACTCCTCTAAGATATTAGTATTAACATTTAGATTCATCTTAAAAGTCAACGTAGTTAAGAAGGGTAGTTCAAATTTTCATATGATATTATATTAAAACTTGAGATTCTATCTTAAAAGATCAACATTATTAAAAATATTATAAACTCTTATATACTGGTTAATATTTTGGTATATAACCGATGTGAGATTTATTCCTTAGCACACACTTGTAAAATATTGGCTCGTTTGAGCACATCAATCTTAGGATTCAAATGCTTGTTTGAGCAATCGTTCATTTAAGCTAAATGAGCTTTAATTCCATAGTAAGACTTAGAATTCTTTCTTAAAATGTCAACATTGTTAATAAAAGTAGCTCAAACTCTTATATATTGGTTAATATTTGAGTTTAATGAGCCTTAGTTTTAGAATCCGAATGCTAGTTTGAGCTTTATACGGATTGAATCGCTCATTTGAGCTTAATGAGCTTTAATTCCATAGTAAAACTTAAAGTTCCATCTTAAAATGTCAATATATTGTTAAGAAAAGTAGTTCAAACTCTTATATATTAGTTAATATTTTGATATTTAACCGATGTGAAATTTATATTTTGACAATTAGATAGTTCAGTTTTTACCTTTATTTAGAAAAAATGAGTTAATCGATAAATTATAAGAAACTATCATTGATGTATGTGCAATTAAACGTTCAATCTATAAGTGCAACTATCGGTGCCCCCAGGGCATATCTTCCAGTGGCAAAGGGGAGGGTGGATAGGGCTCAGCGCGGTGGGGTGCAGGGTTCAAATTCTGAAATATTGGATTTGTGTCCTGTCGCAAGTGGGGGTTACTATATAGTTAACAGCCTAGGTTTATCCATAAGCTCTCCATCCTGGCTCCTGGGAGGCATATTATGCGATTTACCTCCTCCACCAATGACCTAGAACAAAGTCGGTGGGGACCTTTAAGGTTGGGGTTCAACCTTTTATAACTGCAACTATCAGAGCTCTACCAACTAAACTAAATCGTCCAAGCTAAATAGAGCATGTATAAAGTAGTCAAATTTCTCCCGTGATGTAAATTATAGCGTTCAACCAATTGATAGGACATTAGATTGGACAAATAATAATATTTTAACATGTTATTTCTTGACTTGACCATTAAATTATTTCCATTATCTGTTATTCGTTCTGATGTAAGACTGCCAAATTAGCTCACGTGAGTGGATTAGTGGAATAGATAGAATGAATAAACTCTCATTAGCTTAATTAATTGTATTTAGAGAAAGCAACTAACTAAATTAATCAAAATCCGATTTATTTGAGTTTTTAAATGAGCTATGTCTCACATCATGCAAATGACTCGAACTCGAGTCTTTTGCCACTAATAAATAATTATAACTTACGTGTGACTAGACATGTTAAAAATAAATTTTTTTTTTTAATTTAACAGTTTAAATTTATAGATAAATTATTAAAAGAGGTGTAATCAACTCAAATTTAAATGAATTTTAAAAATACATATAAATTTAAGTTTCTCCAATTCAGATCTTTAACAAATTTTATTGAAATTTAGATGTCATTAACTCGAATTTAAATAAATTCTTCAGAAATATAGGTGTCCTTAATAACTTATCTCTTTCTTTTTTTCCCTCTCTCCTCCCTATCTCTCAATTTTTTTCCCTCTCGAATCCTATTTTTTCTATCAATTTGTAATTATTTACGCCCTTATTCTATTTTTCTCCAAACGCTGACTATATTTCCAACTTTATAAAATTTTTATTTAAAATGACAAAGTCAGGAGTTTCTTATAATATACGATAATGTTATGAATTTTATTTTCTAATCACAATCTTAGAAAAAATTCAAAATGACAAAATTATGAGTTTCTTTTAACATACTATCAATGTTATGGATTTTATTTTCTAATCATAAAGTTAGAATTTTTTTTAGTGATCTAGTCAAACATTATACAATTATACAATTTTCTTAGCATTTTCTTAAAAAAATCATATTTCATTTGTGCACAATGACCGGTTAAAATTTAAAAAAAAAAAAAAAAAACCCTACAAATACATTGTACAAACTCCATTAACTTCTATAATTACAATTTTGTTAAAGGTCAAAAAATCTAAAAAAATCTTGTTACTCATTTATAAGATTTAAAATGTAAATTATATGTATCAATATATCATGAATTAGGTTTTTTTTTTTTTTTTTTTTAAATTTTGCTATTAGTCTAGTTTTTAAAAAAAAAATTGTGTGCTTTTATGGAAAGTTGACTTGTCAACATTAATTTTAGAGCAGGTTTCTCATCAGGACATAATTTGGTTTAAAATGAAAAAAAAAATAGACTTAAAATGGTATGATGAAATTTTAATTTTTTTTCAAAAGTTACGGTTGACAAGTTGGTTTTAACGATTGAGGCAATAAAAGTACAATTGTTAATAAAAAGACCACAAATCCAATTAAATTCATGAGAATCTATTAAAATCTATAATATAGAAATTTATTAAAATTATTATAAAATTTGTCAAATTCTATGAAATCTATAAGAATTTACAAATATTAAAAAATTTATTAAAATGTGAGATGAGGGCACCCTCTAAATTTCAACATTAAATGGGTAATTAGCACATTTCGTCTCTATCATTTGAGTCTATTGCCCAAATCGTCTCCATCGTTTGAATTTTGACATTTGGGTCCCTAAATCAACCATTCTTTGTGCAAAAGGTCCTTATCGTCTATTTCTATGAACTTTTGCCGATAAATCATCGGGCCCTGTGTAATCTCGTTGGCATTGCAAAAAATAGGGGCTTTTCTGAAGGAAATTTTGCCCATCAAATTTGAAGATATAGGAAATCGGATAGAATAATCCATATTAGAAGACCTAATGGCTTCTGCTGGAGGAAAGGATTGAAGATAAGGAGAAAGTAAAAGCAGCACCATTGCAGTAGAGAAAACCCAGAAATCTTATAATCCACAACATTTTTCCTCTATAAAACAATCTCCAATTCTTGTATTGGTTTTTTCTCCACAATTTGAAATCGAAATTATTGGTGGAAATCAAAGAGAATAGGAACGCTAGTGTTCCCTTTAGGTCCGCCAGAGTGATGGGAAATTACAATTTACAATACAATAGAAATTTATTACTATCACTACAAAAAACCCAATCCCAATGGCAATTGTGCTTTGCTTTTTGTAAACTTTTTCTCTCACTGATGGGATTCTTTCTTCACTTTCTTTCTATTTATTCTTTGGAGAAGACGAGGAATCAAAGCAGAGAGAAATAGAGAGAATTTGAAAAGGGGTTTTTTACTTTTTAATGGTTTTCGTCGGAGACGTAGTGCAATCAAGCACAAGTGGAATTAGCATGGATTTGACAAAAATGTCCTTCATAAAATGAGAGATTGCACAGGATGCAATGATTTGACGGCAAAATTTTGCAAAAATAGACGGTAATGACCTTTTGCGCAAAGAATAGTTGATTTAAGGACTCAAATGTCAAAATTCAAATGATATGGACGATTTGTACAATAGATTCAAAGAATATGGACGAAATGTGCTAATTACCCACATTAACTACATAATATTATAGACGGGCATAAATGTAAACTCAAGAGCCAGACAGGGCCAGAATATTTAGGGGCTCATATTAGAGGTGGAGGCACTAAAGGCACATTAAGGATAATTGTCGTGACTGGACTTGGAGAGAAACAACGGGCTTAAGATATTTTAATTTTTGAGTTTAAAAAAAATATATATTTATACAGGTGCAATAACATTTTTCACATAAAAACTCTTCGATTCAAATTAGTGTTAATTAGCCTGAATACCTCATTTAAAAAAAAGGGTTAAAATGTACCTTCTTTTTAACAATATCAATATTTACCCTTTTTAGTTACAATTTAATAATATTTAACTCATATTATAGTTAAGCCTGTTAAGGGTATATTGGACAAAACACATCCACCTACGTAAACTCCGTGAAAATCGTGTAAAGGGTATAACCCATTTAAGCACAACACAACACCACATACTAATAGCAAACTTTCCCAATTACTTCAAGGGAAAAACACTTTCTTCAATCAAATTTCCATAATTGGTTCTTCAATCAAGGCACCCATTTAGGGCAAAACAACATCACGATCCAAACGAAATCTTTCACAATTTTTTCCTTTCCACTTTCCATAATCGGTTCTTCAATCAAGCCATGGTGAAAATCCAGAAATCGGTAAATATCGAAACAAATAAATATAGCGTCTACAAGGACGAAAAGAACGGCGATTGAGACTTCAAATCGAAGAAATCAAAAGAGGCTGATGAAGTCCTATATGTACCAAACGTATGTATTGCTTTTTGTATATTTTGTAGCTTAGGTTTTTTTTTTTTAGTTTTCTTCATGATTTGTGATTATATGTATTTTTTTCAATGTTCTAAAAAACGTAAAGCGTGGTAAGGCGTGGAGGTCGAGTTTCAAGTTTTTCGGGCCTAGAAGAGTCCTAAGCGAGAACAAGATAAGGGCAATGCACACGTGACTAGGCGTGAAGGTCGAGTTTCAAGCCTAGGCGAAACCTAAGCGAGGCTTAGACGGGCTTTTTAGAACAGTGGTTTTTTTTGTATTTTTTGTAGTTTAAGGTCTTTATTATGTGTTTTTTCAAAGTTTTTTGGTGATTTTTGTAGTTTAGTTTTTCTATGGCTTCATTAATGTACGGTTCTTTATGGGCTTTTTTTTCCTGCATTTAGGCGATTGTAGCTTCATTTTAGACTATTTAGATGTGCACTGTATAGAGCTTAGGTCATTCATAAATGCTATGCTCTATATACTTTCTCTTAGCTTCTCTACATAGTTTAGGTGATTTGGATGTGTGTTGAAAAGTGTTTGTTGTCATTTATATGTTTGTTTGAGTTTGTGATTAACATTATGTTATATGTACTGATTTGCATGATATTTTGTTTTCACGATTGGGATTATACAAAGAACTTGAAGATATGGACAACGGGTAAATTGGTTGTAAAGTACATGGATGATGTTATAGCTAACATTTTCTATAAATTGAATAGTGTTGAAAAAGAGTTGTTTCGAGACAGTTGTTTAAGGTCATTTCTGGAAATGAGAAGATTAATATTACAACTTCAATTGATCCATTCATTGTTATTAAGGCAAGTTCAGTAGCCCAACGATGATGAATTATGATTTAGAATCGGAGAAGAGTGTATTAGTTTTTCATTAGGATGAATTTTGTCTTACATTAGGACTTTGAAGAGTGGGTACTGTAGACATTTCTACATATGATTCAGGAAAAAACTGTTTAAAGGATACATATTTTGTTGGTCCTTAAAAAGTATCAAAGTTTGAGCTCCAATGAATATTCATGGGATTGAATGACCAAATATCTCATGAAGATGTTGTGAAGTTGGCTAAGCTTTACCTGATAACAAGTTTTTTGTACACTAATTCCTATAACAAATCGGTTGATGAACGGCATATGAGGTTGGTTGATAGGTTGGAGTGTGATAAGTTTGCTTGGGGAGATTATCATTATCGAATCACACTTAAGTCCTTCAAGGCTGCTTTAAGTTTGGAAAACAAGAAGCGTTTGTCTGGTAAAAAATCTTCTTGGTGTTATCGGCTGAACAGATTTTCACTTTTCTTCCAATTGTGGGCCTACGAGACAATTGCTTGCCTTAATAGAAAATTTTGTACCATGGTTGTTGAGGCCTATCCCCACATGTTGAAGTGGGAAACTGATGCGCGTGTTATCGGTCCACAACTGGAAGAGGAAGTGTTTAAGCATTCAAAAGTAAGTAATTACTTATTACTTTATTTTTATTGTAATCAAAAGTTGATTTTATTAATCAATGATTTTCATGTAGCTTGAAGTAATTCAGTTTGTGGTAACCAATGAAGAGAAAAATGAGATATATACTTCGGGATTATTTCATAAAAAGCAGACAGCCAACGATTCTTCAAGGCTCACTCCCAGTACAAAAGGGCAGGTGAGGCAGTGTTTTATATATAGTTTTAGTCACTAGTTTTTTTTAGTTTTTTTTTATGAATTATGCTTTCCTTTTGTACGATGTCGTTTTGTTTTTTATTTTTTAAGATTGTTGTAAATTAAACGAAATCGTCATGAATCGTTTATCACAAATTGAATTCAAGCAGTAAGAATTAGAAAGAAATTAAGTTTAAATTATTTCTTTGTATAATCATTTGAGAAAGAAAATGACTAATTTAAATAGGAATGTGCAAATCATGTTTGCAGAGTTTCTAAATCAATTTGAAAAAGAAACCAGTAGTAGTTCTTATAATGTTTTGGATCGGCAGACTGTTTTGTACACCGGTGATACTTACCTTATATCTGGAAATTTGCTTTGAAAGGAATCGATCGGCGTGAATACTCTACCAAATTCTTAGTACTTTGAAAAAATTTCAAAATCTTTTGGAACGAAGGTAGCTCGTTGCATATTTGAATGAATTTTGAGCTTGTATTTAATACATCAATTTATTATCAGCTTCCATTCAAAAATTTCAGCAAATTTTAGAATATGCTAGATGTTTTATCTCAAATTTAATTTTCTGTTCAGATTTGACGAAAACACGTGGCCTGAAATCGGTATTTATAGTCTTGTAGGGATTGGGTAACATCAAATTTGATAAATTTTGGTTGTAATTTGGGTTTCCATAGGTTCGATGGTTGGGGGACGAATTTGGGGGTTGAATTTGGTGTATTTTAGGTGTTTTCTCTTGATGATAGTTTGTAGGTAGTTTTAGGGTATTTTTTATTAAGTAAGTTTGTTTTTTGGGTAAAATTTTAAAAACTAATTTTGAGAGTATTTTTTAACATATTTGTAACTAGTAAGATTGTTGTCAATTTTGCCCTTCAAATTATTCTACAATTTTCCTCTCTAAATCAATTCTAATTCTCCAAACTCTACATTTTCCTCCGTGAATCACTCTTTTGAATATTTTGGATGATGAGTTCTCACTAAATTTTGAGATTACTTGTTTCTTTTTCTTTTTTGTCATGAACTTTCATTGAAACGGTAAAAATTAGTTTTTCAATAATGGATTCTCGCTAAATTTTTGGTTTTCACTTTCTGAAGTTTGAAATTTCTGAATTTTTTGTTATATAAATTCTAACCATATAATTGATCTCAAGAATTTTGCATTTTTTTTTCTTATTTGATCACATTTTGGTGAAAATAGTTATTGAGGAGAAATCTATTTACATAAATGTAAGAAATGTGTCGAGTGATGAATATGAAATTTACTTATTAATAGAATGCATATGGGCGGATTGGGGGGAGGGAACCAAAAAATGTTTTTTAAAGTGTAAAAAAAATTATTTTTAAGCAATAGTCCAGTTTTGGAGTGCAAATTTTTTTTTTCATTAATTAGCAGTCCGGTATCCAAAAATTCCTAGTTCTACCCTCTATGAATGCAAACTATAATTTGACCTTTTAGAGTTCGAATTAAGCCTAATAATCTCAAATTCGACTCTGCATTAAATTACCTTAAAGAAGCACTTTCTAATTGATAAAATGATTTAACAAACAAACATCTTACCCGCCTCTTTTTAATAATTTTGTTAAGCTTCATGTATGCACGTAGTGTGTCTTCAGCAAGTCCAAGTTTATTGATCGTGTCATAGATAAAGATTGATGTAATTTGATAGCAAACAACTTAGGGTGAAAAATAAGATATTTCTACCATTTCTAACGAAACTCAAATAAAAAGTTGTTGGCGCAAAAATAGATTACCACGTTTTCAATAAATACATAGGTTGTTTTCAACATGTCAAATACATGTTTGTTCTTACATAAATGAAAGGAATTGACATTAAACATATAATGCACACATATTATGGTTTTTTTTTTTTTTTCAAAAAATCGATTGGTCCTAAGAAGTAGGCTTCTTTCTTAAGCCACCAGTGCTAATTAGACATTGACCCATACCTCGTATACAGTACCGATCACCTGCCCCCAGGGGCAGGTGAAATTCGGCCCACCTGCTGAGGTGTCAGCAGGTGGGCCGTTGATGATAAAGATTGCTTTATTATCAACGGCCCACCTACTGACACCTCAGCAGGTGGGCCGAATTTCACCTGCCCCCAAGGGACAGGTGATCGGTCCTAACCTCGTATATAATTAAAAAAATATGTACAATGGAAAGTGACGTGACACACAAAATATAAAATTAATCCCTACTTGTTTATTCATTTGTTGAATCCTCGAATTATATTTTCGTTCTTTAGCATTATTACTACTCAAAATTAAAGATCTTTATCAAAACATTTGTTGGTCAAAAATTTAAGTCCAAGATTTTATCCAAACAACCTCTTAAAAATAGTTAATCATGCATGATTACATGAAATAGTTTGAACAAACATTTTACAATGAAAAACATAATAATTTTTATTTTTAATTTGATTTTTTAAAGCAAGTGAAAAGATGACCATGAGACGTGGAAGTATGATGGGCTGAATTCTTCCATTTTGCAGCCCATTAAGGTAACTTTTCAAAAGGATCTTGTACTAGGTGGTCGAAATTCTCCTTTATCTGTCATTAGCTTAGAGGAATTTCAGTCATATCACATATGTTATCATGTTTTTAAAACTCGATCGACATCGATTCGAAAATAGTAAAAGATCAAAGACGTACGAGTCAACTAGGGTCAAACTAATAATAAAAATAAATAAATAAATATATTATCAAAAATTATAAATATAAATTAATTTTTATCAATATAAAATCAAAAACTATCTAAATACCCTAAATATAAAGTTTTTATTATGTCAATTTTTTTTTAATTAAAATCATTTAGACAAGCTAAAATATAAATGTTAAGGTAGATTTAATTTTCAAACATATACACAAACTAAGACATCCTCAATAATTTAAGGAAAAAGTAACTCAATATTTAATCATGCAAACCAAATATGCATTTTGAATCAATGATCAAAATTAAATATAACTTTATAGTTATACCAAATGTAATTCGAGCATATCGAATTCACAATCTCTCCTTAAGACAATTTTGCTCTTTTTTGTGTTGAAGATTACGAGCAATTATCTCTGAAATTAGATCGAATTTTCGTTTCTACAGAAGTAGTACCCCGGTCACATATAGAAACCAACTAATAGAACTTATGCCTTGTTGCACCGAACTTCGATTTGAACATTGAAGCTTAATTTTTTTTATAGAAAATATAATTTATTTATAAGAAAGATATAGATGTATATATATAATTTGATTTGATTTTGTAAAAAAAAAAACACTTCATGAGAATGCCTTATATGTAACATTTTGATGTGGTCATTCATTGAAAGGTCACCATTTCCAAAAAGTTCATAACTTTTGAAAAAAACATGAGAATTATGTATAATAGAAAAGACAAGAACACAAAAGGATGCAAAATCAAGAGATTGAATACAATCTCGACGAAAAAATATTTTATTTCAAAAGATAACTATTGTCAAGATTAAAAGATATAATCTTTTAAATTCTGTTTAGATTTCTCATTTCTTATCCTTGTTAAGAATGAAGACAATTTCTTCGTCTATACGTAAACTTTTCCAATACAGTTTCGCATTGGGAAGCCAATGTTACCATGGTTTCAAGTACAACATCGTATGACATTTGCCGTGATAATAAAAATTATAATTTATTTGGAGTCAACCTTTAAATTTTACCTGAATTATTGACTACATAAAATTCAATAAAATCTTCTTTTGTGACTTGCTATTCTAGATGTCAATAAGAGACCTCTATCCACACATCATCAATCTGAAATTAACATTTTAATATGCAAATATGGGTGGTGTTTAATTAATAATTAAATAATATCTTGACTTTTAATTACCCAAAAATGTTTAACTGCAATACACGTGGCGAAAATATTTGCAAGATTCATGCACACGACATTGCATGCAGATAAATACAATAATAAATTATGTATACGTATATATAAGAAATTTGTGGTAGAACCAGACATATAAAACTGACACAAATGGTACAATTTTCATTTAAGATAAGGATTCTTCACATCAGGAGATGTTTCCAAGTAAACTGCCTAATAAAAGCTACTGAAGCGTTTGACTCTTCCATGTGCATTGCTGACGTATATTTCAACTCATATCGAGTACTTCTTGTAGGTCATGTTGGGGACCAATTTCCTGTTATTTTGCTCTATTTTAATCAACAAACCATATAAAATTGTGTCTTGGGGTGGGTGGTATAAGACGTTATTTGATGTTATATACTAAATTTACACACCAATGCACGGAAAAACCTTGGGTGTCATAAATAAGAAAGAGAAATTTTTATCTTAAAAGTTAATCATTAAGTTTGTAGAAAAATGAAATAAATGTTCGATGACGTTTAAAAGTCAGTAAATTAATTCGATTTCAAGAGGTCAAGAGTGTTTACTCAATTGTTAATGTGTATGCATGGTTTCTAATGACTTTGTAATTGGTTGATAGAGTTGACATGAGCCTGTCTACTTTGGGTGATGAGAATATTTTATGGAAGTAGCTTCGATGGAATATCTTGATTGTATCATAGTTTTTGAAGTCTTCACATTAGTCTAAAAGATCATGTTCGCAGTCTCTAGGTGACAATTTATCCCACCATACATGACCACCACCATCTAAATATTACAAAATCACATAATTTTTTTTTAATTTACATATGATTATGTACAAATTAACGCAAACACATTTTTCAAATATATGATAAAATGCATTATTAGTAGTTAATCACTACCTGTCAAAATGTACTAGAAACACTGTGGTATTGCATTATGTGGATTAACATTTATCCTTGATCGAGTTAGCATGTTCTTTGTGATACGTAGTTCATCATGATGTTTATCATTTTACATCTATTCCTCTCCAAACATGACTCTTCACTAATAACTTATGTCTAGACTAAGGTTTACCCAATCACGCTTGAGGGTATCCTTTGATGGGCCGATTAGTTCGATCTAAATTGGTTAAACATGTATATTTTTCAAACAAGTTCTGCCATGTTGGCTCATATGATGACATGTTGATGTGTTGCAGCGTTAAGATAATATTCGATAGTTGTTCACAAAATTATCTTCTGGGCGAACTTTCACAAACAATTGCGGATCATGTTAGTCAGTGTTTATAAGTATTTATGAACTGATCAAATATCATTTTTATCCATATATCTTGTAGAACTCACAATTTATATTCATTTTTTTATTCATACATTTCGTTGAACACACTAGTTATAATTTACAAAAATCTTTATCAAATCAATGTATATTTGTCCATATTAACTTATTACAATCTCTAATTCAAAAATTGAAAAAAAAAAAAAAAAAAAAAAAAAAACCGACCTCCTCCTTGTTCTCTCGACTCGAAGAACGACCCCTACCTAGCCTGCACGTGTGAATATTGAGGTGCACGTATAGTTTTGAAAATGGGGTGGGGGACACTTTATAGATAAAATTATAAAAAAGGATCCAATTTTCCTACCTACATTAATGGGGTTGTGTTCTTATAATCAGCCAACAAATAAAGCTTGGAAGATGGTCCCTTTTATTTCATAATCTAATAAGTGCACTTTTTAGGATTCTTTTCTATGTAAGATTTTGACTTTTCGTGTGTGATATCTACCTTTCCAAGTTTCCATTGAGTAATTCACAACAGCTTTCTGGGTTGGGACCCAATTTCATTTATTGCCAAAAAACCTGTTCTATGCTTTATGGATTCTTTGGCTATAATTCTTGGAAGAATTCAAATTGTCAAGGCGGAGATACACGTCTTTTAAGGCTAATTTAAGGGTTTATTTGAAATACTAGCTGTTGGGAAATATGTGGTCAAAATTAATTGTTAATTGTTAATTTCTTTTTATAAAAAATCAATTGAAATCAAACAGGCATTTATCATTTTTATTAAAAGTACTTTGATATATAATTTTTTTTAAGAATAAATTATAATATTATTATACTGACAGTAGTATCAAATTATTTCATTAGTCAAAAGAGTCACTTATTTTTCTCACAAAATAAGTAATTTTTTTTTATTAAATTAAGAAAAGTGTGAGTATACTTTTTTATCTAGAGATCCTGTATATGGCCCACATATGGGCAATTCAATGGTGGGTTGCATGTGGATTGGAAACTTTTCCATTTGTGCTTAATGATTAAGGATGGATTAGAGGTTAATCTTATTTACAACAATTATTCTTGAAAGTACTGGTAAAAGCAATCTCAAGCTAATCTACTCATTTTGATTTGTTAAATGAAGGGATATCTTATTTTCAATCATCAAATATTGAATTATTATGAGTATGGATAAAATAAAACCATTAATACTTGTACAAATATTATGTGACTGACTTTTTGTTCTTTGAACCTGCAATAGATTACTAATTTAGGTTAATTGTATTGGCGGTTACTAAAGTTTTATCGAAATTATAAAATAGTTACTTAAGTTACAAAATTTTAGTACCGGTCATTGAAGTATACTAACACGTTCACCGACAATCAATCTGTTAAATTTCTAACTTAAATTGATGACATGTCATCGTTAAATGTCCACGTGACATACAATTGTTTGACATTTGGCAAAAATTGACGCTACGTGTACTCATGACCGATTTTGTGATTTTCGGGGCTTGAGGCGAATTCCATAAATTAGGCTCCCAATGGGCTTTTAAATTCTAGTATGCATTCAAAACCAACAAGTTTTTTACGGAATTAATTGTTAACTTAAAACTAAAAAATAAAAAAACACAGCAAACATGGTCTAGAATAATAAAGATGGATACCCTCTTCGATTTTGACCATATTTGCATGGGTAATTTTTTTGAGGCCAACTTCAGTAACTACTAATAATTTTTTTTAAAAATTTATTTTTTATAAAAATGGCTCTTTCGATTTTGGGTCCGAGGCGGTTGCCTCACTCATAAGGATGGCAAAAATATTTGATCAATCTCAACCCCGATAAATACCCGATCCGAATGGAACAAAAAATTCCCAATCCGCTAATCAACTGGAGAGATCGGAGCAGATCGGATCATGTCCGCCCCGATCCGATCATCCCCATTTGAAAAATAAATAAAGAAAAAGATAGAAAAAAGTAGTAATGTTTGTTTAAATGTTTGTTTCAATGTTTGTTTAATTTTTTGAATGACAATTGAAAAAAAAATTACACGGATTAGTATGTAGATCAAAGTAGTGATATGCTCTGCCCCGATCCACCATGAGAAATGACAGATCAATCTGCATATTTGGATCTTCTAAAATTGATCCGGGACGGATACGGATCAGGCCGATCCGATCTGAATATGCTCCGTTGCCATCACCACTCACTCGCCTCAGCCCAAAACTGAGCCTGCGTGGATTTAATGTACTAATAACAATAAATTCGGATTGTAGAGAATGCATCTAAAATATGAAGAACTAGCTGCAATTTCTAAACAATATCTAAACCATTTGCACAACTCGGTTTTTTTCTCGAAAACGATCACAAACCCTTATTTTCTCCCCATTGGTTAAATACCTGATTAATCCATCCTAAATGAAAGAGAATTTTTATTACCCGATAATTGGAACATCCCAATAATCTCCACCCAGTATTTTCATCACTTTGTGCTGCTTTAAATATACAACGGACTCTACAATGGCATTTTACAATCCTCATTGAAATCCTTTTCTATTTTAAAATGCCAACACAACAATAGATGATGGACGAGAAATATCAATCGAGGCACTATTAGTTAACATTTTGGTTGTTGAGGGTATTTGGGATTAGAGTTCTTGCATAAGAGTGGGGGTGGAGAATCATAAATGAATCATATTTAGGATAGATTAATTGGGTATTTTAACAATTGGAGAGGGAGTGGAGAATTAGGGTTTTGGAAAGGACTTGAAGATGAGAATCGGGTTTGAAGTGATGGGGAATTGGGGATCCTAAATTCATGTCCAAAAATTACAACTAGATCATCATGTTTTAGGTGCATCTTTTGTAGTCTGGATTTATTGTTATTAGTATTTTAAGTCAATGTGATATCAATTTTTGCTTAACGTCGATTGATTTTGTGACACGTGGACATTTAACTGTGACACGTCATCAATTCATGCTGGAAATTTAACAGAATGACCGTCAGTGAATGCGTTAGTATATTTCAATGACTGATACTGAAATTTTGTAATTTCAGTGACTGTTTTGTAATTTTATTGAACTTTGGTGACTGCCAGTGAAATTAATCTTACTAAGTTTAATGGATGTTTCAGAAAATACAGTTATGAGTTAAACAAAATGATAAGAAATAGTAATTTAATTGACTTTAAATTATCCAAAATAAAACATAGTTTAGACAGACACTTTCTAATTATCGAACAATTTGAGAGTAAGTGGTAGCCATTGTCAACTACTCATGTTGACAAACATATGGTTTTTGCAATTTCAACTTTAAGAAAGAAACTCTTAATTTTTATAAATTGTAACGACAATAATAACAAGAAAACTCCTAAAGATAAGACTCCAAGTGAGTCGACTCAAACTCTGAACAATTAAGCTCCAACTTTTATCAATATCAATAACGGACTTACCAATAAAATTAGAATATATTTGTTTTTTCATTCTAAATAGCTTTACTAAAGAAACCTCAAGAAAAATATTGTTGAAAAGATTTTTGGCAACTAATTATTATATAAATTATTTTAGTAAATTTAATTTACCCACATAAAATCTGTCAATATATAATAAAAAAAAAATATATATAACAGAAAAAAAAATCCTTTTGTAACAAAATAACAATTATAAAACTTATTGACATAATTTTACATAAACGATAATTTAAAAATTATCCAGGTAAATCTAGTTTATCAACAAAACTGTTGGTAAATAAAGTAACACCAATGAAAATTCGTGGGTAATAAAATAATAATTACAATAATAATTTAAAGTCATTGACAAAATTTTTGTTGGTAATATTAAAAATATTTTTTTAAGAAATTTAATTTCTCGATAAAATTATATCTGTAAATAAAGTAAGACAAATAAAGCTTTTAAATATTCACGATGGAAAATTCTGTCAATACTATAATAACAAATAAAAAATAACTTATATGTAATATTTAGATTAGCAATGAAATATTTCATTGGTAAGTTGAAGCTTTAAAAAAATTGAAGATAAATATAGTTAGACTAAACTTTCAACGATGACACTATTAGTAATCATAGATGACATTTCTATTGACAATTGGTCATCTCTGACAACATCATCAATGATATTACCGTGAATAATTGTCGATGGAGGTGTCGTCTCTCAGTGTGACTTCCACCGATTTCAAGAATATCTTTTGCATTTCCATTGATGATGTGTTTCACCGACGAAAATGTTGGCACAAGCAAAGAAAGATTATGTTCATGATGCTGCATTTTTATATTCTTAAAAAGATTCATTTAGAAATATTTTTTAAGGTCGTCAAGTTGTTTGAGTCATCTCTAAACTCCTAAAAAAAAGTTTTAAAAAATTATTTTCTTCTAAATAGAAATTGGACTTGGTATTGTTGTTTTAGAGTTACAGTCGATAGATATCGAAAATATTATAAAAAAACGAATATTGATCTAATGTAATAAGTGCATGACACTTGTTTCGGTGAGTATTATAACAATGCCCATCGAGAACATTAGAACTGGACTCATAAAAAGACTACTCATAATTAAGATATAGTGATATTCTAGACCCATCAATGTGGATAGGTAAAAGTTATTTTTTCTGTAATGAGAAGAAAATTTTCCATTCAAATCATTTTCTAAAACAGATACTTGGTGTGAAAGTGAAGTTTCCTCCAAATGATAGTTATATGTCTTTTCATCCATTTATGTTTTTTTTCCTGACAATTTCTTGCATTCTTAATTTGTCATCATATCCATGTGCAAGGGTTTCAAGTTTTGTTGTTTGTCAATGACTTAAGTAGATAAGAAACTTTATGCTCTTCAATTCTTTTAGACTACCAAAAAGTTTAATTATAATCCAAGTTAATTATTTGGGAAATAATACAGTATAAGCATGTTGTTAATCATTTTGTGATCATTTTGAAGCATGCATCAAAAGATTTTCAAAATTAAATTATTTTCGCTACTTGTCTTAGAGAAATATTGCTTCGAATTTAATTATTACAAGTAGTTTGACTCTACTCCACTCTTGAACACGATCTTTAATCAAGGTTAACTATGCGAATTGAGAAGTTTTTCCAGTTCAAAGATTATCTCTAAATGGTTAAAAGAAAATAAATTTGGTCGTTTTCACAATCAAGATGAAAAGGGAGATGATGTTTGTTTACATTATTGTCAAAATACCGTAACCTAACCAAGTTCATTATTAACTGATCGACTGTTTTAATTATGTTCAAATTAAGCCCAGGTTCATAATTTTCAACTTAATGTGTATTTTTACAATCAAGTTAGGTTCAAGTATTGTTAAGCATGTTTTGCCAAGTTTAAAAGATCAGCTTATAAGTAAATAAGTAAATTTTAAATTTAATAATTTTTTATTGGTAACATTTAAAAATAAGCATGTTATTTATTTTGACAGTAAGATGAAAAATTACTTTCAAAGAAGTAATTTTTTTAACTTAAAAGTATAAAAAAAGTAAACTATGAGTTATCTAGACGTATTTAAAAATAAAAAATTACTTCAAAGTAATTCTAGTTTCTTTTTAAGCTTGGACATACTTGTCAAACACAAGAACATGGAATAGTGTATGATATAAAAATAAAAGGGAAATTACTTCTCCTACAATAAGAAATTACTTATACTTATTTTGAAATAAGTAATTTTTTATATTACTAATATTTACTACATTTAAGTTACATTAATACATGGACTATAGATATCAAGTTTGTACTAATCACGAATTCAAGAACAACTTGAGTTTGTTAGCATGAATGGATTTGTGTTGTAAAATTTGTCAATTATCTTATTTACGTTTGTCATATTTACATTTAAGAGGTCTTAGAGATTAAAACGTCTAATCCATTGAGAGCAATTTACTCTCAACTACGACTACATGATGCTACATGAGTTCATTGTAACAAAGAAAAAATGATTATAGTATGTTTTTTTATATTTTTCTCTGACATATAGATAATGCTCATTTTAATATTCTTTATACGAAGAGGAAATATTAAGATAACACAATACATATGCAAACTGCATAGTATACCCCTACAACATTAAAAATTTGTCTCGGAACCTACCTCTTCCAACGCGGTCGATCTTATTGTGAAGATTGTTCACAATCAAACGTATAAATGAACATTATGATTAGGCTTGTTGTAAACTAAATTTTAATGGGGGGAAATAACATGGCTAGTACTTTTGACTATGGGAAAGAACTTTTAATAATTTTCTTGCCAACAAAATATTTTTATTGGAAATCTTGATATTCACCAACTACCTACAGACTTTTCTGTAATTTTTCTACGTTTCTCACATTAAAGAAAGACACCACATATACATTAAATTCCCATGTCTTCTCCTATAGTACTGGCATTTAACCCACCCAAAATTTCCCACTCTGGTCCCTCTCTCTACTCCCATCTCCAAGTTTCTGCCTTTTTCTGCAAAGATTTTCTTTCCTTCCATGATTTTCTTCTAGTACAAATCTTTAATTCAATGGGATTACTTCATTTTGTAATCTTGAAATAAGACAACATTGTTTTTACCAAATTTCATTGTACACATAACATGTTTATGTGGGTTATATCCAAGATCTCAAGAAACTGATCTATTACTTGTTTGTATAATTTCCTCAATGGATCTGGTGAGACAAAAGTTTTATTCCCATGAATCGGAAGCTCTGTCACCTATCAGAAGCCCACCAACATCAATTTTTGGCTCTTCTTTGCATCATTCACACACTGGTTTTCCTATTATAGCAGTTGCCATTATTGGCATTTTGGCCACAGCTTTCTTGCTGGTGAGCTACTACATATTTGTGATCAAATGCTGCTTGAATTGGCACCGTATTGATCTGCTTGCCCGGTTTTCGTTCTCCAGGAGAAGGCGTGTTGAAGACCCTTTAACGGTTTATTCACCTGCGGCTGAAAACCGTGGTCTAGACGAGGCTGCAATCAGATCAATCCCAACATTTCATTACAAGAAAGGCACTGATAAACAAGAACTTGCAGAAAAAGGTTCTAGTGAATGCGCGGTTTGCTTGAATGAATTTCAAGAAGACGAAAAGTTAAGAGGAATTCCAAACTGTGGCCATGTATTTCATATTGATTGTATAGATGTATGGCTTCAGAACAATGCTAATTGCCCTTTATGTAGAACAAGCATTTCAGCCACCAGGCCTAATATAAGGTTCCCATTAGATCAAATTCTTGGTTCTTCCACTTCCCCTCAAGATCCAAATTCCCATACTGATAACTTCACCGGGAGAGATGAAGATTATGTAGTGATTGAAATCGCAGAACGAGATACCAACATTAATCCATCATTGCTTAGAGTTGAAGAAAGATTAAACTCTATCGAATTATCATCATCGGTCGGCCCTTCACCAAGTAAGTTATTCGAACAAAAAGTATCACGAAGAAAGGCGAAAAGATTCAGCCATATTTCTAGTATGGGAGATGAGTGCATTGACAGTAGGCAGAAAGATGAGGAATTTGCAGTTCAAGCCATGAAGAGGAGATCTTTCTCCATGGATTCAGCAGCTGATAGGCACCTATATTTAGCTGTTCAAGAAATAATTCAACAAAACAAGCAAGTGTTTGATGTGTGTCCCAATGAAGGATGCAGTAGCAGAGTCAGATCATTCTTTTCTTTTGGGCAAGGAAGGGGCTCAAGAAGTGCAGTTCAACCAGTTTCTTTGGATCCACAAGGCCAGATCTTCTAGTTTTTTTTTTTTTTTTTTTGAATTATTATTATTTTTGGTATAGAAATATTGATTTTAGATTTATATATAGGTTATAGGATGGTTAGATTTATTGAGAGGCTATAAGATTATTGTCTCATGGAATAGAAATTTCAGTTTGCAGTTTGAATATGGGCATAATTGTATTTGGTTTTTGGATTATTCATTTCATTACAAGACATTAGAGGTATGGACCACAAATCTAAATTTGACTTGAAGCCATGATTATATGCATCATTACTTTAACAACTTTTTGCCCTTTTATGCCTTCTTTTTTCATTGTTTTTGAATCTTATCATAATTGAATCCAATAATTACACCTGTTCTGTTTGTCCTAACTCCTAATAGTTGAGATGGAATACAGTAGCTAGAATGGAAACAATTAAATAAAGGGCTCCTTCATTTTATTTTCTTATTTGTCATTACCTAAGAATGTAGTTACTTTAAATCACTTAATAAATATAACAACGAACAAAAATCAATGGCGAGAAAAGTTTCTTCACGTAGTCGATCCCAATGAAATAAGATTTAGTTAGTTTTTTTTTTTTTTTTTTTTTTTTATCGTCGATATTGTTTGAGAATGAGGATGTGGATGTGGATGTGGATATGGATGAGGATGGGACTTCCCCTTCCATTGAAATAGGAGTTTGAGAGAGAGGGTCCCTCCTAACCCTATATTCCTATCTTACAATGACAGATTACTGAACTTTCTTGTATGAATATTGTTGTAGGTTTACACAAGTTTCCAGCCTGGAAATGATTCACTCACCTACTTTTTTGGATGAGCTTCTAATAAGATGTGTTACCAAACTCTAACCTAAATTTTAAGGCGTGTTTTGCGTTAATTATCTTGCCAATTGAAATAGAAAATTGAGGACATGTTTAATACATAAATAGATTAAAGTATAGTTAAGTAACATATTTTGTCCAATGTTGCAAAAAACAAATAATAAATTATTAGTAAAGAAAAAAGAATCAAATAAGGCTAAGAAAAATTAATGTACACAAAGAGATGAACTTTTTCATATTAGCCAATGCTCATATTAAATCCTAATCCCATACTAAGTGTATTATAGTATCAACCAAACATTCAAAAAATAATTTCAAGAAAAAAATATAGTAGAAGAGAAACGTCATTTTTATGGTCACTAAAGAACTCCAAGAAAAAATGGGAGGGAAACCAATTCTCAAAATGGAAAGCAACTAATGCATTGCTGTAGTACACGTGGGGTGGGTGGGTTTTGGTTGCTGAAGATTTCTTTTTTTTTTTTTTTTTTTTAATATCCAGGTATCCCAGTTTACACCAGACTATGTCCTGGACCACCCATTCCCGGCCCCTCAGTGATAGGTGGAAGTAAATCGCGGTATATGTCCAAGTTGACCAGGGTTCGTGCACCCTTTATACTCCTGGCCTCAAGGGAGCCTTCCTCCATGGATATTACATCACCAAGCTGCTCCACCCATAATTGAATATTACATCACTCAGCTGCTCCATCCAGGAATCGAACTCCCCAACCTGAGGTTGCATTCATCCTCGAAGACTAAGTTTACTCCTTTATAATATTTTAATCACGTAAAAAAAGCCGAATACTTTTGCATTAATAAATTTCACATTTGCTCCAACATAAAACTCTGGGCATAAGTATCTACAACAACATTTGTACATTAATTTCAATTTTTTTTTCAAATAACTTAAATAAAAGATAAAACGATGGTTGAATTGAGTTTACACCATCAACAATTTTGATTTTCAAGAACGACAAATTAGACTTCTTCGTTAAGTGTATCAATTCAATCATCACGGTGTTTAGAGGCAGAATAAAAAGTTCATAAAAATCTTCTTTGTTACTTTAGATGAAGTTCTAGAGATAATCAATAAGTTAATTGATCAAATTGTTTTATATTCGAATTTAAACTCTTAAAACAACATAATTTCTAAAAATAAATAAATCACGTTGCAGTTGTTAATTAAGCATGCTAGTGGAAGTTGTATATAAGTTAGAGATTGTGGGCCACAAATGTGTAAACAAGTCAATAAACATATTAACTACAATAAAAATTGTTCCATAACTACACGTGTATAAAAAGTAGCATCTTAAATACAAATTTCTAAACACTAAATAGAGTTTGCATTGCTAATCTACAAACAAGTCATTTTCAAAAATAATACTCTAGAGTTGCATTAATATTCAAAAGGAAAATGACAATAAAATTATATACGTCATTTTGTTATTTATTTGGAGCTCTAATATACTAATATTTGTAGTTAATAAACGAATAGTTTAATTAATAAAAGTATTTGAATATCAAGTTGTAACAAAATTATTATTTTTATGCTGTAACAATAAAATAAAAAATTTAAATTTAAATAATAAAATTACTTAATAATAATAAAATAATTTTATTTAACATATTTATTAATAATTATGAACTTAAATTTTAGCTATTTTATAATGGTTCGTAAAATATACAAAATAATTTAGTACAATATCAATTTGTTCAATAAAGTGTCAATTAAAAAAAAGGAGCTCGTTAGTTTTTTTTTAAATTTTTTATAAAAAATAAAATTATTGGACTCATTTGCATCTTTCGCAAAGATTAGAAATCCAATTACCATTTTCTTTAATTAAAACTGAGGGCATATTTATCTTTTTCATCAAATAAGGACCTATTATGTACCAAAACACATATGTTAGAGGTCTTCTATGTAAAAAATAAACGTTAAGGATGCTTTCTGTACTGAGGACAAAGGTGAGTGACCATTTGCGCTAATTACCTTTTGGTTGACCATTATGAATAGTGAACTTAATATTCACACTTTTTATATAGGTATGAAATAAGATAAAGTTTTTACTTATAGTAAAACTCTAGTAGAAGACAACTACCTTTAAATAAACAGATAAAGATGGTTTAAATTCCATCACTTGAGCAACTATAATTGGTTACACCTCAAAAGTGATTGTTATACAGACTCGGCCAACAACCATGATTCTCTATTTTGAACGGGTGAACAACTCGATAACTTGGATTATTTAAGGCACAAGCCTAATTATGTATAAAATAATTATCATCGTTACCTTGAAGATTGTTTAAAACAAAATACCCAACATCAACTATCTTATTCAATATTATTTAATCTATCTTACCAAGTTTTTTGTAAATGTTCTCCATAGCACAAGTTATTGCTTGTAGCGCGTGAAAAACACAAACTATTTTTGTAAAGCTTCAAGGCCGTATAGTTTGAACATTATACTTAGTATTTGTTTTGTAAATTTTTTTTTTATAGATTATAAGTAGTAGGCCTTACGGATTGTATGAATAAAAATTGTAGATCACACAGAATATATATATATAAAAATGATGTTTGACCATTTTATATATTTGAAAAAACACACCCGAATTCTCTTAATTGTTCTTTATCTTTCATTCTTTACACAAGGTCGAGTGCCCAACAAATACATGCATTTAGTGCTCTACGTAGTCGTCCTACGTAAATTTTCTGAATAGCCTATGCATAATACTCAAACACATGTTAGATTTATAATATTGAATTGGACTTAGATTGTATAATGAATAATATTTTTCAATCTTAAATTTTCTAAATTTATTATCTGCAAAGTTGTTTAAGTCAAATTTTATTTATACATTTTTCATCGTATTCATTGTAATTTTGTTTATTAATGATACTTATGTACAAATACTTTCACAAATAAATCAATTGGACTGGACCATAATTTTATAAAATACTAGTGTGAGCATTTGCGATGCACGTAATGTATCGATAATTAAAATTGTATAGTAATTCTTTTTACGAATTGATTTGATATTGGTAATTTAAGTAAAAAAAATTAAATATTAACAAATCAGGCGATTGAAACTTACATACCATGCTTGTAACTTAAAACTTAATTTATTAAAATTCATTACAGCAGATGATTCAAATATATGTTAAAATTGAATTCAATTTATTTCATAAAAGTCACTATTCTTAAAAACCATTTTCCCGAATTTGCATTCCTCCTCGAAGCTTGAGTTCATTGCTTTATAATAATTTAATCACGTAAAAAAAGTTGAATGTCTTTGCATTAAGAAACTTCACATTTACTCTACAATAAGACTCCGAGCATAAGTATTTACAATAACATCTGTACATTAATTTTAATTTTTTTTAAAATAATTTAAATAAAAGATAAAGAGTATGTTGAATTGAGCTTACATCATCAAAGATTTTGATTTCAAGAACGGAAAATTAAGCTTATTCAGTAAGTGTATTAATTCGATCGTCACGATGTTTAGTGACAGAATAAAAAGTTTATAAAAATCTTCTTTCTTGCTTTAGATGAAGCTCTTGAGATAATCAATACGTTAATTGATCAAGTCATTTCATGGTTGAATTAAAACTCTTAAATCAACATAATTTCTAAAAGTAAATAAATTATTTTACAGTTGTTAATTAAGCATGCTAGTGAAGTTGTATGTATTTGATGCAAGTAAGACATTGTGACAAAAATGAGCTACAAAAGTGTAATAAAGTAAATAAGTCAATAAACATATTAATTCCAATTAAAATTATTTCACAACCACCCGTGTGTGAAAAATAGCATTTTCAATACAATTTTCTAATACAATAAGTAGAGTTTGCATTGCTAATGTACAAACAAGCCATTTTTAGAAATAATACCTTAAAGTTATATTAATATTCAAAAGGGAAATGACAATATTTAGAAAATATTACATGTGCAAATTTATGAAACACTCTTTAGTTATTCCTATAAAGAGTGTAAATTACACTTCACACGCCATATTTTAAAAAATTACATATGTATTTCACGTTCCATTAAGTCTCTATAAAAATAATAGAAAATATTAAAATACTGAGTTTATAGAATGTAATTGTATTTCACATAAACTTAATTTTTAAAATTACAATTTATATACTATTATTTCAAAAACGTGAACAAATATCATATTTAATTAAAATGAATTCATCTTTAGATTCTTATAACTATTTTGTAAATTTTTTAAACCAAATATCCATACTTTTTAATATAGGTAAAGTCTGGTTCATCATTTTGAATAGTTTTTTAATATAGGTTGGAATTGAGTTGAGTCAAGGATAAATTTCCTTTTAAATCTGACTACAAATAGAAATTACTTGGAAAATTTCACTATTGGTCCCTAATATATTTCTTCAGTAACGAATTGGTTCTCTACCTTTAAAAATAAGTATTTTGATCTTCAACATTCATTATAGTTGTGAAATTTGTCTCAAAAGTGACGAAAACTATGTAGATCATATTTAATTTTCACGTGACTATTGTGAAAATATATCTCACTTAAAAAATTTTGGATATCAATTTAAGTTTAAAAGCAAAATCTAGTTTCATAAAATTAGATATGAAATGATTATTTTTCCTTGTCTCAGCTAGTTAGGAATTGTTGATTCATAGGTGAGGTCGAGTGATGAATGATTGCTACCTCTTCCAGCCTTAATAAGAAAAAAAAATAGAAATACAAAGATCGTTGTACGATAATTTAATAAAGATTTGAACAGTTTCGAGTTAGGAACAAATAGGACAATTTTCTCAAGTTTAGAAAAGATGGTGCCCCTAAAGCAGTTAACTAGATGTAGTGAAGGCATAAACGGGTTAAGCGACTTGTTAAGAATGAATTGCGACTTTCAGTCAAGCATTATCCCCTTCTAATTTTTCCCATAGACTCTCTCTCTCTCTTCTCTGTGTGTGGTCTCACAGTCAGGGATCAACCATGAAAATCATGGTGGCGATCAAACGGGTCATCGACTACGCCGTTAAAATCCGGGTCAAGCCCGACAAGGTATGTATAGCACCAAAAAAATTCCTGAAAATCCAAAAAATAAAAATATAACTCTCTTTTGATTTTCAATTGATTTCAGAGTGGTGTGGAGACCTCCAATGTGAAGATGTCCATGAACCCATTTTGCGAAATAGCATTAGAAGAAGCTCTCAGGATAAAGGAGTCGGGCCAGGCCTCCGAGGTGGTGGCGGTCAGTGTGGGCCCGGCCCAGTGTGTTGACACTCTCCGGACCGGGCTCGCAATGGGTGCGGACCGGGCCATCCATGTGGATTACCCGGGAAGTTTGTACCCGCTTTCCATTGCCAAGATTCTTAAAGCTCTTGTTGAAGCTGAGAAGCCGGGTCTTCTTCTTCTTGGCAAACAGGTTTATTTAAATTTTATTATTTTATTTCTTATTATTTCGTATTACTTTCTGCAGTAAAAGGTGGTGTATCTTTATGTTTTGCAAAATTGGTGAATTACGTTATGATTACTATTTTGTACATTAAAAAGATCAAATTTTTGTGCATTTTTTATTGGATTTTATGTGAAATTTGATAAGATAAAGTGTTTATTTATTTTATTATTTTTCATTTGAAGATAGCATCTTTGTGTATCTAATTATGTAAAGATTGAGGATTTGTGGGGTTTATATGAATTGAGACTATTGCTTATGTTGTGAATTCAAGGAAATGAAATGGATTTGTGACTTTATGTTGTAATTTTAAGAATATGGTGATGCTAAGGTAAGATACAAATCTGCATAGAGTCTTCAGTACAATTTTGGAAAATATGTGGGTGTGCTCATGCCTTGCTCTTGCTCTTGATCGCATTCTTGCTACTTACGATGTCAATTTTTCTTTATTTGTTTACATTTTCTTGGCGAGTTTATTTTTGGGAAAAAGTACGTGCAATAAAATTGAATGAACTCGAAGAAAGTATACTTGTATACACATTTCTTTAATTGTTCCAAGTAATAGGATGTTAGGGAATAAGCACTAATTTTCTGAGGGTAATAATGAATGAAATGAAAAATAAAACGTATAAACTTTATAGTGGTTCATTGTGAGTGCCACGTCCTACTAATGCATTTAGTATGTATCAGTGGTCAATGGATTCCTTTTTCTTTTTTCCCTTTTTTCTTTTTTAAAACTCATCTCCAAGTATCCAGAGAATAATGAGAGAATGTGACACTTGTGTGTCAGTGGAGAAAGCTTATACTAGCTCCTGTTTAGAAAAGTGGGAGATATTTGGAATTATGCAAATTATCCCAGCATTTAGTTAATGAGTCATTGAGTTTAACTTTGGAGAGAGTGACCGAATTTTTTTTATTATTATTTATATTGAATTAAATTACTATAACAATGATTACTATTCTTTTGATGTTTCAGGTATCGTGACTATATTGTCATGGCTTTTGATAATGGATGCTTTTGGTTATAAATATTTTACAGTCTACTGGTCTGAAAATTCTCTGTTTTATCAGCATGTTTGTTGGTGCTTATAAGCACTTATAAGTTGGTTAAACATTATTTTTATCCACACATTTCGTAGGACTCACAAATTTTATCTATTTTTTATCCACACATTCTGAAGGACCCACTGCTTAAAATCTAAAAAAGTTTTACCAATCAAGCTATGTGTTTAGTGTATTATAGAATTCTTTGACTTATATTTCTTTACCTCTTGAAGAATTTTGAGTTGAACTACCTTTTTTCTACAAATCTCTGCCTCAGATTACTGTTTCTGATGTTCAGATTTGTGCAGGCAATTGACGATGACTGTAACCAGACAGGCCAAATGGTTGCTGGGCTTCTCAAATGGCCTCAAGGGACCTTTGCCTCCAAGGTAAGCATCTCAGTACACAAGCTTTTATATAAGATGAAGATCATCTTTTTCTCAGAAGGAAAAATGTGATGATTACTTGTATTAAAATGTTGATTTTTCTTGATTCTGAAAATATTTAGATTGATGAAGCCTATCATTTTCTCAATAGTAATTAGTATAATATTAAGATAAGCTACATGTTGCTGATTTAAATTGGTATTTTGTCGAATCCTTTTAGAATTTACAGTAAAAGAAGTGCTTATTTCTTCCTCTTTTTCCCTTTTGTATCTTCTCTTTGAGCTAATTCATTTTTCTGGTCATTTTTGGCTGTGTTCTTTATTTCTCCTTTTGACTTCCACTCTATAAATAAGAGTCAAGCTGTAAACAAGGAAGAATCAAAATACACATTTGGGGATTAGTCAATCAAATAATAGATGGTAATTTGGGTTTAAACAAAATGAATTGCTAGTCATAGACTTCTTTTCCTTTCAAACTTAAACCAAGGAGCAGCTTACCCTTTCTTTCGTATTGAGAAAATAGCATAAGAATGAGAATACATAACTAACTCAGTGAGTGCTTTCTAAAGCTTGGTATAAGAAAATAAAATATGAACAGCCGGCTCTGGTTGTAATAAAGAAATTCGTAAAAATAAATATGTGCATTCTCTCTAACTCTATTTCTCAAAATTTTCTTTATTCATAAGTTCCTTCTAGATAATGTGTTTATGACATCTTTGCAGTGATATAGATCTTATCATTCAACTATCCTGTCGAGTGGCTAAATCCCTATCAAAATATATTATTCACTAGCCTCCATCATTACTCTCTTGTTTAACTTGTTGGCTTTATCAATCCATCATGACCATCTTTCTTTCTTCTGTGCTACCAACTTTTTTCGTGATAAAGTTGCTCAATTATCAAATAGAAGTAGATTATAATTGTTATCTAGCATCTACTTCACAGTTTCCCCCCTCAAGACCCTAAGGTTTTATTTGTTTGATCATGTGCTATGTAATCACTTCTTTATTTGTTTGATCATGTGCTATGTAATCACTTCTTTCACATTAGTGTCATGAAAATTGAGCGTTAATCACTTCTTTCACATTAGTGTCATGAAAATTGAGCATTAAATTTTTTTCTCTTTTTCGTGAAATTCCTGAATCAGGAAAAGCAATGTTGATCTGCAATTTTGATTGTCTTTTTCATATCATTTTCCGCCTTTCTTATGCCTTTGTGCTCCTCTTGTGATTCCACATATAAATTTATATGGTTTTTTATGTGTCTTGTCATTGTATACTTCACAAATTTTTGGTGCGTCAACATTCAAATCTTAAACATGAACAGCAGTGATGGCATTATTCTAAGAAGATTGTGTACTTTGTAATTTCTCTGATATAATTCTGTTATTGCTGTTGCAATTCACCAGAAATCTCATAATCCAAATGCAGGTTGAAGCTTTGCTCATGCTCTAATATCTTCATTTATTGTTCATAGAGCTGACTGATGTTTGCTCTATCAAGCTGTTTAGCCTGGAAAATATCCCTTTCCTTGGTTTCAGTTCATATGGGCATTTGTTTTGTACTTCCTATCCAATCTGACCTTTTTCTGAAAATTTATTTGCATTGTTAGGTTGTACTGGATGAAGAAAAACAAGTAGCAACAGTGGACAGAGAGGTTGATGGTGGTCTTGAGACTCTGTGTTTGGACTTGCCTGCAGTAATCACGTAAACATCTCTTTTTCCATGCTGCTATTGCTTATTTTAGAACAGATCTTATGGTCATTTGATTAACGTAAACATTCTTTGGTGGATGCTTTTGTCCTGATTTTTATGTTATTCCGTACAAGTCAAAAACACGGGAAAAGGAGTTAATAACCTTAAAGTTACTTGCACGATTCATGGTGGGAGCCACTTGCCCAGGGACATAAACAACTTTGTGTGGATTAAGTGCCTAAAGGAGTATGCAAGTGATGATAATAGGTTATATTCCTGCATTTGAAGGAGGACAATGGATTTGAATTCTTTGAACACTCGTGGACTTGTCTCTAATGCCTGCACCTTGACTGTGCTCATATTGAATTTGTAATTTCTACATTCCGGCCGTATCATGGATATTTATTTGATGTGTCAGACACTTGACATGTCAGCTTCAAGGTCAGGACAGAAATTCCTCATATAATGAAGAAAATTATCATATAGCCTTGTGTGTCTTCTTCTTCTTCTTTTTATTTATTTATTTATTTTTGGATTGAAAGGAAACTTATTAATTGTAGAAAGGGGTACAAGAGTAGAGAGCAGGAGGGTCCTAATGATGATATTAGTAAGTTGGCCAATAGTGTTCATTTATAAGGGTGCAATGATGAGAATATCATCGTACTAATACTTGTTAAGTATGTTTTGTTCATGTGGTGGTCGAAACCTCCCTCCCTCCCGTTTTGAGTGTTTGTTTGGTAGAGTTTTAAAATTAGTTTTTTAGGAGATTTTGAAAAAAGTTAATGAAATGTGTGGTTGAAAAGTTAATAGAAGTTATGGGTCTCATGAAATATGTGGTGGAAAATGAGTTTATTTTAAACTCTACCAAACATGCACTGAACTTCTTTGTCTTGCTTTGCTAGGAATCAAGAATGCTTAAGATGCAGTGTCATCTAGAAACTTTTTCCATCATTTTACGGGGATTACCTCTTTTACTAGAGGTGATTGTGGTGACATTGATTACATTTATTAGTTAAAACTTCAATCCTCTTTAAGGCCGTCTATCATTGGAATCTTGAAAGTTTAGTAATTTTGAAATTTTTGTAACAAGAAAATTTGGAAAGAAAAAACCCAAAAATATTGAACCCAGAAGAACAAAATGGGTTGGGGGTATAAAATCATTATAGTGAATGATGAAGTTCATATCTGTAACTAATATGTTCTTATTGTCATATCCAAGTTTAATAAGATTTGCTATATGTGCATGTCATGGTCATTTTATGCTATGTCTCATATCTGTGTTTGTACTTCTTAGCCTACATATTTATGAAATTCAAAGAATCCTTGGGTAATTGACATAGGACACACGGGGGTATCACAGTTGAACAGTGACAAATCTGTAAATTCTAATGGGAATTAATCTTATGCCATCTCCCAATGTTGTTGAACGTCCCCAACAGTAGAGATGTGGCCTTGACAACCACAAACTAAGCCTTGTTTCTAATAAATTTGGAGTTGATTATGTGAATTCCTTTTGCCACTCCATTTTGGGCACGTCACCACTAGGGAACTGCCCAATGAAACGCATGTTAAATAATTTTTGAAAGATGGTCTAGTATTGATTACAATGCTTTTTACTTTACAGAAGTAATCACTGCTTGAAAGTTCTATCTTGTGAACTCCTCCCTCTCTGCATGTATGTTTACGCCTACATGCCACGATGCACATATCAATGATTTTATAGTTTGTATTAAAAACTGTATTTTCGTGCAGCACTGATTTGAGACTGAACCAGCCAAGATACGCAACCCTTCCCAACATAATGAAAGCAAAGTCGAAGGTCATAAAGAAAGTCACTCCACAGGATTTGAACGTTGAGATTAAATCCGACTTGGAGGTTGTTCAAGTGACAGAACCACCCAAGAGAAAAACAGGCATAGTCGTGTCTTCTGTAGTTGAACTAATTGACAAGTTAAAAAATGAAGCGCACGTCATTTGATTTTATATCCTCAGCAGATTTCTATACTCAGAAGGGTTTTGATTCTTGTAACATTTATTTACATCAACGCAGGTATAGAACTATCATGAATTCCTCTTCAATGTTTGATAAAAGATTATAGACATGTAATCTTATTTGTTTCAATGGCTAGTTATATTAGGTCATGGCTAATTCGACACATCAAACATGACTTGGTGATTAATGATTTTTATCACGTATTTTCTTTCTTTAGTTATATCAACTCATGGCTAACCCGACACATTAAACATGACTTGGTGATTAATAATTTTTATCACGTATTTCCTTTCTTTAATTATATCAGATTATGGCTAATTTGACACATCAGACATGACTTGGTGCTTGTTTTGATTAAGGTTTTTTGGTAGATTATAAATAGTAAGTCCTATAAAATGTGTGAATAAACGTTATAGGTCATGGAGATAAAAATAATATTTTATTAATTTATGAGTGCTTATTAATACTTTCAAACATACTGAACATAAATTGTTAATGCTTTTATGCAAGTTAAACAATTTCCAAAAATTAAACATTATTAGTTTATGGGGTCCTAACATTCATCTGAGGAATTTTAAAAAATTTCTTAAAATGTTCATATTCGAAAATACAGTTACTTTTTAACCTTTTAACTTTTTTAATAAAAAAAAGTCAATACCGAACCTTAATTTTGTACAAACTGATTCAACTCAGTGAAATCGATTTTCAAATTAGTTAAAGTCAATTCTTAATTCTCTTTTACTCTCAAATCAATGTAGTGATGGGTCTAAGTCGCATCGGGGAGGAGAGGTTGGGGTTCGAATGCCCAACCGGGGCTGCACAGCACACAGGAGCGGGAATGAGGGAGATGCTGGACTCGTTGGGCTTAAATATTATCTTTTTAAAAAGTAAATTTATTGTATTTTTGGTAAAGATTTTTATAAAAAATAGATGTGTTGATAAAAAGTGGGTCAAAGTTGTAGTACTATAAAATGTGTGAATAAAAATAATATTTGATCAATTTATAAGTACTTATAAGTATTTTTATTTTTTAAAATAAATTACTTAAAAAAATTGCTTTTGGATTAGACATTTTTAACTAGTCAATTCCTCCGGTCAATGCTTTTTGCAGAGGTAACTGGGCCTATCTTGGCTGACACTATTCTCCGCCTCCAAATCATTATTCTTGACCTCTGTTCTCCATTTTCAACCTAATCAAATAATTCTCTGTAAATTATAGAAAATAAATTTCCCATTTTTCCTGTAAATTTCCTATTCAAACTTCAAAATGAATAATCAGTTAGATTCTTTCGACGAGAATTGCTGGTCTGCTCTGATTGATTACAGCGACCTGTTAAACGACGTCGAGCCTATTGATCTTTCGTGGAACCCTCCACCCCACACCCAAAGGTATCAATTAGCGTCCGAAAGTAATTTAATCTGATTACTTTATCGTCCTTTCTTATTTTATTGTTTTTATTATTTTTGGGTTTACCAACACACTTCTTGGGCTATGATCATTCGATTTGTTTCTTAAGCAATTCGAACTATATTTGTACGCGCGATTTTTTTTAAAGTTTTTAATGTTAGATTGAAATTTGATTCTTTTGATAACGGAAAATTTTGATGTGCACGGGGTGTTTTTATGCATTTCTATTTTTGTAAATGTATTTGATTTTTCTGCAAAATGAAGGATTTAAACTTATGGGTTCCGTTTGAAATTGGAAAATGCAAGTAAAAAAGGTAAAGAAATTGTATTTTTTTCTTCTTTTGTCATGTTAAACATCTGAAAATTGAGATTAGAGTCTTATCACTAGCAAAGAACAATGTCAAAATTTCAGGCAGTTTCACTTAATGATATAGAAGGATTGATTTGACCTAAATTATGATAACAGATGGAACTAATTATTCTCAATCTTATTTGGTTTTAAATTTTTTATACATTAGAAGTTATTATCACAACATAGATTTTTTACAAAAAAAAAAAAATGTCAGAATTGTTTCAATATGATTGACCGTTCTTGTTGCAGTACTGCGGTGGGAGTAGATGTCTCTCATAGTGGAACTACATCACAAGGAAATGAACGTGCAGAAAGAGAATGCCCGAGAAAGAGGTAATTATTAATATATTTTCCTTTTCGATTTTGGGGAAGCTCATATTTTTATTTCTTTTTTTATTGTCGTGAAGGCCAAGTTTAACTTTTGAATGCTCTTTGGAAAAATAAATGTGAGCTGATGTTAGAATTGCAGCGAACATATGGGAAATGAGGAGTTGAATAGAATTGAAACTTTAGACAAGTTTTGACTAATATATACTCTGTTAATAATTTAAGCAGCTATGGCATATCAAATATACCATATTTTGTTAAGTTCAACAGATAATAAAAATAAAAAGGGAGTAAGATTGATACATTTGTGAACACGAATGGAACTAAGAGGGCATCTAGTTTCTGTAAAAGTTAATGTCAAATACACTTGTGAATTAATGGTATTGATATGGATTTAGGGGACAATCAAATGAAATAGATATAGAGTTAGGGTGTGGTGTTTGATTCAGATAATTTAGCAATTATTTACTGCTGAATCCGTAAATTTCAAACGAAATAACCTATGAGTTCTTCTAGTCCAACATCAAGCATACTCATTGAGTAAATCAAGTCAACAGGGTCATTTGGAAGTCTACATTATTCATCTATCAACATACTATAATCTTCGACAGGGTAACTCATGTTTTTGATTATTGACTAGAACAAATTTGAATTAGTGTTGACAGTGTTGTATTTGTGTGACAAAGAATGTGTAAGAATGTTCTAATTTATCTGGCTTTCACCTTTTAACCCCACGTAAAGATGTATTTCGTGGAAATGCACTAGTTATAATATTGAAATATCCAATAAATTAAACCTTGATAAGTTTGGGGGTTTAGTAGAGATGCTTGAAGAAATATTCTTTTCATACTAGTACTTTAAAAATAAGTTGGACTGATTAATTATTTAGCATCTTCATCCTACATAAATGTGAATACTACAAGCTCAAGGAAATTGGAGAATGGACTCGAGGACCAAATTTACACATATTCTTCTAGTTTCGTGTTATATTGAGATAACTCACTCATGACTTGTTGGATTTCGGAGACCATCATTTAGTTGAATATCTATCATTGCTTTTCTTGCTTCAAAGCGATGTTTGCTTACTCTTCTATTCTTTACCTGCCGTCGCTCTATACAGGGGACATGGTGATCTGTGCAGAGGAGTCGGAACTAAAGCCTGTCGTGAGAGAATGAGGAGAGAAAAATTGAATGACAGGTAGCCTTAACATTGAATTTTGTTGAAATGTTTCTCTTTTTCACTAGGGTTATTATCTGTGGTACTTCAAAACGTCTGCATTTTTGTTCTATGCAGCTGACATGTTCATTCGACCTTTTAATGTCTATGAATATAATGTTTAATGAATGCAGACTATTGAAAGGAAATGAGAAAACATATGGTGCTTTGGAAATCTGAAGTGTATCTTCAGAAAACCAAAATCAATATAAATATGGATGGTGTAAGAATCACATTTATCCTCCATGCAGGTTCTCAGAATTGTGTGCTACTTTGGAACCTGGCAGACCTGTGAAAACCGACAAGTTGGCCATACTTGGTGATGCCATCAGAGTTCTGAACCAGCTAAAAACTGAATCTGAAGAGTATAAAGAGACGAATGAAAAGCTTTTGGAAGAGATCAGGATATTGAAGGTTAGACAGGATATGTACACGTAAATTGATATGGCCTTTAGTTTTGGTAATGTGGTTCTGCTGGGAGTCTAGTGCATATGATACCTCACGGCTTGGTTGTTAGGTCTTGTCTATGTTGGTTTATTATGATCATTCTGTTATTGATTTATAAGGGGATGGCTAGTCAGAGCCGTGCTTTTCAAAGCCAGGGTACGAGAAATTGAATGTTTCTTCGTATGTCGAAATGAAGTTATATGCAGGTTAGGCTGCCAGAATTGTCTTTTTGAGATGCTTCTTGAAAACCCATTCTTCAACAGTTGTGCCATTTTATTCACAGAAATTGGTTGCAACACATTTCATAGAATCTTTCTTGCAATTACTAGAAAGAACTCACCAAAAACTTTTCTTGTGTCTTTTTTACCTGAATATTGTCTAGAAGTTCTCTTCTGTTCTGTAATTACCTTTACTTTCATGAAAATAACATAGAAAGAAAAGACCTCCCTTCATGACCATTTATTTAATCATTTACTCAAATGAAGATTACTTCTCTTTACGACAAAAATATGGAGTTAGAAAGAAGAAATGTTCCTGTATCAAGAGAATACATTAATGTTTTTGAACATATTCCCATTGTTGTTGTTCTAGACCACGCATCAAGTCCAAAAGTAACGTGACAATTATCTGCTGCGCATGAAGTTGTGCAACCCCCCCCCCCCCCCCCCCAAGAACCAGTAAAGAAAATGAAAGAAAAATTATGTGATACTATGAATGAACTCAACCTATATTCATCTTTTATACATTGGTAAAGATATTTCCCATACTTGCGATTTCACCTTTTGATCTAAACAGGCAGAGAAGAACGAACTTCGTGAAGAGAAACTTGTACTCAGGGCAGACAAGGAAAGGATGGAGCAGCAATTGAAAGCCATGCCTCTTCCACCTGCTGGGTTCATGCCAGCACATCCACCAGTATATCAGGCTGGGGCAAGCAAGATGCCGATGTTTCCCGGCTACAGTTTTGTCCCAATGTGGCAGTATCTTCCGCCATCTAACCGTGACACTTCTCAAGATCATAAACTCAGGCCTCCTGCTGCTTGATGCTTTCATAAGTTGCAGGTTGCATGCAACTCGTAAAGAATATTTATCATGCATTGCTGCCTACCATCTTTGTAAATATCATTTGCTAGCCAATTGCTTTGATATTGTCCAAATTTCTGTAGTTTTGAGTATTGGATGCATGACAAATAATGAATTAGGAGGCAATTGGATAACATTTATTGTCCAAATCTTCAGTTTAATAAGATGTTTTCATTATTTTCTTTTTCGACAGGAAATTTTCAAATTGCATTGCCTGCTGCGAGTTTTTCTCATTTTCAAATTGTGATTCCCACGTGCTTATTCTTACAGAAAATCTGATAAATTGTAATTCAATCTATACAAAACACCCTTAAAGCAACTGTTCACAAAATACACATACACAGAATCACAGACTGATTGTTTTCATGTAGTATAATTGGAAATGTTTGACAGAAACATTCAAAACCAACCCAAATCACGGGAGCTGGTTTTTCGATTGCTGCCTACAAAATCTTTATCACGTTAGAAAAACATAACATGTGTGTGCACGTCGCCTACTTCTGTTGTTCGTTTTTTCCTTCTTGTTTCCTTTAAAAGTCAGAAACAAACTGTCGTAAAGAATTCAACACCTTCAGATGTGCAAAAACCTAACCTGCGGCAACAAGCCAAAACATGATGAGAGAGGAAGTTGCTACAGTTATCCAACTCAGAAAGGCCAGTGCAACTGCCATTTGGTACTTTGTGCATTCTTCTCCGAGGTTGCAACCTCCCAAGTCACCAAAGTACAACACGGTTATGCCAGCTGAGGAAGCCGCTGCTGCAAGGGATAATGTTGCAGTAACCTGCCAAGTAATTGGTTGGGGAAAAAGTTATAAATTACACTATCAAAAACGTTGAATCTCTTCAACAGCTTAAACTTTTAAATGAGACGGTTCAATATAATATCAGAGCAATAAGAAGAACTGGGTTCAAGTCTCGCTACCATGTGTTCATTAAAATTGTGCACATGTCAAGCCTTTGATGAAAAATAAATATGGCCAACACATGAGATGGCCTATTGAAGACAATTTAAATAAATAAATTTATTCTCTCTCTTACAGCTAGCTTAACTTTTTAGATGAAGTGGTTTAACAACAAAACATAGCTTTCATTTGATTAGTACAAGATTATTCTTAGATAGTTGATCTTTGTATTTCTCTCATACAGCGCAAGGTACATTCAATGCTGAATAAGAGAGACAAGTCCTTGAGCGGGAGCAAGTATTTAATGAAAACTTCAGGCCTTGTCGTTTTGCTCTAAGAAGTCCCAGTGTAAAACTCTTGGAAGGTTTCTACTGATTAAGTATTCTATGAAGAAACTAGATACTGACCCAATCTCCGACTGCAAATAGGCCGAGTAGAATGGAATTGTGAAGAACCTTCTTCTTTGACAAGGCATAGACATCCATGACGGCGAGCCCAAAGCTCCATATTACTTGCAAACCCATTGAGGCTATTAAGTAGCTGGAACAATGAAAAGAATTGAGCTTAATTATGACATGTTATGGTGATCCGACAGAAAGAAACTTCAATAACAAATTGGTAAGTGATAAGTGTGGTTTTAACATATTTTCACAACAGTAAGATTGGCATCAACGGTATACGCATAAATTTTCCATGGAAGATGATGGACAGTCACATAATATGACTATTATTAGAGCAGGGTTCTTGGTTTTGTATAATATAGATCTTAAATAAAGGTAAATTTAAGGGGATTCATGTGATAAACTATAAATTCTTACATATACAGATCATAACCAATGATTTACAATACTGTTCTGTCTTATGAGATGCAGTTGCTAAAAGAATCGATACTAGGCAACTATATGATTTCACAGATTTTGATTCTTCTTTACAAGTTATGGCTGTGTGCTTATACTATCTATAAACAAGTAACAAAATGCACGATCATCAATCTATCTCTTCATTTCAGAAATCAAAATTTCCGTATAATAAGAGTGAGTAACGAAAACTGGTATAAAACATCCTTCCATACTCAATTTATATTGAATTATACAGGGACAGATTTTTTGGAAGGTAGAACAAAGAGGGGATGTGTATCACAATACACAGTTACATAAGTAGCAAGCTTTTCTGTATAACTTTGTAGTTGAAAAGCTAAACAATTACAACACACCGAGACATTGTTTCCCATAAATTTGGGTTCAATTACATAATTTTTTTTGGCTGCTCTGTTCCATTTATTGCTAGATCTACTAAAATATCAAACTGGAAATGCTAATCAGTAAGAGAATTCTTTCCACGAATCTCAGACATTCCAATTTCCAAACCCCCCACACCGCTGCACGTGAGCCGATCATAAATCTCTATTATGAAATAAATTATGGCAATTAAGGATTCATAGCTTTACAAGTAAAATCCAGAGTCTTTAACACATTAGTTTATGAGCAATATATAATTGGAAAATTCCTCAAAATCCAAATATATAAAGCCTTTCTATCAATTGAAATACACAGATTCTGCTTTCAAAATATCTCATCAATGATTCTGAACAATTAAGACAGTGCAGATCATAAGTTTTACACTAATGCACACAAAACTGTAGATCCCATAAGAACAATTCTTCTTAAAATTAAGCTTAATCGGAGAAGAGAAGAAATAAATACCAGAAAGCTGTGAAATTGAAGAATGTTTTGGTAGTTGTCATTGAAGCAATTGATCCAACTGAAAATAAGCACTGTGCCATCCTCAAAATAAGTCCAGTCCAAGTACCAGGAGCCCCAGCAAAATTCTTCATTTTATCTCATAAAAATTGAACAAAAATTCAGAATTTTGATGAACTTTTTGTCAGTATCCATCTTTCATTATCATCCAAGAATATACATATTACTTCATTCCACTTTTCCGTGCCCAGAAATACAAGTCAACAGGAAACCAAAAACAAAAAGACAAAAAAAAAAAAAAAAAAAAAAAAAAAAAATTCCCCTTGATGTTGTCTCCTCACAAGCAAAAGTCAGATTCTTGGTAGGTTTTCAAGAAAAACCATAACCTTTATCATCAAAATACAATCTTCTTTCTCAAACAAAGGTCAAGAAAAATAAATAAATAAAAACCCTTTAGTTTGAACCCAAAAAATAGAAGCCCAGATGCTAAAATTCAAGAAATGATGAGAGATTGCTTCCAAATTGCAAGGAAATGATGAGACAGTGGGACAGGTGTACAAGAAACAAGACAATAATAGTACTAAAATCCTATTGTGTGTGCGAATCAGTGATCAACAAGACACTAAAAGCCGAGCACTTTTAGAATTAAATACTATTTTTTTCGACCAAACAATGGCGGTCAACTGGCGCGAGCAGATCTCAGAAGGAGAAATTGGCATATGTTTTTTCTAAGCTATTCGCTGGCAATGGTGATGACTGTCCATGGGAACCCGAGCCTTCTTTCGTTGAGAAAAATCAATTGACTTTTTTTTAAAAAAAATCAGTATACTAATTTTTATTCAGTGAAATTTGATAGTAGAATATATGAAATTTACTTATATTTGAACTCTTTATTTTTTATAAAGTCTTAATGGATGAAAATGACGGTATGAGTTGCGGTAGTTGTAATAGAATTGAGTCAGTTAGAATTAACGAAATATGATTTAAGGAAGTGTTTCGTTTGAGAGGGAAAATAAAGACGTAAAGACACATAGAAAGTTTTAGAATTGAGTCAATTTTAAATACTTATTTTATATAACTTACAACTTTTATTAACTTTTCAATCACACATATCATAAACTATTTTCAAAATCTCTTATAAACGCAGGGATTTTGGTGCAAATGGTCCCTAACATTTGTCCTTAGTGTGGAATTGGTCTTTAACGTTTATTTTTTGGCAAACAAATCCCTAATCTATGTATTTTGGTACGAAATTAGTCATTTTAAGTTAAATAAATAACAAAATGACGTATATAATTTTATAACATTGAAGTAATCTTATTACATTTTTATTTATCATAAAAATACTAACAAAACTTAATTTACACATTATGTGTTTTATTTTTGAATGAAAATAAAACGATAAATTAAAATATGAAGAATATAGTTAGATTTATAATATTTGTAGTTAATAAACATATAATTCAATTAAATAAAAGTATTTGAACATCAAGTTTGGGACAAAGTTATTTTTTTATCCAACAAAAAAATAAAAGTTTAAATTTTAAATAATATAGTTACTTAATAATAAAAATAATAATTTTATTTGACATATTTATTACTAAAATGTTAGTTTCAAACAAAAAACTCATTAGTTTTCATTAATTTTTTATAAAAAATAAAAATATTGGACCTATTTGCATATTTTGTAATGATTAATAATCTACATACAATTTCTTCTAATTAAAACTAAAGGTATATTTGTTATAAAGATCAATTTTGCACCAAAACACATAAGTTTAGGACTTGTATGCCAAAAAATAAACGTTAGGAATCAATTCCACACTAAGGACAAATGTTAGGGGCCATTTGCGCCATTGAAATTATTTTTTAAGTACTTATATTATAAATTGTTAGTGAATATGTGGATTAAAAAGTGAGTTGTAAGTTCTGGATAATAAAATATATAGATAAAAAAATATGTTTATACAATTTAACTTGTTAAAATTATAATTTAAACAATTTTAAATATGTCTTAAAAATTTATTTTAAATTCTACCAAACAAACGCTTTAACTTTGTAGCGTGGTTCATAATTATAAGAATCTGACTAGATCAACCCGTTGAACCTAGAAACAATCAACAAGGGAGTAGATTCTAGTTGGGTGTCATCGTTGAATCATTGTGGCTATTTCTGAGAGTATCACTTTTAATTAACTTGTTCTTTTAAATTTTAAGACAATCATCTTAATCTTGATAAACGAAGACAAGAGAGAAATAGAAAAAACATTGAGCGATCTATTTGCAACCATTACTTTGATAGTTAGCAAGAAAAATAGAATATGTATAAGCGGTGGTAACCCAACATAATTCATAGTATCCACGCCTTAATAATTTCTTTAAGGTATTTAGTTGCAATTGTTATCTTAAAAAAGTGAACATACCATGATAATTAAAAACAAGTTCAACAAGAAGAGTTGTTCTAGTGTGAAGAATGAAGATGCATTAAGAATTGGAGAATTTTGAAATGTGGTCAAAAGTGTGGGGTTGATTAAGATTAAAAGTGATAACTTGAAATTTTGATAACCAAAATTATATTTGAATAGTAATGAAATGTTAATATCTTTTTATTAAGAACTTGAAACTTGTTATATTACTAATTTGAGATGTTGAAGATTCGTAAATTTGATAAACGAGAGTTCTTCATAATCAATTCTCTTGAATTTATTAATATTTCAACAACAAAGTCGAACAATAAGTTGGTCATTCTTTTTACATATTCAAAACAAATTGGCAAGTGATAAAATATCATTTCACCCAATTGCAACCAATTTTACATTCTCATTTGTACTACTTTCCAACTATACCAATACACATTATGAATTTCATATTTTAGTAATTATATATGAAAAAATATTAGTAATCCAGGAACTATCATGAATTGTCGAAAACGACAGTTCCTCACAATGAACTGTCAAGTTCGACATTTCTTGAATTGTGTATACTGAAAATGAATAGAAGTTTCTAGTTATGGAGATCAACCGAATAGAATTTTGAAAAGGCAACATCAAGGGTATCGCCTACTAAAACTTTGGTTCATCCCCAAGTTCAAGCTCCTAAGCTTAAAGCATGTTTCTACTATTAATTTTGGAAAAATGACCATACCATAGAGATAGACCGAAATAGAGCAAACAAGAGGAACTCATCCTCAGGGCAATTGAGAATACCGGTGTTATCTTTGAGCTACCCATAAAAAGGTAAAAAAGGGAGAGCATATCATTAAGCAAAGGAAGGCTTGGGTGAGGCTTCCGAGGGATATCTTCTATCATTGTATGCACGCATCTGAGTTCAATTCCTTTTATTATAGAATTCTTGTAGTAAGCTAATCCGACACCTAAATTCGATGAAGGGAGAGAGTAAGGGCCGAACCTATTCTTGTAGCTAAGGAGTTAAGAATTCCCTCGAGGGGGTTGGAGGATAACGATTATTTACTCTGCCCACTTCCTATGCATGCCAATCAATCTTTTGCATGGACATAGATTTCGTTCTAGCTATACTTGACTGCATTGATTGGGATTCTATTTTTTAGAGTCTACTCACACGGACTCTTCGCAGATCTTTGAAAGCTCAGACGGAGAGAATAGACGGAATCCTCGAGGGCTACTTAAGCCACTTTAGTATAAACCAGAAAGACTGGAGCTGTTGGATGTTGCTAGTCTGCTATAACTTGACAACCAAAAAGTTCTGCGTCGAACTTCGGCCCCTTTGAGTTGGCCAATTTTGAAGAGAGAGAGAGTGTTGATTCGATGAGGTGAGGAAATTTCAAAATTAGATTTTAGTAGAGAGAATATGAGAAGTGTTGGTATTGACAAGAATTTATTAAATTTGTTGATGATATTTTGATCACGTTATGAACAAAATGATTATTTAGTTAAATATTTTTAAAAGTTGTCATATATCAAAATCTAGGATAGAAAAATGACATTTTGTTTAATTTCTTCTTGAGAACTTTCATTAAAAATACACGTTCTCTTATCTACTTTTATATTTAGTTTATATTTAATTAGGCTTGATGGCAAAATTGAAATTTAGTAAACTTTAATGCCTATTGTGGACGAAAACCTTGGACAAGGATGAAAAGTGCACCTAAAATAGAATATTGAGAGCTAAAGAGGACGTACAAATGGTTGGAGACCAAAATGCAAGGGAGTTAAAACATGGAGTTGCGTGTGTAATTTGGTCAAATAATACGTTTGCTATAACCACTATTCCACAAAGCCAACATAAGCTTCGTCTAAGTTTGAAGCTCGACCTCAACGCCTCACGCTTCGCTTTCGCGTTTCTCTTATCTTGCTCTCGTCTAGGTCTCGCATAAACTTGAAAAACTTGAAACTCGACCTCCACGCTTAATCACGATTTACGCTTTTTAGAACATTGACTATAACACTGCTTCAAATTTATATTTTGCGTCATTTTGTGTTAATCTAGTTGGGTGACATTATTGGATTACTTTGGCTTCTTTCCATAGCTATACATGTATTACAAAAATTTAGAAAAATAAATTTTATTTACCAGATCAACTTTGATGTTTAACATAATTCGTGTAGAGAACTTACCTACTGAGAAAAATCTCACAAGTCTGAATTCTTTAATCTCTTTTCATTAGATTTCAATCTATTATGGATGTTTAATTGTCCAATCTTTAACAATAATCTACACCTAAAAAAATCTTGTATTTGACAATACAAGAAGGAGTCGATTTTTCCCATCTTGGGACTATGGTTTTTACTTTATTTTGTGCTGGAAAATTATGCTGGGACTTTCGTACATGTATAGATTTTTCTAAGTCTTAATCATAATCTATACTATAACTAAAAGGTCCTAAATTTTTAACAATTTATTAAATGTACAATTAAAAATTTTAAATATATAAATCTATTAAATTAAATAAAAAAGTGAAAAGATGATCTCATTTTTTTTTTTTTTACATTACGTAGATGAAACAAATAAACAACAACTGCATAATAAGAAATAATAATGTACGAGAACACAAGATGAAAAAAATCGAGGCTTGTGTATTCACAATGTTCTTAAAACAGATTCATTCCCTCACCGTAAGTTGTTAAAGAATATTGGACGTCTGTCTCCCAAATACAACGATGAAAGCAACAGCAAGTCAATCTATAATTGTCAAGAATCTCGACAAAATTGGGAACTCTCGACATTGTCGATATTTTAAAATAGGACAAAATCAAACAATTATACAGTGGAAAGAAAATGAAAAAAACATTTACAAAAATTCTTCATATACAAAAAAGTATATATTAGTGAAAAAATTGAATGAATGAGCTATAATATAATACGGGAGGAAAAATAAAGACTTGCAAAAAATGGCAAATGGGCCAATACATGGGAAATGTGAACCAAATTGTAGTTTCCAATTGTGTCAATCAACAATATTCTCACAACATAGATAATCATTGACACTTTTTTTATTTTTGCTTCTTACTTATATTTATGTTGTTCTCATTTATATCGTCAAATCAGACACGCCTAACAAAAAGAGAACATACCCCAACAATAATGTTTATAAGGAGCTACTACTCCAACAAATGTACAATATTATTTTGTCAATCATTACATTTTCTCAAATAAAATCAGTAATTATTATTTTTATTTTTAATAAAATACAGCATACATCATCAATTTCATAAGATTTTATATTAAGGATTCGTCAATCATCAAAAGCTCTTCAATGAGTTCAAGTTACTGTTGATATTACTATGGGTCTCTAACATTTCAACGTTGTAACGATGGGGTCCCTAACATTTGTAAACTAGCACCCGGAGTTCCTAACCTTTCAAACGTTCGTACCTGGGGTTCTTTTTTGACGGAAAACGTCAAAAACTCTGTTAAGTAGTCACGCGCGCCACTTCTGAAGGGTAAATCCGTCTTTACACTACTCAATATCACTAAACCAAACGAGATAACCATTTATTACACAATAAATCCCTTATCTTAACCTCTTGTGCACCCAAAAAATCCACTCACCATCTTCATCTTTTCCTCTTTCCATGGAGCCCAACCTCTGCTACTGTGGATTACCCGCTGAAATGAAGATTTCATAGACAAATATAAACCCAAGAAGAAGATTTATTACATGTAGAAGGAAACGAGTAAGAATGGTCTACATGTTTATTAATTTTTGTGTACGACATTCCACTTTTTCACTTTTGAAAGTGGTTTTATGTTTAATTCTTTTAGGAGGTAGGTGGCTGTAATTATTTTATTTGGTACGATCCACAAATCTGTGAGAGATAGAAGCAAATCATTTCCGGTTTGTTGAGAAATGTCAGTGGCTTGGAGTAAGACATAAAAAATTATGTGGATCGAATAAAAAATTTGGAGATACAAATACAGAATTTGGAGATGCAAAAACAGAATTGGGAGACGCCGACACAGAATTTGGATATTCAGATGAAGAACTTGGAGCTGAAAATGAAGAACTTGAGGTCAAAAGAAGGAAGTTGGAGCCGGTGGGTTTGGGGATTTGTATGTGGGATTGTTGTAATGTTGTTTTTGAAGTGATTAGTTTGTAAAGGATAAATGATCCTGCTTTGTACTTGCTACTTGGTTGAAGTTAATGTAGTGCAACTGGATCCTGCTTGGTACTTGCTATTTGGTTGAAGTTAATGTAGTGCAACTGGATAAAGGACCCTGCTTTGTAGTGTTCTGTATTTGAAGTTTATATTTTTCCGCATTCATCAGTTTAGTAGTGCAACTGGAAACAAACAAATTTAATTGCAATGGGGAACATGAATTACTGTACCAACAAAATCCATAATACAGATGATCAATTAAATCTCCAAAATCATCATTCCATTGCCATCAACAAAGTCATGTCATTACAAAAAATGGAAGTGAAAAGTTGGATGACAAAATACAACTTCCAACTGCAAAAAGTGGCTACTGATGATATGTGGACCCAAAAAAAGAAAAAATAAAACAGACTGTAATCAAGTTCATTGATGGCTGCTTGTTGGGACTGTTGCATCATTAATTTTCTTTCTTTTCAACCTATGTGTCGGCTAGTCTTCGCCCTTGTATTGCACGATCATTTGTTATGACATGTCTGATCGCATTGTTTACAAATCATTTTGATGCCAAATCGTCGTCTGTTTGATGTCGAGGGACGTTGTAGCTCATCGAGCTCTCTTCGCCTTACTTTCTTCGGTCTACTAGCTGTTTTAGTAACACACGGAGACTCCAACGAAAGTTGACCACGACTCTCCCACATATCAGGACTATTCATTAGACTTATCACCAGGGAGTAAGCATTCTGAAATTGCTCATTCTTATAACACGCGTCAACGTAATCGATTATGTCATCCCCCTTTTGAGAAATACCAGCCACAGCATGTTCGCAAGGAAGCCCCGAGATCTTCCATTTCCTGCATGCACACATCCTAGAATTTAAATCCACAGCCACAATTGTTCCAGACACATGAACTACTTGGTACTTGCCTTCACCTGCCCACGTTGCTCGACAATAACGAGATGCAAGCACATTCTTTTGAATTATTTTACCAATCCACGGTCCGATTTCCTGATCCCAACTCTCCACAATTGTTCTTCTTGTAGCAAATCTTTTCATAAGGTAAACCCTAATCCATTCGAGCATTGAAATAATCAGCTTATCCCTAGCTGCCATTATCACACCATTGAAGGACTCACAAATGTTGTTTACCAACAACTCACATTTGCTATGCTCTTTAAATTGTGATTTGCTCCATTGATTTGATGGTTTGTCCGCCAACCATTTGTAAGCTTTGTCATCAATTGCCTTCATTTTCTCCATCTCCGAATTGAATGCGTTAACTGTTATTGCTCTCGCCGCTGCCCACAACAGATTTTTCAGTGCCGTCCCTCGGTGTGTTGCTTTGAAATTGCTTTGTAGATGTCTAACACAGCACCTATGTTCGGACTCTTCACACTTCGACTGTAATGCTTGGACGAGTCCCTTTTGCTTATCAGTCATGAATGTCCACGCTGCAGTATTAAACATCCCAATGTCGTAACACAATAAATCCAAAAACCATTCACAACTCTCTCTATTTTCAGACTCCACAATGGCATATGCAATGGAGAACATGGAATTATCCCCGTCAATACCTACGGCAGTAAGTAACTGACCCTTGAACTCTTCTTTCAAATGACATCCATCCAACCCTATGAATGGTCTACATCCATCCTTGAAGCCTCTTTTACATGCCCCTAGACATATATACAGCATCTTGAAAACATTTCCAGATGCAGACAACTCAACCGTAGTACTTTCATTTGTCTTCTTCAACTCCTCACAATAATCCCACAAGATCTTGTATTGATCTGCTGCATTTCCCTTTATAACTTCGAAGCATCTTTTTTTGGCTCTATAGTATTGGTGTACTGAAACATCCACCATGCAGTCTGACTTAACTGCCTCACTGAAGCTATCGTACCTCTAATCTGGGTTAGATCTAAAACCCCCTTCAAACTTCTTGGACAAATAACTTGAATTGACCCACCTATTTTTAGAAACAACAGCACATGTGTGATTATCCACCAACTTGTTCACCTTAAAACTAAGCTTGTCATCCTGAACATGTGCATATATTTCCCACGGACAGGGATGTTTGCACCTCATCCGAACCCTGGTGGTATCATTTTTTACGTAGTGAATAGGCCTTCCATTTTTGATTGAATATTCAACCAATGCTGCCCTCAGAACTTGCACAGTTTCGAATGTCATTCCTACATTTAATTGGTTATCATTAGTTACTGGACCAATGTATACAAAGCTGTAAATGAATTGAAATGATTCGAAACTTACCCAAAGCAAACTGTGGATCACTCATATCTGTTTTGGGATTGAAGATTGGTTTTCTTACCCTTCTACGGGGTTCATCCGCGTCTTCATCACTGTTTAAACTCTTCAGTTCATCAGATAGACCGTAATCAGAATGGACATTGTCAACTGCTGGTTCATCCCAATTACATTCAATGGGTTCAGTACCTTGCTGAACTGGCTGCTCAGTTGCATGTTCATCTCCCACTGTTTTAAGTCCAGGTTCTTCCAAGTTGAAGTCAATATGGTCTGACTGATCAACTATCGGTTCGTCAGAATTGTTGTCACCTTCGTCTGATTTATTGACTATTGGTTCGTCCCAATTGAAATCAAATATTCATTATATTGGAATGGAGATGTATGCTCATTGCAATGCTCATCTTCTACTCCAGTTGTCACATTTGGTTGACTGACTTGTGGTTCTACTCCAGTCGTCACATCGTATGTTGTTTGATCTTGAACTTCTGGTTCGTCATCCAATTCAGTTATGACAACATGAGATTCAGGTTTGCCCATCCAATTGAAATCCCAATCTTCGTCTGATTCTTCCGATGACATTTCTTTTTCAGAAGATATTTCTTCAACCTCAGTTGCACCGACCAACCGACTAGTGAGTAATGGCTCGAGCAATGTCCCGTCCTCTAGATCTGTTATCACGACTCCTTTTCTCTTCTCTAAATCTGGTTAAGGTATATGCTGATAAAATGTAATAGAGTAATCCCATGGCAAATAATGAGGCACCACTGGTGGTATAAGATACATGTCAACTGTCCTCGTAGGTCCAATATCTTGTAGCATCTCCGCGACATGCTGGTCTGTGGCTAGTCGTATTAACCCATGGGTCAAATTCAGTCTACTCATTCTGTATGCATAACCCATTGGTAAAGGGATCTTCATCACATTCAGCACACGATCCAAAGTGAACGTTGAGAAATAACCCACGTAACAATTGTCAATGTAGTCAACCTTGCCCCCTTTCGTACACGGTGTTGCCATCCTTAGTCAAAAAACTTCCACCATAGAATAATCTTATGGTGAACTGCTTTGTATTGTATTCTCCTGCACATGGGGATATTTAATGCATTAGAATATGAATTAGATACCAAATAGGGACCATTTACAGGAAAAAGGCCAAAAATGAATGCAACTCAACTTTTACAGCACAAACACACTCCAACATATCCACAATGCAAGACCCCACTTTCATTGAAACCAAAATTCTTGTCCCAAATTTAGTCAACAACTAAAAAATAATTGTTCAATGAAGTAGGGACAAACATCTTTTCATTGTCCCCAAATTGAAACCCAAAAAAATATTCTGTCCAGTATCAATTTCCAACCTTACCATAATCAGGTCCAGGGTAGTCTCCACGTAGCATTTTTCCACTACCTGAGGCAACAATGCTATATAAAAACCAAAAAATTCATACAGTTAACACTTGAACTTTAGAATTTTGCAAAATACCAGGGAAAAAAGTGGATAAAGTACATTACCGTATTGCTACTTCACCAACGTGATTTGGTAACTTTAAAATTTGCTTTATATCTTGCGAACACACCTGGTTTGCACGAATTTGTCTTCGGGTAAATAGCACGGAATCAGATTTCAGCGATTTAGGTTTTCCTTCGACCTTATTTTTTCCCAATACATGATTATCTCGTTTGGTTTAGTGGTATTGAGTAGTGTAAAGATGGATTTACCCTTCAGAAGTGGCGCGCATGACTACTTAACAGAGTTTTTGACGTTTTCCGTCAAAAAAGGACCCCAGGTACGAACGTTTGAAAGGTTAGGGACTCCGGGTGCTAGTTTACAAAGGTTAGGGACCCCATCGTTACAACGTTGAAAGGTTAGGGACCCCTGGTGCTATTTATCCATTTTAATTATATCTTTTGTTAAGGGTAAATAGCACTAGGGGTCCCTAACCTTTGGACCTTGTAACGATAGGGTCTCTAACCTTCTATTTTGAACTCCCGAGTCCTTAACCTATGAAACGTTAGCACCTGAAATCATTTTTTGACCAAAACTGTTAGTTTGACCATTAAATGGTCAAAATCTTGTTGAATAGACCAAATTACTCTTAAATTAAATGATAAAAAAAGAAAAGAAAAAGAATAATAAAATAAAAATTGCAACAAAACCCCAACCAACAAAATAAAATATTTCAACTAAACTCCAAATACTTCTTTTCCTCCAAAATACCGCCGCCAACCACCACCCACCGGAACCACCACCCCACCGCCGCTGCCATCCAAAAAATAATTTCAACAACCACAAAACCATCGACAAATACAAGAAAAAGTACATAGATTTCTTGAAAAGCCACATCCAAACCACCAGCAAATACAAGAAAAACCACCCCAAATCAATTTCAGGTTCCGAGTTTGTTGAAATGTTTGTTGGTGTTGGTGCCTCACGAGTTCGTGATCTTTTTAAGAAGGCCAAGGAGAATGCTCCCTGCATTGTATTTGTTGATTAAATCGATGATGTTGGGCGTCAAAGGGGAACTGGAATTGGTGGTGGAAACGATGAAAATGAACAGACCCTCAGCCAGCTTTTGATGGAAATGGATGGTTTTGAAGGGAACACTGGGTTTGTGGATGCTATGGCTCATTTGGGGATCGAGAATGCTGTTAATTGACATTTTGAAAAATGGGTTTCAAGAATGCAATCGGAGTGCTGGGCGCTTTGCCGCCATTGTTGCACACTCTGAGATCGGGACATGGCACGACACGGACCGATGGCTCTGTATCATTTGACATTAGTGCAGAGCAATAGAGCAAAAATTATTAAACTTGGTGCTGTGGGAATGTTGAAGGATCCAGCAGTGGCTGTGCGAATGGTGCTGGTGGTGGTGAACCTAGCGACTTGTGCGGAGGGGCAATCAGATTTGTTGGATGCCAATGCAGTTGAGTGCTTGGTGGGGATGTTAAGGATAGGGAACGAGTCGGGTTCAATGGAGTGCTTGGTGTTGGAGCCGGAGCCGGAGCCAGAGCCGGAGGTGGGAAGAGAGAGATGGTGGGTTGTTTGGAGAAGAAGAAGTGAGTGAGGGGCTTGATTGCAATTTTTTATTTTTTTTCTTTTTCTTTTTAATTTGTAAAGGGTAAAATTGTCTATTTAACAAAATTTTGACCATTTCACGGTCAAACTGACGGATTCTGTCAAAAAAGGACCCCAGGCGCTGACGTTTCATAGGTTAAGGACTCGGGAATTCAAAATAGAAGGTTAAGGACCCCATCGTTACAAGATCCAAAAGTTACGGACCCCTAGTACTATTTACCGAATAATGAGCTCAATTATCAAGTAACTGATTCTACCGATCTTGGCCCATTAATAATAATAACTATTAATTAATTACAAATGTCCAATATTTAAGAATTAATTAATTTCACCCATTTAATCTTCCATTTCTTACCATTTGGGCGTGGCCATTAATTTCCCGATCACAACAGCAAATAACATGGAGACAAACCTATTTAATTTATCAATTAATATTCCACATTTATTAGTTTAAGATTGACATCTAAAAATATATCAAAATAATCTATGAAATTGACAAAACTTTTAAATATCTAGTTGGCATGAAATACAACCCATTTATCTTATATCTCAACTGATTACGAGATTTAGAATATTGTCACTCTCATTTCACCAATCAATTTTTTGTTAGTTGATCGACTTTCAAACCATAATTTCTAGAATCGACACATAAATCAACGATTGTCAAGAACATAAATCAACTATTGTCAGGACATGGTCTCTTACTATCTAAGAGCGTAAATATCTTTCTAATCATTAATCAATCTTCATGTGATTCCTGTAATACTCAATTAGCTAGTGTTGTACTAGCAACTCTAAAGGAGCCACATCTAACACCATCAAAGCATGATGATCCACATATAAGATCCCATAATGTTAAGTTTCCAATAAACTTGTTCAACTATCAAGCAAGTAAACAAATGTTAAAGACAATTTCTACACTAAAAGCAAAGGTTATGGACCATTTGCATCAATTTTCCTAAAAATTAAGATAAATAAAGGGATTTTGATGCAAATGGTCCCTAAGCTTTGCACCCAAGGTGGAAATGGTCCTTAACATTTATTTTTTGACACATAAATCCATAATACGTGATTTGGTGCGTAATTGATCATTGATCAATGAAAAAGACTAATATACCCTTATTTTTAATAAGAGGAAATTGAAGTTGGGTTGTTAACATTTGCAAAGAGTACAAATGGGTCTGATCTTTTATTTTTTTATAAAAAATTAAAGGAAACAAACGATTTTTTTTAATTAACACTTTATTGACCAAATTGATAATATATTAAATTGTTTTGTATATTTTACGAACTACTATAAAATAACTGAAATTTAAGATCATATTTATTAATAAACATGTTAAATAATTTTTTTATTAAATAATTATATTACTTAAAATTTAACTTTTATTTTATCGTACAACATAAACAAAAAAATAACTTTGTTACAAATTTGATGCTCAAATACTTTTATTTAATTTAACTAATCGTTTATTAGTTACAAATATTAGAGTTCCAACTGTATTTTAATTTATTGTTTTATTATCGTTTAAAAATAAACAACACATAACGTGTAAATTATTTTTTATTAATATTTTTATGTTAAATAAAAATATAATAAGATTTGTTCAATGTCATAAAATTATATGTCATTTTGTTATTTATTTAACTTAATTTTTATTCAAGTTTTTCACATCACATCACATATATTTAAAGCACAATAATTTTATATTTTTATCTTATAAAAAATTTAATTCAAACAACTATAATGATACATTTAGTATGTAAAATTAAATATTATTTAATAAATATACACGATCTATTTACACATTTTGTAAAGGTTAGAAATCTAAACACAATTTTCTCTAACTAAAAATAAGGGTATATTTATCTTTTTATATCAAATAAAGACCAATTGTGTACCAAAATACATAAATTATTGACTTCTGTGTCAAAAATAAACGTTATGGACCACTTTCGTACTGAGGGTAAATGTTAGGATTATTTGCACCAATTTCTCAGAAAAAAAAGATGTATATAATTTTTAGGAAAATTTGTAATTTTTGTTCCCAACCTTTCCAATATGTTACTAATATATCCCCAACTAATTTTTATAGCACAAAACATATCAAACCTTTGAATTAATTGTAAATCACGTTCCTAGTGACAGAAAATGATAAATTTGCACTCCTCTTTAAATAAACAAAAATAAAAGAATGTTAAAAACAACAAAAAAAATTACAAAAAAAGTCATATAACTTTTCAAAAAGTACAAAGTATCTTCTTCCTTGCACACACCACCACCACCACCACCACCACCACCACCACCACCACTAATAGGATGAAATAATAAAGAAGAATACAATTTCATGATTCATAGTTCAAAAATTTAAAAACATACATTGAGAAAAATAAAGATTTTCTTAATAATCTTTCAAGAAATTAACGTGAATAGCAAGCTTTCTGTAAGCTTTCTTGACATCGGATTCGGAAGCATCAGTGCGAATCTTAAGAGTCTTTTATGGATTATTCACAACAGAAGATGAATAAATACGTGAAATCTTAAACTCATTTTTCACATTCTTTTTTGAATACTTAAATTGATTCCAAAAATTTGACGCAGAACCACACCCTACAGCAGCAGCTATTAAGGAAATTTTTTTTTCAAGATTTTAAAAACTCACAATGCAAAAACAAGAATCGGTATTTATCTTTATATAAAGTCAAAATGCAATGAAAATAAAAGAAACCCATTTCACCATTTCTAGTTCCAGTGAAAATGTAGTCCATCATGAACTTGATGAATTTATAGTACTAATAGATATTTAATGGTAGATTTAAGAGGATGAAATTTTTTCATCTTAAATTTGTCATTAATGACAGATTGATGGGTTGTGGTGTGTTGGAAGCAGCGTGGAGGAGATGTGGAGGTGATGGGTGTGGTGGTATGAGGTGGGAATGGTGTGTGATGAAGAATATATTTTGTATTTTTTGAAAAGTAATGAATTTTTATTTTTTTTTATAATTTTTAGTGTTTTTTTAGTTTATTTAAAGAGGAGGGCATATATTAGGAACGTGATTTACAATTAACTGAAAGGTTGAGAATGTCTAGTGTTATAAAAAATTGTTGAGGATATATTAGTAACATATTAAAAATGTTTAAGACAAAGATTGTAAACTTTCCATAATTTTAGGTTATTAAAATAGTCTTATTATTTTTTATTTATCATAAAATTGCTAATAAAAATTAATGTACAAATTATGTGTTCATTATTTTCGAATGATAATTAAACGATAAATTAAAATATGAAGAATGTATTTGGAGCTCTAATATTTGTAGTTAATAAATCAATATCTCAATTAAATAAAAGCAATTGAGGTTGAACTTTGTAACAAATTTATTTTTCTTTTCTTTTTTTTTATAACCATAAAATAAAAGTTTTAATTTTAAATAATGTAATTACTTAATAATAAAATTATTAATTTTATTTAACACGTTTGTTAATAATTAATATTATAAGCTTAAATTTTAGTCATTTCATAATATTTCGTAAAGTCTACAAAAAAAAAATTACGTATATTATTAATTTGCTCAATAAAATCTTAATTCAAAAAATAAAAAGAAAAAGAAAAGAACACGTTAGTTTGTTTTAAAGTTTTATAAAAAATAAAGATACCGGCTCCATTTGTACATTTTGTAAATGTTAGGAACTCAACTGTAATTTTTCTTAATTAAAATTAAGGACATATTGATCTTTTTTAATTAAACAAGTATCAATTATGTATCAAAACATATATGTTAAAAACAAAAAATATTATAGACTATTTTGACAATAAGGACAAATGTTAGGGATTATTTACATCAAAATTTCAATTTAAAAAGATTTAGTTACAATATGATTTCTAATAAATTCTTTAGAATTTTAGGTAACCCTAATAATTTGTGAATTTATAAGAATTTCATTAATTATAAAAATTTTAATAGATTTTTTCCTTCGTGCTTTGGTTTTGTTTCTCACTTCAACTTTGACTTTTAACTTCAAAACAACTTGTTTCTTCTTGTTTTCCTTTTCTTTTCTTCATTATATTTCACATTCAAGGTTTCATCATAAAACACACAAATTCAATGAAATCAATAACAATCTAATATGACATACACACCAGAAAAAAGCCTAGAAAGTGAGCCAAGATGAGTGTAAGAACTATACTTATCAATCAAACACCCCAAATTAAAATTTTTGCTAGTCCTCAAACAAAACAAAACAAAACAAAGGTACGATTAAAGCAAAGACAAAAATATCATGCAATTTAATTGAACTTTTTATCAGGAATGCTTCAAAATAGTAGCTGAGTATTTAAGTTAAGGATGACACTGACACACAAGATAAACCTGCATAAAATATGGCCTCCTTGCACATTGCACACGTGCAAATTGAGACAGACCAATGAAAAAAAGTCAACTGTTCTCATCAACTGAGAATATTATTCCAAGTTGCTGGACTAAGCTATCTTATTTCCATTCATCCATTTAATCCACGTTTTGTAAGATCAAGAGTTATTAATTCCACGTTTCTGAATTATGATGATATCTTGTTTCCATTAAGAAATTTCCACCTTTCAAAATATCAATTTATATAATTTAAAAAGTCATTACCTTCTTGATATATAGTGCAAGGATCAGACAGTGGCCAACCACCTATAATTTTGCATCTAACTGCAGAAATAATGGATGCCCCAGGTACCCAAGAATATGACAGAATGCAAGAATTGATGGCTTTTGATAAAACAGAAGCTGGTGTAAAGGGACTAGTAGATGCTGGATTGCAAAATATTCCCAAGATTTTTGTAAGACCAGCTGAGGAACTGGCCGAAGATCTGAATCACAAGAGGGCTCAAATTGAAGTCCCTGTGATTGATTTGGGGGGTCTGGATAAAGCCGACCGGCGTAAACAGATTGCAGAAGAAGTAAGGACTGCATCAGAAGCATGGGGATTTTTCCAGGTGGTGAATCATGGAATACCCTTAAACGTACTTGATGAAATGCTTGATGGAATACAGAAATTTAGTGAGCAGGATGTAGAGGAGAAAAAGAAGTACTACACGAGGGATAATATGAGAAGGGTGAGATTTAACAGCAATTATGATTTGTTCAGATCAAGGACTGCTAACTGGAGGGACACATTGACTATTTCATTTTCAGATCCTGATAAAAGTGATTCCATGGAATTCCCAGATTCATGCAGGTATATATTTCCATGGCAGCCTACCTCCCAAACCCCCCCCCCCCCTCCCTCCCTATCCCACACCCTGTTGTAGAAACTAATCATACTGTTCACTTATTCCTTTGAGGCTGTTTTTTGGGATAAAATAGGTGTGAGTTCTTTTCTACACTTTTTCAACCTGCAACAAGAAGTACAGGTAGCTCTTACATTAAGGATGAACTCCTAAAAATTTGTGTATGTGATAGCGATTTTGTGTCTTAAATAATTCCGCAAGTGCACGAATCGCTCAAGTAGTAAATGGATGTTGAGTCCAAGTATCGATCCCACGAGGATTTAGATAATTCAATTTAATCACGCTAATCTTAACCGAATCTAATGAACTTTGAAAGATTTTGTGTTTTATAACTAAATGAAAGAGTAAAATAAAAACAGTTAAACAACTATTGCTCAAATTAATGAAGGATTAAGATTGACTAAAGATTAATTTAACTTTTAAAAAGGGAAAAGCACTAGAATTTCGAATCCACTTGTAGTTGTTATTTCTTCTATCTTGATTCTTGGTCTTGACAAATTAATTCAGTTATGAAGATCAATATTTCTAGATTGTTCAACAGTTTCTCTCGAATAAAGTTAAACCTATTCATATGCATTACTCGACTATATTTCTATGACGAATGCGAATACAAATGAAAGCATTAAATTTTTATGGATAATTAAAGATTACCTAAAGCATAGCGGTATATTTCTATTCCCTATCGGACTTTAAGATAATTAAAATAGCGTCTAGTATGCTTTCGACTTTTTGATAGTAAAACACACCACAACAATCATACAATTACTATGTATATAATTGTAGATGCAAACAAATCAAAATTAATTATTCAAAACTATATTGAAGTAAAGTGTCAAAAACCAAGTCTCAAGATAAAAGAATTTAAACGACAAGTTTCATCGTAATTCTAGCGCTAATTAAACTAGCCTAGCATACTAATAATAAGAAAATAAGAAGGGGAAGAACACATGTAATTCATCACCCGGAAAAGAAGAAGACTTGAAAGAATAATTGCCCGTTGTTGATCTTCGTTCAATTCTTCAAAGAAGCAGTCTTGATCTCCGTTTAATGCCTTCGTCCATGTTTTTCTCCCAAAAACTCAACTACCTATTATGAGTTAATAACTCATATATATACTACCCTAATGTTGCCCTAGAATATGCCAAAAAATATCCAGAAATCGTGGGCCAAAAGTTATCAAAAGAGGAAAAAAAATCTCGCAGCAGCCAAATTTAGCCTGGGCGATCCATTCCCAGGCGATCGCCCAGGGATCTGGTTTTCATTCTGCTTTAGTTTAACCCGGCTGGGCGCTCGCCCAGCTATAAGTTGGGCGATCGCCCAGCTCACAATTTCCAATTGTGTTGTTTTGATCCTCTAACTTTTTATAGTTTGTAATTTGGTCCTTCAACTTTTGATAATCTCCAATGTGATCCTTCATCTTTCAATTTATACCTCTTTTCATCCATTCTTCTCCAATTTTTCACAGACGGGTCCAAAACTGAAATGTAAAGAATAATGTACCGAATTAAGTAGAAAATTACTAAAATAACGAATTAAAAGCTTAGTTTAAGGACTCGAATAAGTGCACAAAACGCACTTATCAGTATGCACTTTGTGTGTTTCTGATTTTTCATTTTGCTTCTTATTGCTCTGCTACTTGATTAAAATGAATGTTATATCTTCCTAAACCCCCTTTTTAACATGAGCATCAAATATCATATTGTTAACTCGGAAGAATCTGTTCCGGTGGATCTTTTGTCTTTGCACATTCGTTAGAATATTCAATGCACATGACTTGCATAGTTAGCATACTAGCACCTTGTGCATGTTTGGTATACATTACTGGAGAGAAGGGACAAACAAGATTTTAATCTTTTTTTTTCTTCTTTTATACTATATAGCGCTATCCAATCCTCTTCACCAAATGTACCCTTAATTTTCCTATATGCACATTAGGAAATTGATTTGCCTGGTTACCTTATATTCACAGGGAATCTGCTGTAGAGTACTCAAAACATGTCGAAAAATTGGGAAATATTCTATTTGAAATTTTGTCGGAGGCTCTTGGACTTGACTCTGAGCACCTAAGAAACATGAAGTGCTCTAAAGGACACCGCATCCACTGTCACTATTATCCAGCATGCCCTGAGCCAGAACTGACTCTGGGAATCACAAAGCATACAGATCCTGGATTCCTCACCATTGTTCTACAAAATCAAATTGGCCTTCAGATTTTCTTCCAAAACCAATGGGTCGACGTTCGACCCATTCCAGGAGGGCTAGTAATTAACATTGGGGATCTTCTCCAGGTATATATATCGAAGTTTCAGTTTAGCCACATAACTATTTTTTTGTTCCAACTTAGTTGGCTACGTTTCATTTTATATTTCAGTTACCTCATCAAACTAACTGAGAAAATCTTGACCGTGTTATATGGAAAAGCTGATGTTGAATTGAAAACCACTAAGTTTATTAGTTTAAATGTTCATATCTGCAAGTCGCTTAAAGTTTACTGACCCGATTGAAATCTTTTGTACATGCATCGCATGCTTTTCCTCGAGGTGTTGCTCATTTCCAATTTACTCAAGTTTTTTCCTTGATAACTTTTGGTATAGATGGTATCAAATGGCAAATTCAGAAGCAATATCCATAGAGTGCTTGTTGATCGTCTCACACCAAGAATTTCTGTGGCATGCTTTTTCTCGGGACCTCTAGGCATGGAAAACATTTCTTACGGCCCCATTAAAGAGTTGACATCAGAAGAAAATCCACCCATATACAAAGAGGTACTATTAAGTGATTATCTAATGAAGTTTATGACTAGTGGTCTTCTTGAGAATTATCTTCTCAATTATTTCAAAGCATGAAGATGGGAAGAGTTGAGCTTTCTGAGCTGCACTTGTGAATGACCTGTTTCAAGAGACAGAGAGACAAATATTGTGAATTATGAATTATGTAATTTTCCTGTCACATGAGAATTGCTATTTTATGTAATTTACTATAGATATTTGATGTTTGTGTTCAACAAATGCATGATAATGTATGTTTATTTTATATAATGCAACCGAACAAGCATGTAGTGTTGGGAATAAATGTTTCAAGGTTCGGCTTTATGTTTCCTTCAAAGTGTCATCTCCTTTTTTCTATGTTTTTAATAAATTGGCCTAGTGCCGAACAACAAAATCTCTAAAAATACGTGGTAGACGTTCAACATGTAGTCTCACGATCAAGTAGATCACATATATTACTCATGAATCACTCATCAAATTAGGAGTTACTATATCGATGTTCACTGGAACTGTCAACTTTTTAAGTTGGAAAAGCAAGAAACGATCCATTAATGTTGTAGAGTGATGGAGTTCAAATTTGATATTTAACTAGGACATTGAGATTGAAAAGCTTGATTTATTTCAAGTCAATACAGAATTAGTATGGAACTCATTTTTCTTTAAAGTTAGATTATCAAGAAACATGGACTAGGCTTGGAGGTAACCCGAAATCAGTATAATCTTACTTCGGCATTAATTAAATTTTGTTGGTTGTGACAAATTTAAACAATGACATCTTTTTCTTAACAGTGTAATTGTGCAGGGCATATAGGGGGTATGTTGAGCCACAATCATATAAGCCATTACTTTCAGTAAATATCACATATTGAACCTTGGATATAAATTAGTGAATCCACGACATGCTGTCCTATTTACAACCCTGGTCGGGCCACAAAGCTGCCCATTGACTCCAAGATGTCTACCAAAGGGTCAATGGTTATGGGCTACAATGTGAGGGGATTTACACTATTCACACAATTCCCATTTCTTTATACTTCTCCACATTAACTCTAAACCTAGTTAGCGACTAGTGATAGTATCATAGTGGTTTTAGGTAAGTGACGATGAAATTGTGTCCATTTCTTCTACTACAAGGGGATCGAGATCATTGAAGTGCAAAAGTTATCATATTGACTTATCCCATCCATGATACAATAATCCATCTATAATGTTGTATCATTCGAAGTTCTGTTAAGAAAGTCAATAAAATTCCAATATCTATGGGATTGATTTGTATTATATAAGGTGTAGAATTATACTTTCCCGTTTGTATTTATTTTGCTTAGAATAGTTTAGCTTAATTATAGAAAGTTTTTGGTATAAATTCGTAGCTTCTGTTTCAATGAAATTATTCAAACCAAAATATTTTTCTCTTCATTTCTTTACATGGTATCAGAGCAAGGGAACGACTCCCATGTTTCCTTCTCTCTTCTTTCTTTCATTTTTTCATCATGATGAACGAAAAACCTTCGAATGGAGGCAGGCTAGATGCCTCTAATCCTTATTCTCTCCATCATTCCGATCATTCTGGAATGATACTCGTTTCCAAACCCCTCAATGGGGAGAATTATTTGACCTGGCATAGAGCCATGGTCATCTCTTTGAACGCCAAGTCTAAACTGGGCTTCGTAGATGGAACAACCATAGCACCGCCAGCTGCAACCAAACCAGAAGACTATACTTCTTAGAAAAAATACAATGATATGGTTCTATCCTGGATCCTTAATTCGCTCACCTCAGACATTGCTGACAGCGTCATTTGTTTCCACCATTGCTCAAGAGGTATGGGAAGACCTTCGGGTTGTTCTTGTGGTACTGATCATAAGAGACGCAAATTGAAACAATTTCTCATGGGACTTAACGAGTCTTATGGTGATATCCGATGACATATCCTCTTGATGAGTCCACTACCCGACTTTGTCCAAGCTTATTCTTTCCTTGTTCAGGAAGAAAAGCAGCGAAGTATATGCGCTGCTCGTGAGACTACAGAGATCTCTGCCATGGATGTTCGAAGGAATGATCCTGTTGCTCTGGCCGTTCAACATAAGCAAGGCTCTTTCTCTCGTTCTTATTCATCTAATCGCAAACATCTGCATTGCTCTTACTGTGATCGGGACCATCATTTGCGAGAAACTTGTTAGAAGTTACATGGATTTCCTCCTGACATCCAAAACATGCATCAAACAAGTCTAATAAAGGAAGCACTCATCCTAAACACAACAATGACCATCAGTCTTGGATTAATAATGTCAAGGATAGTCCAGCAATACCAGAAATTCAATCAGTGACAAATGGTCTCTCTGATTTCCAAGTTCAGCAAATAATATCTATTATGAATGGTAAAAGGACATCTCCATCTACCAATCCAAAGGCAAATATTGCTAGTACTTCTACAAGTTTGTCTCAATCTCAGTTGATCGTCGATAGTGGTGCCACTGACCACATTATTTCTTTTCCAAATCTTCTTGTTGATAGTAGAGAAAATACTACTTTACCACCCAAGTGGAGAACAGGCTCCTATTGTATCAATTGGAAATTTACCGTTAAATTTTGTTATTTCTTTAAAAAATGTACTTGGTGTGCCATCTTGTAAGGTGGATTTAATGTCTATGAGCCAAGTAACGAGGGATCTCAATTGTTCTGTAACTTTTTTTTCCTAAATGGTGCATTTTGCAGGATTTGATGAAGAAGACGACGATTGGTTTGGGTAAACAACAAGACTCTATTACTTGGTCATTGCGGACAAACCATTAAATAAATCCGCCGCTGCTATTATCACCAATTCATCCTCCACACACTTATGACATCAACGGATGGGTCATTTATCTTTCTCTAGATTAGATTTTATGGCAAAACATTTGTTAAATTTTCCTTTCAAGTTCGATAATGCTTGTGAAGTTTGTGCCCTTGCAAAACAAACTCGTCTCTCTTTTTCTACTAGTACTATTTCAATTGTTAAACCTTTTGAATTAATTCATTGCGATATTTGGGGTCCTTACAAAGTACCTTCTATTTTTGGTGCTAAATATTTTTTAACTATTGTGGATGACTATTCTCATTTTACATGGGTATTTTCCATGCATCATAAAAGTGAAACACAACATTTACTTGTCAATTTTTTCTCTTACGTCCAAACTCAATTCCATACTCCTATAGCTAACATTCGGGTTGATAATGGACGAGAATTTTTTCTCTAAAGGATTTCTTTAAACAAAAAGGCACAATTTATCAACACACTTGTGTCTATACCCCCAACAAAATAGGATTGTTGAGCGTAAACATAGACATATTCTTGAGTCCGCCCGAGCCCTACGCTTTCAAGCTCACCTACCATTATATTTTTGGGCAGAATGTGTTTTCACTGCTGTCCATTTTATTAATCGTTTACCTACACCACTCCTTTCTCGCCAAACTCATTTTCAACGACTTTATGAAAAAAATCCTTCTTATTCTCATCTAAGGGTTTTTGGGTGTCTCGCTTATGCTACTGATGTTCATGTTTCCTATAAATTTGCTCCCCGTGCCAAAAGATGTATTTTTGTTGGTTATTCGGCCAGTCAAAAGGCTTACAAACTTTATGACATTGACACTTACGAAATATTCACTAGTCGTGACGTCATTTTTCATGAAAATATTTTTCCCTATAAGTCAATTCCTTATACTTCCCTAGATCAAGCTCCCGTCATTCCTATTGTAGTTTCCGATACTTCCTTTCTAGAACCTGTTCCAATTATTCCACAAACACAACCACCAACACCTCCTTTAGACACCACTCCACTCACTTCCAACAGCCCTCCGCCTACCCATGCCTTGCGCCGTTCTCAAAGATCTCATGCCCCACTTGCAGCTTTGCGTGATTTTATTTGCAACCATGTGACGTCTCCCAAATCATCGTCGCTTTCATCATCTGGTCCAAAAAAAGGTACACGGTATCCTCTATGTAATTTTCTCTCTTATCATCATTACTCACCCCGACATCGATCCTTTATTGCTACTATCAGTCAGGACATTAAACCTATATCTTATGATGAAGTAGCATCTCATCCCCACTGGAAAGAAGCAATGCAATCTGAATTGGCCACTTTAGAAGCCAATCACACTTGGTCTCTTTTTTCTCTTCCTCCTGACAAGAAGTCTATAGATTGTCGTTGGGTTTACAAAGTCAAGTATAACTCTGATCGTACCCTTGAGCGCTACAAAGTTCGTTTGGTGGCAAAAGGTTACACCTAACTTGAAAGTGTGGATTACCATGACACTTTTTCTCCCACTGCTAAAATGATTATTGTCCGTTGTTTATTAGCTTTGGCAGCTGCTCTATCAACTTGATGTCCATAATGCTTTTCTTCATGGTGATCTTCATGAAGAAATTTATATGTCTCCACCTCCTAGTCTTCAACGACAGGGGAAGAACCTTGTATGTCATCTCAACAAGTCATTATATGGTTTAAAGCAAGTATCTCGTCAATGGTTTGCCAAATTCTCTACAACTATTCAAGATACTGGATTTGTTCAATCCAAAGCCGATTATTTATTGTTCACATGTCGAAAAGGCAAATCTTTTACAACTTTATTGATATATGTTGATGACATTCTTATTACAGGCAATGATCTAATTGCCGTATCTGCTCTCAAGCACTTTCTAAATATTCATTTTTGGATTAAAGATTTGGGCGATTTAACATTCTTTCTAGGCATTGAAGTCTCTCGGTCAAAGAAAGGTATTTCCATTTCGCAACGAAAATACACTTTCGAAATATTAAAGGATGGTGGTCTCTTGGGAGCTAAAGCTGTGATCTTTCCCATAGAGCAAAAGTTAAAACTCTCAGATGAAGGAGAATTACTTAGAGATCCATCTCAATATAGGCGGCTTGTTGGACGCCTCATATATTTGACAATTACTTGACCGGATATTACTTATTCGGTTCATGTGCTGAGCAGATTCATGCATGCACCACGCATACCACATATGGAGGCTACCTTACGGGTACTACATTACTTGAAAAATAATTCAAGACAAGACTTGTTTTTCTCTTCTCAGAATGATCTATCTCTACAAGCTTTTTGTGATTCAGATTGGGCAGGATGTCCAATCTCTCGTAAATCCACCACAGGCTATTGTGTCTTTTTGGGATCTTCTCTTATTTCTTGGAGAACAAAGATGCAGAAAACTGTATCTCTTTCTTCAGCTGAAGTCGAATATTGTGCAATGACAGGTACTTGCTGTGAATTAACTTGGTTACGCTCATTGTTGAAAGATTTACGAATATTACATCCGAAACCAGCATTGTTATATTGCGACAATAAATCAGCCTTGCACATAGAAGCAAATCTTGTTTTTCATGAGAGGACCAGACATATAGAGATGGATTGTCACTTCATTCGCGATAAAATTCGAGATGGTTCAATTGTAACAAAATATGTTTCTTCAACTAACCAGCTTGCAGACGTCTTCACGAAGCCATTGGGAAAGGAACCATTCTAAAAAATAATACACAAGTTGCGAATTCTTGATATTCACTCTCCAACTTGAGGGGGAGTGTTAAGAAAGTCGATAAAATCTCACTATCTATGAGATTGATTTGTATTATATTAGGTGTAGAGTTATACTTTTTCGTTTATATTTATTTTGCTTAGAATAGTTTAGCTTAATTATAGAAAGTTTCTTGTATAAATTCGTAGCTTCTGTTTCAATAAAATTATTCAAACCAAAATATTTTTCTCTTCCTTTCTTTACAAGTTCCACTAAAAAAATCCCTCTCATGATCAAATATACTTTAGATACGTTATGAGAATATGTGAAGTTGTATGGTCGAATAATTGGTGAAAAATTGTGGTATTTGTGTATCTTTGAACCAATGTAGAATTTAATAAGAAATAATATTTGATGATATCAAGTTCTCTACAATTATTGTCCATCATCTCCACGTTCTTCATCATAATATCTATTATCTGCTTTCTTGAAAATAACGAAAACTATATCACTTTCTCTTGTTTGGAAGTTCAGTACAAAATACAAGGATTCGTGGGCCAAAGTATGGCAGGATTGCATAACACGAACCACCATTTTTTTTTAACATTGTGTTCATGTTTATGTTTTGCATTGTTGTAGGACTTAATACTGAACGATGTTAGAAACACTCGAATGATCTGAACAAAATACGTTGGACTGTACAAATCATTAATATTATAATATTACGTATGACCCTTTGAAATATTTCCGATATATATATATATATATATATATATATATATATATATATATATATATATAATTTCTGGAGTTTGGCGTTACAAGGATGTTACACTATTTACCCAACTGCCATTTATTTATACTACTCCACGTGTAACTCCAAATCTTAGGTAACAACTAGTGGTAGTATCATAAGTGACGATTTAAATCATGTTCATTTCTTCCACAACAAGGGGGTTGGGGGGTTGAGATAATTGTAGGTGCAATATTTATCACCTTGATTCATTCTTTTTAGGATACAACAATCTACCTACAATGTTATATAGTTTAAAGTTTCACAAAAATAATTCATTCTCATGATCAAATACAAATATACTATAGATATGTTGTGAGAATATGTAAAGTTGTATTGTATAGAAATTGGAGAAAAACGTGGTATTTGTATATCTTTGATCCCCAATAAAATTCAATAATAATATCCAATGATCTCATGTTCTCTCACCAACTACTATCCATCATTTACACATTCTTAATGATAATATCTACTATGCTTTTGTTGAAAATGATGAAACACTCTCTCACTTTCTCCCTAATAAGATCATCTGCAAAATGTGAATTTTGCTGCTTTGACTTTTCTTCTTCCCATAACCAAAAGTAGAATAATATTTTACACAATTTAATCAACATTTATAGAGTGTTTTTCATTCCTACTCATAATAAAAAAGAACATACGTCAATATTTACTATTTTAAAAAAATATCATTTCTTCAAGTATTTCATTCTCAATTATGTTTCTCTTCATTATTCACTATTGATCTTTAAATCTCTCTTTTCCAACCGTGTTCATCTTCATTATTCATCACCTGTCATTCACCAACTTCTATCAATTTTTATTTTTTATCTTCAACGCGAATAAGTTTTTATCCTATCCACCAAATTTTTATTTTTCTACAATCGAATTTCACATGGTAAACAATATACTAATATTATCAAATACAACATCTCTTAAACAAAGAGTGTTAATGAGGTATTTTAACATTATAAAATTTTAATTAAGTGCATGTTCGATTGCCTGTTTTTCAAGTCTAAAATCCATTTTTTGCTTGTTTGGTGGGCCATTGTTTAGAATAAACAAATGGGTAATTATATTCAAACTACACTTTTTATTATTCACACCATATTTTAATTGCAATAATGGTCTCCCAACATTTGATATTTAGATATTTATGTCTCTAATTTTTTTTTATCATATTTTTATCATTAACTTTTATTTAGTTTTACATTTTGCCTCCAATGAAAATTTTTGTCTAAAAATTATGCTAATGTGCATTGAAATGAGAGAAAAATATTGTCAAATTCACGTATTTTTTATTTATTTTAATTATGTAAAAATATTAGAGGCAAAAAAAAAAATTACGCTCTCCTAATTAATTTTTTGGACAAAATCATCATCAAAGACAAATATAAGACATGCAAATTAATAGGTTAATGATAAAACTTTGTTAAAAAAAAGGGTAAATATCACTAGGGGTCCCTAACCTTTGAACGTTGTAACGATGGGGTCCTTAACCTTTGTTCACTAGCAGCCGGAGTCCCTAACCTTTCAAACGTACGTAGCGGGGGTCCTTTTTTGACGGAAAATGTCAAAAAATCTGTTAACTCCTCACGCGCCCCATTTCTGAAGGGTAAAATTGTCCAACACTGTTTACTCTTCTTCTTCCTCCCCTTTGATCAAATCAAATCATTTTGACATGAATCTACTACAAATTGAATCTCATATATCTTCAATCAAAGAAAAAAATAAATTGAATCTGGTGGTACAGCCACCAGTTGGAGTTTGGTGGTGGAAGCTGAAGGCGGCGGAGTTTGGTGGCTGAAGAACGGCGGAGTTTGGCGGTGGAAGCTGGAGGCTGCGGAGTTTGGTGGTTTTAAAGAACGGCAGAGTTTGGTGGTTGAAGAACGGCGGAGTTTGGTGGTGGAAGCTGGAGGCGGCAGAGTTTGGTGGTGGAATCTGGAGGCGGCAAAGTTTGGTGGAGGCACAGTGGACAAAGCTATTGTTGAAGGTCTATTGCAGCACCAGTTGTCAAAGAATTTACCCAAATCCATGAACAAAACACATTACCCAATGTCAAAGATCCAAGCATCCTTCTCGTCGCCTGAAAGCTCTACTGTCTTAGCATATGCCAAGAAATCGTCAGCCACGGCCTTTGAATCCGCCGAGTACTTGTCGCCGGTCATGTATTCCTTCACATATCCCACACACCTCACCGGAACTTGGGTCCAAATCCCGGCATCATTTGTCTCCATTGTGAACCTCCAGCTCTCGTAGTACAAGGCCGCCGCAGAACCAGTTGAATAAATTCTTCTTTTTCATGTTCTGTTTGGTGGAAAATGCAAATTTTGATGAGTTATTGAGGAATTATGTTACTGAAAATTGAGATGGTAGACTTGGATGATAGGGCTCCCAGTTGATCAGATGGGAGGAAGAAGAAGAGTTAACAGTGTTGGACAATTTTACCCTTCAGAAATGGAGCGCGTGAGGAGTTAACAGATTATTTAACATTTTCCGTCAAAAAAGGACTCCCGCTACGTACGTTTGAAAGGTTAGGGACTCCGGCTGCTAGTAAACAAAGGTTAAGGACCCCATCGTTACAACGTTCAAAGGTTAGGGACCCCTAGTGATATTTACCCTAAAAAAAATTATAGTCATAAATGCAAAAGTAACAAATAGTTGGAGACTTTCATTACAATTAAAATGTAGTGTACTTAACAAATAATGTTGTGGTAATATAATTACCCAAAACAAATTGAAGGCATTAAATACTCAACATTAATGTGACATGACATTTATTTCAATCCCCAAAATACCCTTAGACATCAAAAATTTCTTCAATTGTTTTCTCCAACAAAGGGCATTTATGTCATTACGAAAATATATGATGATGTCATTGGAGACAAAAGTTTTTTTGGCAGAATTTTTTATTTAAATTGGGCCCCACATAAAGCAAGAAAAAATGGATTTTTTTGTAAAAATCCAAACCGAACATGCTCTAAAATAAGTTCTTAGAAGAAAAGGATAAAATTTGCTTCCCTTCCCCACTCCTAGCCTTCCAAGATAAACCTCCACAAAATATAGCCTCCTTGAACATGTGCAAATTGAGACAAACAGAAACTCTATTTCCATTGAAACATTTAATCCACGTTTAATAATATCAAGTATTATTAATTCCAAGTTGCTGAATTATACTATCTTGTTTTCATTAGGAAATTTCCACCTTTTGCAATATCGTATTATATATTGATATGTATCCAGTTTCAATATCAAGAATTATATGTAATTTAAAAAGTCATTACCTTCTTGATCTATAGTGCAAGGATCAAACAGTTGCCAACCACCCATAATTTTGCACCTAATGGCAGAAATAATAGATGCCTCAGGTGCCCAAGACTATGACAGAATGCAAGACTTGAAGGATTTTGATAAAACAGAAGCTGGTGTAAAGGGACTAGTAGATACTGGATTGCAAAAAATCCCCAAGATTTTTGTAAAACCAGCTGAGGAACTGGCTGAAGATTTGAAACACAAGAGGGCTCAAATTGAAGTTCCTGTGATTGATTTGGGTGGTCTGGAGAAAGCCGACCGGCGTAAACAGATTGTAGAAGAAGTAAGGACTGCATCAGAAACATGGGGATTTTTCCAGGTGGTCAATCATGGGATATCCTTAAATGTGCTCGATGAAATGCTTGATGGAATACAAAAATTTAATGAGCAGGGTGTTGAAGAGAAAAAGAAATACTACACGCGAGATAATATGAGAAGGGTGAGATTTAACAGCAATTATGATTTGTTCAGATCAAGGACTGCTAGCTGGAGGGACACATTGAATATTTCATTTTCAGATCCTGATCAAAATGATTCCGAGGAATTGCCAGCTTTATGTAGGTATGTGCTTAATTTTATGGCAGCTATGCTCCCCCCTCCCAAATGAGACTTCTTATGCTACACTTGATGCGAAGTTTAGATCTAGACCTAAAAGGGGTTGAATGCATAATGCATTGTATACGTTCAATTTGAACTTTTTCATGCATGTGTTATTGCTATAGAATCTTCAGGATTATATCTCTTACTTGTGGTTCATGAATCCTTTTCAGGCTTGACGTTATTAGATATTGTTTCATTTTGTAGTAAAGAAAGTTATTTCCAAACCAAAATTCGTGAAAAATAAACCCTATTTTTCTTTATGCTTAAGAATTGCTTCTTTGCTTGCCTATTTGATTCAAATGAAAACGCTATCTTCCTGAACTGCCTTTCTAATACATGAGCTGCTAATACCAAACTATTATTCAGAAAAATATGTGCGTAATCTTTTGTCTTTGCGCAAATGTGAGGAAATTCAATGCAGATAAAGTTAGCATAACCAGTTCACTTAACTTGCTATTTGCACGAAGCAAGTTGATTTGCCTGTTTATACATTTAGCACATGTTTGAATTGTAGTACTGGATAGCAGTCAACAATACAGTGGGTTGGATGAGAATTTAGATTCTTTTTACTTAATACGATTTATTACTATGCAATCCACCTTACCAAACAAGTCATTAATTCACAGGAAGTCAACTGTAGAATACTCAAAACATGTCTGGGAATTGGGAAATATTCTGTTTGGATTATTATCAGAGGCGCTTGGACTCAAACCTGAGCAACTACGAAACATGGACTGCTCTAAAGGGCAACGCCTTACCTGTCACTATTATCCAGCATGCCCTGAGCCAGAACTCGCTCTGGGAATTGCAAAACATTCAGATCCTGGATTTCTCACCGTTCTTCTACAAAATCAAATCAACGGCCTCCAGATTTTCTTCCAAAACCAATGGGTTGATGTTCAACCCATTCGTGGAGCATTAGTAATTAATATTGGGGATCTTCTCCAGGTATACATATGTGCATACATACATACATACATACATACATACATACACACATACATATATTGTTAGACTGTCTGAAGCGTAATTATTCAACGTATCTATCCCCATGAACACAGATCAACCTTTGTATTGAGGTTGACGAGTGTGGGGTAGCCCTCACATTGAGGGTGTACCACCATGAATATATGTGTTTGCTCGTGTTCGTTTCAGATTTTGTTTTGCCTGATTCCTGGGTCATTTTTACTTAAGATTTTTCTCGGTTAACTTTTGGCATATAGTTGGTATCCAATGGAAAATTCAGAAGCAATAAGCATAGAGTGGTTGCCAATCGTCTCGGGCCAAGAATTTCTGTGGCATGCTTTTTCTCTGGACCTATAAACATGGATAAGGTTTTTTATGGCCCCATTGAAGAGTTGATATCAGAAGAAAATCCTCCCATATACAAAGAGGTCCTGTTGAGTGATTATTTAATGAAGTTTATTGCTGCTGGACTTGATGACAATTTTCTTGTTAATTATTTCAAGGAATGAAGATAGCAAGGGAAGAGGCATTGTTTCTTCACCTGCACTTGTGAATGACCTGTTTTCAGAGAGTGCAGCTTGTGAAAATTGCTGAAAATGTAATTGTCCTGTCACATGATAATTGCTATTTTAGGTAATTAACTATAGAGATTTGAAGTTTGTGTTGAATAAAAGCATGATAATGTGTATTTCTTTGTTATAATGCAACAATGTATAATTAACAATAACTGAAGTTGACAATATTGTTGGATTTCAAGTCAGCCAAGATTATGTGGATATTTCAGTAAAATTGAATAAGATTTTGAACTTTTTGATCGCTCCAAATTTTTAAGAAACAAAATTTAGATCGCTGTTATACAGAAAATGCAGTTATATTCTTTATAGCGAGAGGTATACGTAAATAGACTATGTTTGCAACACAAAAGAGTACATATTACATATTATACAACTTATGTTTATTATGGAATGGCATCACTTCTGCATTTTTGCTTTGTAGAAATTGCTAGCCTTTTAACTTGAAATCCTCAAGGCCAGATTTATCAATAGCTCTGGAATAAAACTTGGTGACATATTCACTTACTGTAAATTCTTTGTATAGAGGGGGATTTTCTTCTGATATCAACTCTTTGATTGGACCATAAATCTTCGGAGGTACAGCAACACCGGTGAAGAAGCACGCCACAGAAATTCTTGCTCCGACTCGGTTGGCAAGAACTCTATGCTCTGCGCTTTTGAACTCATCATTTGATGTCATCTGCACAAAAATATATATGAAGGATCAATGAAAATAATGAATAAAATTTGAATCCCTTTTAAGGCATAAACTACTCTTGTACAGTTTTCCCGGGATTCACGGGAATGTGAAATGCTACAGTGATGGGTTAATGAGTGAAATTGAAACCCCTTTCAGGCATAAACTAACCTGAAGGAGGTTGCCAATATTAACTACAAAACTCCCAGACACAGGTGGGACATCAACCCAGTGGTTATCCCGCAAGACTTGGAGGCCACCAATTTGGTCTTGCAGAAGAATAGTTAAGAATGGAGGGTCAGTGTGCTTGCTTGTTCCCAATGTCAGGTTCGGTTCTGGGCATGCTGGGTAGTAATGGCAAACTAAAGCTCGACCTCTGCCACATTCCAGGGTGCCTCCTAGATGTTCGGGTTTCAAGCCAAGAGCTTCTGATAATAACTTGAACACAACTTCTCCCAGCTTTGTAACTTGATTGATATACTCCATAATTGCACTTCTGGTAATGAGTTAATAAATATAACAATTAGACATAACCTGCCATGAGCTGCTTGGCGATAACGAATGTCAATAGAAAACTATTTGACTGGTCAGGAAACTAAGTCCTGCTAGACCAATGAGCTGGGAATTAAGCTAGCTTAGAGATGTACAGACAGATGATGCTAAGGTATCATGCTCGACATGCACCTGGTTATTTAAACAATAGTATATATGCTCGCTAATTGTCAGACATACCAAAGTTTCTAGTTGGAAGAGAAATTTTTGAACTCTGTACTAATTTATTTGTTTTCTATTTAACGATAAGACAAAGTAATAATAATTCCATTATTCAACTTTATTTTTGCAATTTGAAGGACCAAGTATAGATGACCTCAGGGTTAATAATCTCGACATCTAAAATCTGTTTTTAACCCTGTCAGTAGTGTAAAAGTATTATGATAGCATCTAAGAAAAATATTGAGTGATGATCGACAGACAGAAGTACCGGAATAATTCCAATTCTTCCAAGAGCAGGATTATGTGACAAACTGCTGGACTCTGTCGAGCCAGTCGAGTCTAATTATCATACCGTATTCTATAAATGTATCAAGTTGCTATAATATTCCTACTATATAATAAAATGACCTTTTAGGATGTCGATTTTATGTGGGTGAGAAGCGTGAATAATCTTGTTTCCATGCATGGATAGGTCATGAAGTTCAACAAAATAATAGTTATACCTGCAAATTGAGGGCAATTCATGAGGTTCAACATGATAGGAGAACATCATAGAAATGGTCAGTGTGTCCCTCCAATTAGCTGCACGTGATGTATACAGATCCACATTGCTACCATATATCACCTTCTTCGTCTGATCACGAGAATAATACTCTTTCTTTACCTCAGCATCTTGTTCATGAAACCTGCGAATTCCATTGAGCATACCATCTAAAACACTAAGGGGGATTCCATGATTCACCAATTGGAAAAAGCCCCATTCTTTTGATGCTTGTCTCACTTCATCAATGATCTTCTTACTCCGATTAAGCGATTCAATCCTCGTGAAATCTATTACTGGAACCTGTAAATTATTCCGGCCATATTTCAATTCCTCAGCAAGCTCATCAGGTGGCCTGATGAATATTTTGGGGATATTGACAATCCCGGAATCAACTAATCCTTTAACACCAGCTTTTGTATCCTCAAAAGCCTTCAGCTCTTTTACGCGATCATAATTCTTTGCAGATTCAGTTATTGACTCTTTGATGCTCGTAATATGTATTTGGTCTGACATTGTATACCATTTCAAGGTGAAACCTGAATGAATTCTACTCGTGTTAGTGATAAAATATATTTGCTGAAATGGGTCATTGGACCAAGTCTACAATCATATTTTTTATTTTATGTCGAGTCTTTGGAGTTTGTTATGTTGTCTTAGTCTATAGGGAGTTGTTTAGTAGATTTCTCTATTATTGATTCTTTGGTTGTAGTGGAGTTAGTAGGTAACTTCATGGTCCCAATTTCATGCAATATTGTTATTGCTTTAGTTAAATTGTATTGCCTATAAATAGGTTATCTCAGTACAAATAATTTAATTTGCTTCTCTGTTTTTTGTTTAAGTTTGCTAAGCTATTTCTTTCAACACCGGTATTAGAGCCATTAAAACACCGAGAGGAAATTCGTGAGATAGAGGGTTAATTAAATAGCAGCAGCTTGGTTTATTTTCTTGCAGCAGCAGTGAAAAAAAAAAACTATGGACTATGAAAAATTTTTTGAACCTGCAATTCAGCGCTTTGATGGTCACTATGACCATTGGAGCATGTTGATGGAAAACTTCTTGCAATCTAAATATATTGGCAAGTGGTCTCTGAAGGCATAACAGAACCAGCAATTGGCATGGCAATGAAAAATGCTCAGACAACAGAGATTGAAGCACAACGATTGAAGGACTTGAATGCAAAGAATTATTTGTTTCAAGCTGTTGATCGATCAATCTTGGAAACCATTCTTTGTAAAGACACCTCCAAACATATTTGGGATTCAATGAAAAAGAAATACCAGGGATCAACAAGGGTAAAGAGGCAACAGCTTCAAACACTTCGTTCAGAGTTTGAAGTGATTCAAATGAAATCGGGAGAGTCAGTTACGGATTATTTTGCACGGACAATGGCAATTGTCAGCAAAATGCGGATTCACGGCGACAAGACAAAGGACATAATTGTTGTTGAAAAAATTCTTCAATCCATGACAACAAAATTTAATAGAAGGACATAACTTTAATTTTGTTGTCTATTCAATAGAAGAATCTAATGATACTGATAAGCTTTCAATTGATGAATTACAAAGCTCCTTGTTGATTCATGAGCATAAAATTAATAAGCAGGAGAAAGAGGAACAAGCTCTAAAGGTTTCGATTGACAACAATGCTTGGATGGTGAATATATTAGCAGATCGAGGTAGAAGTAGAGGTAGAGAAAGAAGAGGTCGAGGTAACAAAGATGCGGGAGGACGAGGCAATGGAGGAAGACAATTTTAAAATGTCAAGATGGATAATGATCTATCATTCTCTCAAGGTAGAGGAAGATGACGTTATCAACAAATTGACAGATCGAATATAGAGTGTCACAGGTGGCATAAGCTTGGGCACTATCGTTCTGAATGTTAAACTAGACTATCTCAAGACAAAGAAGGGGAGAAATTGAATTTTGCATAGAAGAATGAAGAAGAAACTCTATTGATGACAGTCCATGACAATAAGAACAAGCTTGAAGTAGACATATGGTATTTAGACACAGGCTGCAACAATCATATGTACGAAAGTAAGTCATTCTTTTCCCATTTAAATGAAGATTATCGTACTACTGTGAGTTTTGGTGATAATTCCAAGACAAATGTAATGGGAAAAGGTGATGTTCAAATCAAGACCAACAACGATAGTATTGAAGTTATGTCAAATGTTTTCTACGTTCCTCATCTTAAAAGTAATCTGCTAAGTCTTGGACAATTACAAGAAAAGGGATACGTAGTTACCATCAACTTCAAGAATGGTGCTTGTGAAATTTATGATTCCAAAAGAGGTCTTATTGCTTAGGCTATGATGGCACCAAACAGATTGTTTCCCTTGAAAATTAAGATGCTTCAAACTTGTTATATGGCCAAGGTAAGTGACTCAAAGTGGATTTAGCATTTTTGTTATGGTCATTTGAATTTCAATGGATTGAAGACTCTTTATCAAAAGAGTATGGTAATTGGTCTTTGCATTTTCCATAAGGGATATCATGGAGGGCGAGGAGAGCTTTGGAGTTGGTTCACTCTGACATTTGTGGGCCAATCAACCCATCTTCTAATGGGGGTAAAAGATACTTCATTACCTTCACTGATAACTATACTCGAAAAACTTGGGTTTATTTTGTGCAGGAGAAATAAGAAGCTTTTAGTGCCTTTAAACACTTTAAGGCACATGTTGGAAATGAAGTAGAAAGAAACATTAAAACTCTTCGTACTCATCATGGTGGAGAATATTGGTCAAAAGAATTTGAAAACTTCTGTGGTGATCAAGGCATACGAAGAGAACAAACAGTTGCTTATTCACCGCAACAGAACGGCGTATCAGAGAGGAAAAATCAAACTTTCCTTAACATGGAGAGTAGTTTGCTGACAAGAGGAAGAATTCCAAAGAACTTTTGACCGGAGGTAGTGAATTGGAGCATTCATGTGTTAAACTGATGTCCTACTTTTTCTGTTCAAAACATGACACCAAAAGAAGCTTGGAGTGGGAGGAAACCAGTTGTAGATCACTTCAGAATTTTTGGTTGCATTGCCCATGCACATGTCCTAGATGAGAAAAGGAAGAAGCTTGATGATAAGGGTGAAAAATGTGTCTTTCTTGGCGTGAGTGAAACATCCAAAGCATATATATTGTTTAATCCACTCACAAAGAAGATTGTTACAACCAGGGATGTTATTTTTTTATTAGGAGAGCACCTGAAATTGGAATAGACAACAGCCTACTAAAGTCATTTTTGACAGTGATGCTGAAGAAGAAAGGCAGCAACCTTTACAAACTCCACCAAGTGCATCTCCAACAGTAGCTGGAACTTCACCAACATCAGAAGAAGGTCCTGGTGTACTTGAATCACGACTTTCCGTGTTCGAATGAGGCTTGCATGTATGTAAGATTATGAGGTAACTGGTATTCAATCTGATAACAATGGTACAACTGCCAATTATGCATTTTTATCAGATTGTGATCCCATTACATTCCAAGAAGCTGTCAAGAATTCAAAGTGGCAAAAGGCCATGAATGAGGAGATTGGGTCTATAGAGAAAAATAATAGTTGGGAGGTGATCGAACTTCCAAAAGAGCAGAAATCCATTGGTGTAAAATGGGTCTATAAAACGAAGTTGAACAAGGATGGTGGAGTTGACAAGTACGAAGCTCGGCTCGTTGCAAAGGGATACAAGCAAGAATTTGGTGTGGATTACAAAGAGATGTTTGCTCCAGTAGCAAAGCTTGACACTATTCGCTTGGTGTTATCCATGGCTGCCCAAAACTTATGGTCTGTCTATCAGTTAGATGTCAAGTCAGTGTTTCTGCATGGAAAGTTAGAGGAAGAAGTCTACGTAGAATAACCTCCTGGATACGTGAAGCAAGGTTATGAGAATTGTGTATACAAGTTAAAGAAAGCACTGTACGGACTGAAACAAGCACCAAGAGCTTGGTACAGTCGTATAAATGCTTATTTTACTAAAAGAGTTTTATTAAATGCCCATACGAGCACACTCTTTACACTAAATATGGTGTTGATAAGAAGATTTTGATTGTGTGTTTATATGTTGATGATCTCATTTATACTAGTAATGATAGATCCATGCTTGCTGATTTTAAGAAGTCTAAGATGAAGGAATTTGATATGACGGATTTGGGGCTAATGCACTATGTTCTTGGCATTGAGGTAGTGCAATTATCTGCTGGTGTTTTAATTTCTCAAAAGAAATATGCTCTATAAATTTTGGACAGGTTTATGATGAAGGAATGTAATTCAGTCACCACCCCAAGTGAAGTTGGTCTGAAACTCTCAAAGAGTAGAGCAAGAAAAATGGTAGACCATACTTTGTACAAACAGATTGTTGGGAGTCTTATATATCTGACATCTACAAGATCAGGCATCATGCACGTAGTCAATTTAATTAGCAGATACATGGAGATTCCAACTGAAGTCCATCTTCTGGCTGCAAAGAGAATTTTTCGCTATTTGAAAGGTATTGCAGATTTTGGGATTCTATACAAAAGAGGCAAAAAGTCAAGTTTGATTGGTTTTTCAGATAGTGGTTATGCCGGAAATCTTGATGATAGAAAGAGCACTTCTGGGAGCAGTGTTTATGTTAAATTCTGGAGCTATTACATGGTCATCTAAGAAACAACAGATAGTGACTTTGTCATCAGGGGCGGAGTTAGGATATGATGAAGGGCTAGGTTGGGGGAGGAGGAACCCTTTTACGGGGGTTCGGGGGCAGAGCCCCCGAAATTTTTTTTTTCTCGAACTACAATTTTTTAGTCCATTTTTATAAGAATCTAATGTTTTTTATAAGTCAAAATCTTTAAAAGGTTACAAGAAGTCATTACATTTAATAGTGTTTTATATAATTATATTGTAATCCTATATTTAATGAAACGACGTATAAGTAAGCTATATACAATAGGATTATTACAACCAAGTTAGAAAATAAAATAATATTTCAACACCAAATAATAGAAGGTGAAACAAATTAAAAAATTCTAACCCTGGCTATGTGGTCAATCAAATCTTATATAGGTGATAGCCCTAGGCAATTTTTTATATTATGACATCAAATCTTATATAGATGATAGCCCTAGACAATTTTTTATATAATTTGGGCCAAAAATTTTTTGGCAGCCCTGGACTCAAGCCAAGGGCTGCCCCCCCTACATCCGCCCTTGTTTGTCAACTACGGAAGCCGAGTTCGTTGCTGCAACATCAAGTTCATGTCAAGCTATTTGGTTGAGGAGGTTACTTGAAGTTTTACCCAACCAGAAGCAAGGTCCAACTGTCATTTACTTTGATAATATCTCTGCAATAAAGCTATCGACAAATCCAGTCTTACATGGGAGAAGTAAACACATTGATGTGATGTATCATTTTTTGCATGATTTATGTAAGGACAATGTTATTGACTTGGTGTTTTGCAAAAGTGAAGAACAAATTGCAAATATTTTTACTAAACCACTCAAGCCAGCTAGCTGTTTTTATAAAGCTTCGAAGTATACTTGGAGTTTGTTCCTCAAAGAAAGCTGAGATTACTTCAGAAATGGCTGCAGATTGATTCCAGGAAAGGTTGCAGATTGATTCTTAAACTGATTTATGCAGATATAAATCAGTTTAAGGGAAGGTGATAAAATATATTTGCTGAAATGGGTCATTGGACCAAGTCTACAATCATATTTTTTATTTTATATTGAGTCTTTGGAGTTTGTTATGTTGTCCTAGTTTATCGGGAGTTGTTTAGTAGATTTCTTTATTATTGATTCTTTGGTTGTAGTGGCATAAGTAGGTAACTTCATGGTCCTAATTTCATGCAATATTGTTATTGCTTTAGTTATGGTTGTATTGCCTATAAATAGGCTATTTCAGTACAAATAATATAATTTGCTTCTTTGTTTTTTGTTTAAGTTTGCTCAGCTATTTCTTTCAACAGTTAGAATATTTATGCTGGGTGTTTTGATTCGAAAAGCATTTTTTTTTTTTTGAAGTTCAATGCCGATGGCATGTAAAGCTTCCAAAGCTTCTCGAATTTATTATCAGCACAAGCACATAATTCTTCGGAGTATAATAATTTAAAGAAGATATTTTGTCCCTTGTGTGCTTCTGGTGTTAATTGCTACAAATGGTAAAAACAAAGACAACATTAATGCTACAAAGCATATATACATAAAATTGTATTTCACAATGACACAAGAAACTAGCATCTGCATGAGGTGGCTCTAAAATATAACTCGGCTCTTTAGTTGCGAAAAGTGATTCTTCACAAATAACTCGATTTGATAACTAACTTTCCTTGATGATAGTCATTATTCTAGTCAGTAAATAAGGACCTGTGATAAGCTTTAAGGCCATTTGCTATAGATGAGAAAATATGTTCTAACAACTTAAGCTTTTAATACTTTAACGTAGTATCAGAGTAAGCAAAGGTCCCGAGTTTACATCTTGACTTCACCCATTTGTGAAAAAATTGTGTTTAAGCATTTGATAGAAAAAACTAAATCTGGAAAGGGTGAGTTGAAGACATAATTTAAATAAATAAGTTTGTCTATACTTTAATAGCTTAATTGAATTTTTAAATGATGTGGTTCAACATTTGAGTCGGACAACTAGTGTTCTTGAGATTATTCTGTAATCTGATTCTGAGTGTTTTAGGTTAACAATAAGCCCAAAAGTATAGGATGCTATAACAGGACATTTAATATGCCATATAGTATATAATATTATTAAAGAAAGGTCTTGAATTTTGAAAGCAACATGTAAAAACTTGATAGTTGGAGTTATTGAAAAAGCCAGATGCTGAAATTAAAATCAACGAACATAAAGAAAACAAAAAACACATAAAAATTGACACTAAAGTTGTCCATATGTATATGTTATGTAATACAAATTTATCTGATCTCATGCTTTCGCCATAAATTAGGCAGATGCTATGCCGGTCAAATTTTCCTGATTTGCATGAGATTATTTGTACATTTGTTTGATTGTACCTATAAATCGAGTTATTCCCTTTGAAATTCTTAATCATTCTTTCCAGTTTTTCTGTCTCGACTTTTACTCGCTTCATAGTTTTTAACAGTTTAGAAGAACCTTAACCGAATATAATTTTCTTCTTATATTCCCTCGTTTAAGTCTAGATCCTGTAATGCAATAGCGCAGAAGTTCTGTCCAGCCCTTTTGTGTTGTAGTAGGTTACGTAATCTTTCACAGTAGTTGCTCTGTACTTTGGAGGATTATCTTCTGATAGAAGTTCTTCAATTGGTCCATAGAGCTTTGAAGATGCTGATAGATCACTTCTAAAGAAACATGCCACTGAAATTCTTGGAGTAACATTGTTTGCAAGTACTCTATGTTCTGAACTGAAAAACCTGTCGTTGGATACGAGCTGTGCAAAGAAAAAAATCCATCATTATTGATGAAATGTTAATCAGATTTACCAAGGATTGTGTGTAGAACAGAAAGTAAGGACGTGTGATGATAGGATTGTTAAAAACGAACTTTAAAAAAATAAATGTAGAACAGAGAGCTTCGGATATTAGATAAGGTTTTTAGATGTGATAGTTCAACATACTATCAGAAAGTAAGGACGTGTTATGATGGGATTGTTGAAAACGAACTTCAAAAAAATAAATGTAGAACAGCTTCAGCTTCGGATATTAGATAAGGTTTTTAGATGTGATAGTTCAACATACTATCAGAATATATAAAGGTCCTAGTATCGAGTCTCGCTGCCATTCTGCATACTTTGACGAAAAAACCATGATGGGACACGTTAAGAGATAAAATTAAATAAGTGAATGAGTCTAGTCTCTAACAGGTGAGACAATCAAACACTTGCCTGTAGAAGATCTCCAATATTGACAACAAGAGCTCCACGAACTGGAGGAACATCAACCCACTGATTTTGATGGAGAACTTGCAGGCCGCTAACCTGGTCGTTTAGTAGAACTGTGAGGAAATCTCCATCGGCGTGCTGGCTAGTGCCTAAAGTCAGTTCCGGCTGAGGGCACATGGGATAGTAATGGCATAGGAGAGCAAGTCCTTCAGCACATCCCATGTCTTCGAGGTGATCTGGTTTTAGACCAAGAGCAACCGACAATAGTTGAAACAAAAAAGTTCCCAGCTTCATTACTTGCTTGGTAAACTCTATCATAATATCTCTGAAGAAATCAAGAATATAAGATTCATGGACACAGAAAATAAGTTGCTTTGAACCTTTCTTTTCATATTTGTTCTCTGGTTGGTATTGGGGTTATGCTTCGTGATTGGATCCAAATCAAATCTAGTTTTCTAAGCATAAAGAGTGAAAATCTTCAACCTCATTTTACATCTACAGTCTCTAAAAGAAATCCAGATATACCTAAAGCCAAACAAGGCCAACACAGTGAGGAATTATACGGTTTCACATGATGATAATTTTGCACATACTTGATTTTATATTAAAAATGTTACAATTACTTTTTAACATTTTAAATTTCAAATTCCAAATGTAACAAGTGTTACAAAAGTATTTTTAAAATAAAAAAAGTGAAATAACATTCTTAAATTGTTTTATTTTTTATTGTATACAGATGAAAGTATCCTAAATGTGCGCGTGCAGTCCAGACTCTCTGGTAACCAACCCTTGTTTGGCCCAGCCCAGACCCAGGCCCAATAAAGTACCGACCTTCTAGAGAGGCAGGCTGGGTCAAGCTCTCCAGGCCTAGTATGTTTTATACATTTAGGCTCATTAAATATGTTTGAACTAGACAGCACAAAGCCATGATTTTTTGAAGAGGATAAAATAAAAAATAATTTACACTTCAATAATTGATTTTTTTTTTTTTTTTGCGGGACTGGGTCTGGTACAGCCCCCTATCTCCTCTCCTAGAACTAGCCAAGCATTCGGCATCCAGAAGTTGAACAAAAAAAGTAGTTATTGCACTATTGGCCAAGATGGATGCCTCCACTTACAACCTTAACTTGTCAAGAGTTGTCTAATTAATTTGTCAAGCCACAAATAATGTTAATACATTCGATAGTTGAATGACAAAAAAAAAAAAAAAAAAAACATGCATCAAAAGGGCATCAAAAAGTTACCATTTTTGTAAATGTTATTAAAAATTGCTATTTTTAAAAATAATCCTTTATATTTGTCTAGATTTCTAAATTATTCAGTATATTCTTTTTTTGGAAAGAAACATTAAACTACTCTTAATTTGCATGTGATTAGCATTACCTGCATACCAAGGGCAATTCATCAGGTTTTGGAAGATCAGGAGCCATTGGGCAGAAAATGGTGTCCCTCCAGTTAGCTGATGGAGCACTATACAAATCAAAATTGCTGTTGTAAACCACCCTTCTCGTTGTATCCCGCGTATACCATTCTTTCTTGACCTCTGTATCTTGTTCATAGAATCTCCTCACTCCATCCAACATTTCCTCCAAAACACTATCCGGGATCCCATGATTGATCACCTGGAAGAAACCCCATGCCTCTGATGCATCTCGAACGCTGTCAATTATCTCTTTGCGCTTGTTTGGATCATCAGAAAAACCTTCGAGGTCTATCAACGGAAATTCATATAGTGGATTGGAGGGATTGGATTTCTTGTCGTAATCATCTGGTGGTTGAATGAATATTCTTGGCACCTTAGTAATACCAGCATCAACAAGGCCTTTGACACCAGCTTTTGCGTCGTCAAAAGCTCGTAAATCGTAATTCGCTTATTCTGTCATTCATCCCTTGATCTCCTGCAGCAGCATCAGCTTCCATTATGTTGGCGGCCAATTTCTTGGAGAATTATCTTGTTAGATCACTGTAACTTAAATGCAGCACAAAAGAAGTCAATTTGAAATTACATACAACTTGTGGCTGCTATTACCAAATGTGGCCCGTCTTGCTGTCACAAAAGTAGGGGACTCTATTATTTTAAAAAATTCAATTTCTTCTTAAAATGAGTTGCATAAACTCCTTATAATTTATATGTTATATATTTATTTCATCTTTGTTTGAGGTTAGATTTACACTTGATAGAGATAGAGATGTCCCTTTATAAATTTCTTTATTCTTTTTATCTTTTTGTTTCAGCGTAAATTCCACCAAGGGTTCCAACCTTTAGTAAGTATGACACTTATATCCTCAACTTACCTTGTACCCATGTCGCTTACCTTTTAAAATTGTGGTGCCCATATCACCACCTAATAGAAAACGTTTATTTGAACGTTAATTAATATCATCACGTGCTCATTTAACATTCAAATAAGCTTTTCTCTTAGATGGGGACACAAGTGCCATAGTTTTTAAAGGTTGGGGGAATGATGTAGATTGAAACATTGGTGCCCCAATTCCATAAGGTTGGGGACTCCTAACAGAATTTAACCCCCTTTTTTTTAAGGGAAAATAACATATTTAGTCCCCCCAATCTTTAAAAAACATAAGGAATATACCTCTAACCTTTAAAAATAGCATAAGACAACGTTTAAAGAAATAGGCATAATAGTTCCTTTATGATGAAATTGTGCTCCCCTTTAAATAAAGAAGAAACAAGAAAAAAAAAACAATGATTGTAAAACAACCAAATATACCAAAAAAATAAATAAATAACAAAAATGTCATCTTCTTTATCAAATCCCATAATTCAAAATCCACCACCACCCAAAAAATCCAAAACCCCCCAAAATCCACCATCCTAAAATCCACCCCACCCCCAAAAACCCAACGTGGTCTTTTATACGTGGTAGTTCAACATACATACATATAGTTATAGTACCGAAAATTCAACTTTACATATTGCATAATTTTTCTTCACATAGTCCATGCCATTATTGATAGAAAATGTGTGGGGCCCTAAACTTTGTTACCATTTTCCCTTGATTGGATCGTTGATTGGTGCAATTATTGACAGAAAAAAATAGTGAAACTTAAAATTTTATAATCATCAATTAATCAATGTAATGTTATATTAATAAATAAATAATCTAAGTATTACAAAGATATACCATTTTTGGTTTATAATGTTTCTTTCGAGACTATTTTTTTATATGAAATAAAAAAAAAACTAATAGATTCACATTTTAATATTGCATGCCATGTTTTTTGGTCTATGTAAGTCAAGGCAAAGTCTCCTAATTAGATACCAGAAATTAATACTGTATAAAAAGGGAACCCCACCAAAGTAGAATAGAATTAAGAAAGATAGAAATTAAATTTTGGGTATGGTTAGTGATAATGATGCTTTCGTTCCTAAATGGAAAATGGTATTGCTTAGGATGTCTAAAGGAAGAGAGGATTGCTATTTTGCACCTGAAAGTAAACATAAACTTTCCTAATGGAATTTCACTCCGTTCATGGGTGGATTATGAGAATAAAGATGGTTGTTGTCATTGGCGAAGGGTTTAATGCAGCAACACCACTGGTCGAGTAATCCAATTGGATCTCAATGACAATAGGTACTGGACATTAGAAGATTGGTATTTTAATGTCTCTCTATTTCTTCCCTTTCAAGAGCTCAGAAATCTCTCATTGGAGTTTAATAATTTAGTAGGATGGATAGAGAAAGAAGGCATGTTGTCCTCTCTCCTTCATTAGGAAACCATATTCTTCCAATTTGGTTAGTTTTATAAATTTTCTTATATGAGCGACAGTAGAGATGTATTCAACTTCTTTGCCGGTTTTGATAGTTGAAAAATTTGGAGGCCCTTGATCTGAGTGGGAACTCATTTGATCACAACATTTTGTCATCTGTTAGTCATCTTTCTTCTCTCAAGCATCTGAATCTCTATGGCATTTTTGAGCAAGGAAATACTTACAGTAAGTTGCATATATTTTTTATTTTTCATCCAAGGTTTTCGAAACAAGTGGTAATTGCATTTTAATAGCCGCCATGTTTTTTCAAAACAAGTGGTTGGTTTGTTACCTACAAAGATTATATAAGCTTTAAATCCACTTTAATTTTTAAATCTCAGAATATATCGAGTAATAAATCCTCTTGACTATAATAATAAGACTACCCATGATTCATAATAAACTATATATTTTCTACCCTATGGCTTAAAAACTGTGCCATTATAGAAAAGTTTGCCATTTATCTCTTCCAAATAAGATTAGAATTGCTAATTTAGTACGTCGAGGTTATTGAGAGATTGCATAGGTATAGCGGTAATAAACCTGAGGAGTCCTTGATTTCAATGGTGTGTGGTATGAACTATTTTGGATCAAAAATATTGTATTAGTTGAAAAATCTTTCCATGATGTAGGCCACGAAAGACTCTCAGGATTAAAGTAGCTCCAAGTCCTTAATTTCAGTTATAATCATGGCATCAATAACAATGATGTTGTTCTATCAGTACTAGGTAATTAAGTCTCTTCTCAGTATCTTGAGATATGAGATATGTATGAATAAGTAATTTAGTGTAGTCTTGGATGCTTCACTTACTACTTCACTTGATTTTGGATTAGAGTTAAATGATTTTATCAGTTTAAATGTAAGACTACCCATGTATAATAAATACACCCCATGAAAGACCACAGTGTGTTGTTAAGAGTGTTAAGTACGGGTGTGATGCAATGACTTCAATCTTCGGTAGACTGTGAGCTCTGATAGTTCGAAAATAGCTGCTTAAGGCTCTAAAAGGTCTTGAGGCTCTATAAGTTCAAAAGTTACCAGAAACAATTATTGAGTAAAATTTAGAGTACACAACTCTAAACTTACTAATATTGGACCCAAACAAGTAAACAAATTACTTGTATTATACCCACAATACAAGACACTACAACACTTTGAAGAGAAATAAACACTCAATAGAGAGCTCACAACTTACACTCAAGCTAACACTACTAAGACTTATGTTTTTGGAGGATGTCTAACCCAAATGCAATGGAGGATATTTATAGTCCTCATATACTATTCTACACAATTCTATACACTTCTCCTTTCTAGATTCTTCTACAATTTTCTCTTAAAAATGTCTCCCTTCCACATTTGAGAAGCTTCTAGATAAAAATGGATTTGGACCATCCACATTTGTTGAGAAGCTTCTAGAAAATGGATTTGGACTTTGTAATGGACTGGGGTTGATCTTCAACACTCCCCCTCAATACCAGCTCTAACTATTTGAACTATGCCGAGCTGATAGCGTAATATTTCGAACTTGCTGGTGCTCAAGCCTTTTGTGAACAAGTCCGCAACTTGATCTTCTGTCTTGATTTGCCTCATCTCAATTTCTTCTTGCAGAACCTTTTCTCTGATAAAGTGATAGTGCACTTCAACATGCTTAGTTCTTGCATG